>BSBN01001985.1:600000-804420 GCA_027924645.1 Cunninghamia lanceolata | reverse complement strand
GTTCTTTTAACAATTTTGAAAGAGTTCCATTGTGTTGAAAGGAGTGTTGTGTTGCTTTGTTATAATATCATAGAGTCCTAGTCATGTAAAAAGAGTCAAAAGAAAACCTTCATCTCTCCAAAGCCATGCACTTCCTTGGAGGGAATCCTTTTTGAAATAAGGCTGAAGCTTTTTAAGTGAAGTCTTATTTTAGGTTTTGGATTTGGTCAAATGTTTAGGGTTTCTATCACCTGCAGGTTGTTCCAGTTCATGGGAGAGCATATTAGAAGAGAAAACCTTCTGAAATTTCATCAAGGTGGGGTAGAGAGTGTGGAGAGCAAGGAAATATTTGTTTTAAACCTATTTCTAAAATACATAATGTGTTTTTTAGAATCTAGGTTTTATTAGTTTCAGATCCTTGAATCTTAGATTCAAGGTAGATTTCCATCAAGATTTATCAAAATGGAATGATAGGAATGCAATTTAGCTCTGGAAGATCAATTTTGTTTTCATGCAGGACCATGCACATGGAATAGGCCTGAACAAGTTAGTGATAGTGGTAGGATCCTGTGGAGTTACTGAGTAGTAATCCTAGTTGAACACCTATTCTTGGAGCCATTAATCTAATGAATAAATCCCTACAAGGTGTTTTGAGGGCCTTAATGCTTATTAATCTCAAGATCTATGCAAAAATATTGTAGGTGCGAGGGGATATAGGAAGATAGTTGTAGGTAGTGAGTCTTTAGTCCATATCATGTGAGTTATAATGCATTCAGTCTATTTGAAAACTTCATGTTCATTCAAAGGAGAGCCATGCAAATGCAAACTAGTATAAAGTTTAGGCTTGTTAGATCCTATTTAAGATCATGTAGTAGTGAGCAATTTTCTAAGTTTAAAGAGGTCTTGAACATCTTATAGATTCAAATTGTCAAGAGTTCTATGTTACCCTAGAAGGTCTCCCTCACCTATGAGGAGATAGAGTACAGACATGAATAAAATATTTAAAGAAAGTTTCAAGGGATGAAGAATGTTTAAGGTCTATGAAAGGAAGAGGTTTGGAATAGTGAAAAGTACAATAGAATTTACAAAATAACATCACTGTTGGTGATGAGATCATCTAGGAGGTAAGGAACATGGCTATCACTACCCCTTGTAGAACCTGTTGGTTTTTTCCCTAACTGGATGCTCATTCCTAGATTTCCCTACAAGGTAGCCATCAGTGATCAACAGGATCTCTGGGCCAAGGGCCAACAGTGTAGGACATAGACTCTATTTTATCTCCTCTTCTTCTTTAGGCTCTGCAAAACCTAGTGGGGTATTCCCTATTCAACACCCATGAGAATATGTTTATGGGTTGGCCTGGGATGTTGATACAAAGCAGATAAATCCTCCTGTAAGTAGACCAAAACTGTAGGATAAGTGCAAAGGGGCTAGCTTTGGGCTTATGTTCAGTTGTGAATCAGAGGATCATGGTCCCAAACTACTTCTACAGTCCTAATGGTTGTTTTGGAAGTTTGAATTTGATTTTATGTTTGGATGCAAACCTGGACCTGGTGTATAACCTCAACACAGAGCTAGATTGGTGCCTATCCAGGGCTTGGAGTCAATAGACATACACATGTAAATGTTCAGCATAAACTACCAAGACTAGATTTCAAGGGGATTTGTGTGATATCTGCCTTACAGATACCTCCCAAAATAGAGTATTAAGTTATCTCTACTTATGATATCCTTACTGCAATATATTCTCCTCAACACTTAACCTAAAAACACTTTAATCTACCCCTTGAGCAGAAGTTAAGAGATCAAGCATCCGATATAGTAAACCTATATCCTAGAACCCAAGACACCCCTTAGATATCCAGATTCAAAAGAAAAGTATATTCAATACAGGAGACAGATAACAAAACACATGCAGTATAGCATTATTCATCTAAAACAACATGAAACCAATAAATCTATGCACAATACATAAAACATGAGACTCATAAACTCACAAGATCTTCTGCACAGAGTAACCAAAACCAGTTGTATTTTATTACAATGCCAGATGTGTCCAGTTTTCAACAACCCAGAAAAGAATAACACAGTTTGCTTAAAACAGCAAGAAAGTGTACTTTCAGCAATTAATCACCCAGTCTTCTCAAAATTTCAAAATTCAACCAAATGCAGAGCACCATGAGAATGGTACTTGAAACAATTAATGAACAAGCTGAAAGAAAGATGGGAATGGTTGAGCTTGAGCCCCACGCTGCCACCTGAGAATTTTTCTTTGCAATCGGGTAGCTATTCGGTCAATCGGGCCATACCTCTACATTTTCCATGCCATTAATGTCGTGCCAAATCCGCAGCCTCCTTGGAAACCGTCATAGTGCTCCTATGGAACTTTCCCACCTGAAACATGCCTGAGGATGCAAAGAAAACCAATGTAACTTTGAAATATGGCCGTCGATCATTTCCCATCGCAGGACTCACGGCTTCAAATTGCTTTGAAAAGTTGATAACCACTGAGAATGTGCCACGCAGGCAGCTTTGCTTTCATTGACTCTTCAAACTATGTGAAAACAAAAGTCCCACATTTGTCCTGCAGGGACCTTTCAGTCATTTTATAAACGGGGCCGTAAGTATGCTAAATGTCGAGCATTTTACCTGTTCAACCCACGAACCCTCTGCTAATAGCCTTCATCGGTGTAACATACGCCATCAAAGTAACTCCCATTGGACACGCCGATCGCATCGATCACACCGATGGCAGCTCCATCGGCAAGAACAACCCTATCGGCCTAACTCTCCATGGTCCGCCCGATAGACCATGTCATGCTGATGGCACATACAAACCATACTCCATCGGTAAGATCCTTTGCATCGGCGAACCCTTCACCTGCCTAGCCGATAACAATGTCACTCCGATGCCGCTCCATCGGGGTGACTCCATCCCATCGGTGAACTTGAAAACATTTTTGCTGATGACCACACACACGCCGATGACATTTCCATCGGCCAGACCAAACACATCGGCGGAGCCTAAAACTCCCCTGCCGATAACAAAACTCTCGCCGATGACTACCTTGAACAACGCTCATTGGCCAGACTATCCCGTCGGCCCAACTCTCCTCGGTCTGCCTGATAGATAAAGTCTTGGCGATGTAGAGAACACACCACTGCTACCAACATGATCGCCAAGACAAATGTGAACTCACATCGATGGACATAGAAATTTTTGATTTACAGGAAGGTGCTTGCATATACATACTTAAGCACCAACATAGGCTCTGTCTAGGGACGCATGCCTCTTGCAGGCATGGCGAGGACTTCAGATCTCTGGGATGTAGACCAATCCCTTATCCATTGGGAAATAGAGTCAAAACTGCACCAACCTGCATCACAAAACACATTTTTTAGAATTTACTTGGTGGCCTAGGGCCACCAAAAAGGAAAAACCAAAATTTTCCTTTGTCAAACACTCTGTTTCTTTTGATTTCTTCAAATGAAGCCTGAAGACATCTTGTTGTTTGCAGCACCCAACATTGCAATTGTTTGTGCTGCTGCCACATTCTCTTTCTTTGATAAATCTACAGCAAGCTTGATTAGCATACATTATCATCAGCTGCAGTGTGTCATCGTCATATGAGTCACCAATGCTGTTGTTTAGAAAAATAACAGACTCACATGAAACAAAATAATCCACATCAGGACTTTGCCCTTCATAAAAAAAAAGAGCTTCTCTATATCAAACATACAATACTCGGGCACAAGCAACATCTCATAATCACATTTATCTTTATTGACATTCAGATACTCATCGTCATTGTGCTCAGCAATTTTGTCATTGATGTCCACCTGGAATGTCTCAGAAGAAGGCAGAAAAAGCTCAGAAAGTAGCCCTATGTCAAAAACTTCATAGTCACCCCTGCAACCAGCACTATCTCCAACTGTATGAGTACACACATCTGCAACTTGTCCATTCACCTTTGAATAGTGACCTTGTTTTTCCTCTTCACCAATGCCTTGATAATCAAAATTGAATTCTTCAACCTCTGTACTGTGAAGGTGGTCAGAATCTTCAAGGAAACACTCATATTCAGCATCCATACATATTTCATCATCTGAAAGGCTCATATATGTATCTGAATGCTGACAATCACTAATGTATTCACTATTGTCCCTTGAAGCAGCATCTTCTATATTCAGAGTGAAGCTTTGCATATCCACTTTATACAAATAATTAGGAATATCTGGGATATGCATACTGTTGCAGGACACAACCTCATGTGTATCTTTCATTTGATCACCTAAAAGGTATTTTGTGTTTGCAGGTTTGTCTTTTAGAGGCTGATAACAATCTTTGTTTTCATCATTATAGGATGTGCCTACATTTTCTACAACATTTTCTTCATGTATCACATCATAGCTGCACACATTATTCTGAAATATATTTCCCTCTACACAATCATTTATCAATGAACACACTGGAATAGCAGAAATACATTCACTTTGATAACTATTTTGAAGCCTTATAGTTATGAAACCTACTGGCATTCCATATTTTTCATTGTTTTCAATATCCATAGCAAATTGGAAAGCCTGGTGAAGCGTGACTGGTTCTTTATCTCTCAATAGATAGCTCATTTCTTCATCAAATGCAGCCAAATAAATTACTAAGCACAATGCATCATTGGGTCTCATATACTCAGGGACTTGCTTAAGCAACTTAATAAATCTAAGATTAAAAGCTGGACCCAATTCCTCATCTCCCCTTTGGATATTCATAAATTGTATGATCAATGAGGCCACATCAAAACCTTCACCAAACTGTTCTAGGAATACAACTTCTAAATCTATCCATGAAGAAACTGAACAAACAAGTAGGTCTGAAAACCATATCCTAGCATCATCATCCAATGACTGAACAAAGAGTCTCATTACTACATCTTCATCCTCTACCTCATAATCTTCTATTAAATTACAAAATCTTTGCAGATGTTTGTTTGCCGATTCAGAATCTGATCCATTATATTTCGGCAAACATCTTCTAATTTTATTTGGAATAGCATTTGGGTAACCACCTATTCCTGTGAAATTTAGGGCTTTATATCTTTCAATAACAAATGGTCTTCTTTGAGAGCACAACTAGGATTGCTGTTCTAAACTCCACATTTTGAATCAAAGATGAATACCTAGATATACATTGTAGCACTGATAGATTCTTTCAATAGAGTCGCCACCTCTCACAGAGAGGACAAAAATTCAACAAGGCACATTTATAATTCTGGATTCACCACGCCAGCAGAGCACCATATGGTTTTTCTTTGGATCTTGCTGCAACAACTTCACTGGAGACTAGATTTTCCAATCTTCAGGTTACTTGACTCTTTCTCTCCCCAGCAGAGTCGCCAATTTCTATTGGTGACTCGGATGGGCCACAAATATATCACTAGAGATGACTAGATAGTACTTTGACTTCACATCCCCAGTTGAGTCGCCAATTTCTTTTGGTTTTTTCCCTAACTGGATGCTCATTCCTAGATTTCCCTACAAGGTAGCCATCAGTGATCAATAGGATCTTTGGGCCAGGGGCCAACAGTGTAGGAGATAGACTCTATTTTATCTCCTCTTCTTCTTCAGGCTCTGCAAAACCTAGGGGGGTATTCCCTATTCAACACCCATGAGAATATGTTTATGGGTTGGCCTGGGATGTTGATACAAAGTAGATAAATCCTCCTGTAAGTAGACCAAAACTGTAGGATAAGTGCAAAGGGGCTAGCTTTGGGCTTATGTTCAATTGTGAATTAGAGGATCATGGTCCTAAACTACTTCTATAGTCCTAATGGTTGTTTTGGAAGTTTGAATTTGATTTTATGTTTGGATGCAAACCTGGACCTGGTGTATAACCTCAACACAGAGCTAGATTGGTGCCTATCCAGGGCTTGGAGTCAATAGACATACACATGTAAATGTTCAGCATAAACATACTAAGACTGGATTTCAAGGGGATTTATGTGATATCTGCCTTACAGATACCTCCCAAAATAGAGTATTAAGTTATCTCTACTTATGATAACCTTACTGCAATATATTCTCCTCAACACTTAACCTGAAAACACTTTAATCTACCCCTTGAGTAGAAGTTAAGAGATCAAGCATCCGATATAGTAAACCTATATCCTAGAACCCAAGACACCCCTTAGATATCCAGATTCAAAAGAAAAGCATATTCAGTACAGGAGACAGATAACAAAACACATGCAGTATAGCATTATTCATCTAAAACAGCATGAAACCAATAAATCTATGCACAATACATAAAACATGAGACTCATAAACTCACAAGATCTTCTGCACAGAGCAACCAAAACCAGTTGTATTTTATTACAATGCCAGATGTGTCCAATTTTCAACAACCCAGAAAAGAATAACACAGTTTGCTTAAAACAGCAAGAAAGTGTACTTTCAGCAATTAATCACCCAGTCTTCTCAAAATTTCAAAATTCAACCAAATGCAGAGCACCGTGAGAATGGTACTTGAAATAATTAATGCACAAGCTGAAAGAAAGCTGGGAATGATTGAGCTCAAGCCCCATGCTACCACCTAAGAATTTTCCTTTGCAATCGGGTAGCTATTCGGTCAATCGGGCCATACCTCTACATTTTCCATGCCATTAATGTCGTGCCAAACCCGCAGCCTCCTTGGAAACCGTCATAGCACTCCTATGGAACTTTCCCACCTAAAACATGCCTGAGGATGCAAAGAAAACCAATGTAACTTTGAAATATGGCCGTCGATCATTTCCCATCGCAGGACTCACGGCTTCAAATTGCTTTGAAAAGTTGATAACCACTGAGAATGTGCCACGCAGGCAGCTTTGCTTTCGTTGACTCTTCAAACTATGTGAAAACAAAAGTCCCACATTTGTCCTGTAGGGACCTTTTAGTCATTTTATAAACGAGGCTGCAAGTATGCTAAATGTCAAGCATTTTACCCTGCTCGACCCACGAACCCTCCACCAATAGCCCATCGGCCCATCTCCTGCCTACATCGGTGTAACATACACCATTGGAGTAACTCCCATCAGACACGTTGATCGCATCGATCACACTGATGGCAACTCCATCGGCAAGAACAACCCTGTCGGCCTAACTCTCCACGGTCCGCCTGATGGACCATGTCGTGCCGATGGCACATACAAACCATACTCCGTCGGTAAGACCCTTCGCATCGGTGAACCCTTCACCTGCCTGGCCGATAACAATGTCACTCTGATGCCACTTTATCAGGGTGACTCCATCCCATCGGCGAACTTGAAAAAATGTTCGCCGATGACCACACACATGCTGATGACATTTCCATCGACCAGACCAAACACATCAGCGGAGCCAAAAACTCCCTTGCTGATAACAAAACTCTCGCCGATGACTACCTTGAACAATGCTCATTGGCCCAACTCTCCCGTCGGCCCAACTCTCCCTAGTCTACCCGATAGATAAAGTCTTGGCAATGTAGAGAACACACCACTGCTACCAACATGATTGCCAAGACAAATGTGAACTCACACCAATGGACATAGAAATTTTTGATTTACAGGAAGGTGCTTGCATATACATACTTAAGCACCAACAGAACCCATCCCTATGTCCTTCATACTTCAAGGAGTCTTAAGCCTATGGGGCCATGTTGAGGTTGGTATTCTCAAGACTAAATGTTTGCTAAATAGGGAGGATATTAGTGTTGTCCAAAACCATAGAGATTAGTGTGAAATCTTCACAAATCTATTTACCAAAGTGAGGAAGTCTGCACTAAAGGACAATACAATTTTAGAATATCCAATGCATTAAAAGTGATCTACCAAAGCATAACTACTATCAAATTATTCAATACTATTTTGGGTCAGTCTCCTATTAGGGGTAAACAAGGTTGACAAACGTTGTAAAAGCTCTAGCAAATCCTTGAGTCTATAGTGAAACCCTAAGAGCCAACTTAAATATGGATACCCTAAGCTCAGTTTTCCAAGTCTTTCCAAGGATCTAAGAAGTTTGTTAATATCTAAGAAGGATTTAAGAAGTCTATTTTGGTGATATAAGAAGAAGAGGGTACAAGAGTGTTGACTGATATCTTAAGGGATTGTTGTCAAGATATAATGGTATGACAAATTATTTTAATCTTTGGGAATCCATGTTTATTTAGAGGAAATCTATGAAAGTTAATGCAAATCTTCAAGTAAAATCAAGTCTTCAAAAAAACCTGAGGAGGCATACAATCAAGACTGAAGTGTTGTCAAGCATTAAAGGGCCTGTATAGTAACCTTAGAAGTTTGTCAACCTTCTTAAACTCTTGTACAACATTAAAAAGGTTTTATATTGTCTCAAGAATTGTCAAAACCCTAAAGAACATAGTTTAAGGTATGTCAATAGTGTGTGAAGATTGTAGAAACTCTATAGCATGTCTTAAGGGTCTAGACTACCATAAAGTCTCTAACATTCATACAAAAGCAGTGGCAACCTTGTCAAGTAATGTTGAAGCCTGCATAAGTCATATATATGAGTCTATCAAATCATTATGAGGTTTTTCTATGAATGTCTAAAGATTTGGATAAAGTTAGTGAACATATCATATCCCTAAACACTCTACAGAATCTTAAAATCATGCATAAATATAAACAGTGTCAGAATTTATCAAACCCTAAGAGGGTATCAATTTGTTACCAAGTTCACCAAATATTTTGTAAGGTTTTGAGGCCATTAAACATGTCAATCTTATGAACTTTGCTAGACTATAAAAGAGGTATGAAGTAGTTTCAAAAAGATCCATGCAGGCAATGTCAAGTCCTAAAAGAGTTTGTAATGTTTTAGAGTTTGTATAGTTACCTAGAGGTCCATTGAAGTTGTTAAAGAGGTATGTCGATGTTTTAGGGTCTATTCACTATGTTGAACACCTTATAAGTTCTTTTGAGATATTGTTTAAACCCAGGTATTATAAGCCCTATGAAAGAAGTCTACACATGCTCCATAAGGTCATGTAAATAGTGGCAGGTGTATTGCAAAGCCATTGCAAGGTGAAAGAAATAGTGGGATTTATACTATGCATGACAGTGTAAAAGATTTGTTGGCAAGATGGCAAACATCATTAAGAGAGAGACACTGCTGGTATGATGATGAATGATTGTGCATGATGTTTGAAGGTGTTGTCATTGATTGCAACAAGAAAATAAATAAGGTTGGGACAAAGATTTTGGTCCGGTGAAGAAGACTTAGTCATTTTGGCTAAGTGTTGGTAGTATACAAGAGACAACGACAGAGAGATAATGTAATGGCTGGCATTGGTCCATAGTTGAATATCAGATCATGTAGTTCAGGTATGTTGTTTTCTATCCTTACATGATCTTATATCCAAGATTTTAGCTCTTGATAAGTACTGGAAGCATATCTTCAAATAGACTAAGTCCGGCAGAATAGAATACAATGATATTTAGAGCAAAACACTCAGTCGATTTGGTCTGCATTCCTCTGGTGTTGCATATCTTGTTATACAGTTTTGAGGTGTTGTAAACACTTGTATGAAGTGTCTAAATCTAGAGTTCCAGGTTCTAAGATCCACTAGAAAGATAGTTGTGAGTGTTTAAGTATTGCTACTTGGTTTGGTAGAGCTTGACTGAGACATGGCATGTGTTCTTGGGGTCTGCATTTTGCCGCAAGAAGATATTTTTCTTTGTGGTTCTAAAGGTATGATCTATGATGTCTAAAGAATCTTTGATATGCTTTTGGGCAAGTCTTGTGATCTATATTGAAAGATGTAGTCTGACAGATAGACTGAGTCAGTAACAATTGATGTTTGAGGCCGACATGACAATGTGATGTGTGTGCAGTAAGTTCTGTTGTTTGGAACCTTATCTTAAGTGGTTCTATAGTTGGAGCTGACATATGTGAATGAGATTCAAGTGTTGTTTGGGTCTGATGTGTATTTTGGTGAATGTTTTTAGCAGACAAGTTACATGTTGATTAACTATACGCTTCATCTGAGTAGGCTGACCTAATGTGAAGATTCTAAGTGTTACAGATATATATATGTGATCAAATTTGGTGTTTGGAAGTTAATAAGGTGAATGTGAATATGTATGTGTGTGATATGCAAAGTGAGGTGATTTTGTAAAGGTGACAAGTGCAGAAGAAGAGAGATCTTATTCTCATGTAAAAGCAGAGTAGTGAGACAGAGCAGTTAGAAATGAAGAGTTTTGAGACAGTATTTATGTGCTTTATTGCAACTATAACCATGCATGTGTAGATGCAATCAGAGTAGTTCATTTTGGTAGTGAACCAACCCTTAGCAGTGATTCACCCCTTGTAGTGAGCATTCATTTGGTTAGTGAGCCCTGGGAAGTGAGCCTTCTTGTAATTCGGTATTGCTATTACATAATTATTGTGAGCTAACACTCACCATGGTTTTTCCTTGTTTAGGGATTTCCACGTAAAAACTCTTGGTGTTTATGTGTGATGCTTTGTGGTTGCTTCTTTTGTGTGTGATCTTCTTTGTTGTTATCAAATGCGGCAAATGGATTAATAATTTAATAAGTAAAAGGGTTAATAGAATACTAATTCACCCCTGCTCTCAGTATTATGTGTGTTCAACAATTGGTATCAGAGCCTAGTTCCTTGGAAGAAGTCTAACAGCTTGAGGAAGATCTTGGAGATTGAACACATGGCAGGTAAAAGGTATTCTACTCCTCTTGATGAAATTGATTCAACTAAAACTATAGAAGAAGATTGCATGCTTATCAGTGAAGAAGAACTTAAGGCTGCCCTTGAAGATCTTGAAAAGACTGAAATAGAAAATAGGGATCTAAAAGAAAATGTCAAGGAAGTAGATGAGTGCATCAGAAAATTGAGGGAGCAAGTAAAGAGATTCAAAGAAAAGCACAAGGAGGTTAGTGAACGATTGAAATCAGCAAATGAAACCTTGAATGATCTGAAAGTGGTAGTTGTAGAAAGAGCAAAAGAAGAAGATGACCTAGATCAGTTGGTGAAAAACAAATCTGAAGAATGTACAAAGCTTGGACAAGAAGTTGTGACTTTGAAGATAGACCTAAATAAGGCAAAAGTTATGAAGAAAAATTCAAGATAAGCTCTACAAAACTTGATGAGATGATTGCAAGTCAAAAGAGTCCCGATGACAAAGAAGGCTTGGGATTTGAAATAGGAGAGAGTTCTAAGACTAGTCAAGAAAAGAATGCTGAGATCAAGAAGAACAAAGGCAAATAGAATCATAATCAAAGGAATAGACCTAGAAAACCACTGGTTAGGCAAAAAAATGCTCAAAGGTACCCCTCTTTTAATGGTTATTGCAATGCATGTAATAAGTTTGGTCATAAGGCTACTCAGTGTAGGAGGAGAGTGATTCAAAACACTCCATTTTTCGATCAGTGCTTTACTTATAATAAAGTAGGTCATAAAGCTGATGAAAGTAGAAGTCAAATAAGGAATGGTTAAAACAATGGTAGGAATGCTCAAACTTTCAAAGGTAACTGCTTTATATGCAAGAGATTTGGTTATAGAGCTAGTGAATGCAAAAGTAAGTTAAGGAATAACTACAATAATGGAAGGAATTCTCAATCTTTCAATGGAAATTGTTTTGCATGCAATAAATTTGGACATAGGGCTAACCAATATAGGTCAAGGATGATTGAAAGGAACACTGGTCAAAAAAATACTGTGTGCTTCAATTGCAACATAACTGGACATATTGCAAGGTTTTACAGAAGTAAGAACATGAAGAAGGATAATCAGGCAGAGTTGAAGAAACCAGTGGAAAAGGTTGATTCAGCAGAAATCAAGAAGGAGATGAATCAGATGTGGGTTAAGAAGGAAGTACATGAAGTCAAGAATGAGTCCGCACTAGACTCTGGTGTAGATACTTCCTCCAAGAAGTGAATTGGGAGCTCTGGCTTAGGGGGAGCTTCAATGAAAAATTATATTCCCCTAGCCAGAAGTATGGTACTAATTTCTAGCATGAACATATGAGTTGTAGCATAGAATGGAAAATCCTTTGGAGAAAATTCTGATAGAAAAGAAACTAGTGCGGTGGATTGCAGAGCAATTTAAATCGACTGTGAGTGACAAAGAAATTTTTTTTACAACTTTTTGAAATAAGCATTTATGGCAATTGAGTCTTGATGAAAAGAGGATACAAGGAATTCATTTGAAAGAAAAATCACTTTGCATAAAAACCCTCAAGCGACTAAAGAGATCTAAGAAGCAAGCCAAGGCAAATTCAAGTGTCTAGTGAAGAAACCCTATCGGAAGCAAAAGGTATTTACCCTTCTCTCTTTTGAAATGTTTCTGTATTGAGTCTGTAAAGATGTCTACTCCTCAAGTAGTTGAGATAATAGAGAGGCCCCGCCCTAAGTTCAAGAAGCATCCCTTTAAATCATTAGAGACTAATCCATATGCCGCATTTTCTGAGGTTCCACATGGCGTCATACACACATAAGACATTAGGGCATACATACATGAAAACTTGGAAGAGTATGATCACATGAAATCAGAGAAAATATACTTTGACGAGTTGACAAATTGTAGAGTAGAATACTCTACATTTGATCTGCAATGGCAGCGTATCATTTTTTTGTTCAGCCGCAGTATTCTATGGGTTCCAGTTTTGACTCTGTGATGACCCTGTCAATGTCTCTGAATATTTCTAAGTTTATCTGTGCGGGTTTCTTCTAAATGATGCGGAACCCGCCATCTGTCAACTTCTACATGAGTTTCAAGCAAGTTTCTTAAAGAGTTTCAAGAGTGTGGAAAGCGCCACGTATCAATTCATTGATGCTACAGAAGATGCCACCTGTCCCCGGTTTCCTTTTTGAAAGATACCAAGCAGGAAGTGTTGTGGGTCCCGTTTCTAATATGTTTTAAAGGCTCCAGTGCTGCGGATCATGCCAGATGTCACCTACAGAGTTTCTCCCAAGCATTAAGACACAGTTAAGTAAAGTAAGGTAGATAAAGACACGTATATGTTTCTGGTAGCTGCGGAACTTGCCAAGTGTCAATTTCCTATTTCTTCCCGAGGGATGAAAGAGTTTCAAGGTATAGCTGTGCACACTGCCATTTGTCCTGGGTTTTGAGTTTTAGCTTAAGTGTGGAAGCTGCCAAGTGTCTATCCCTTATAAAAGGAGGAGCGCCATATACATTTTGTTATAGCCAATGGGATAGCAAGAAAGAGTAACTATTGTCGATTCAAAAGATTTTAGCTCTCAGAGACTTCCAGTTATCTCTAGTTCGCTTAGGCCATTGGGATTTGACTGTTGCAGAGATCTAGAGTCGATCTTGGATTATAAATATGTAACATTTGTAACGAATCAAGAGTTGCAAAAGTTTTGTAAGCTCGAGTTTTGACAGAGATTTAAGAGAGAAGTTTGAGACTTTTGGCTGTGACCAGTGAATATCATTTGCCTTTATTTTGTCATTTCTTGATTTAGAAAGTGAATGCAACTGTGCATCTATATGTGCCTTTTATGTTACTAAAAAATTAATGAGAAAGACTGAGTTCTGTGCCCTAGTTGATATTATCTGTGTCATTGCAAATTGTTTGGTTGTGAGCCTATGATGTTATCTGTTTTCATCTGTTTACATTAATCATGCAGTACCTGCTCTTTAATGTGACTGAATCTTAAGGATAACTTCACTGTGCTTAGTTGAGAGAAACAATTTTATTCAGGCACATCACCATAGGTAGATTTGCTTTAATTGTATCTGTAATTTTGTTTGCTTCTTACCCTTTTCCCCAAAATACTTTTAAGATAGAGAAGAGCCAGCTTCTTTAAAATCTGGAGGTTATTTCAGGTAGCAAGTCCCATATTCCTGAAACTTCCCATGTTAGTGTTAGAACCTACGCAATTTTACACATACATAGTTTTTAAGAACTGTAGAGTAGAATACTCTACATTTTATTTGCAGTGGCAGCGCATCATTTTTTTGTTCAGCCGCAGTATTCCGTGGGTTCTAGTTTTGACTCTGTGATGACCCTGTAAATGTTTCTAAATATTTCTAAGTTTATCTGTACGGGTTTCTTCTAAATGATGCGGAACCCACCATCTATCAACTTCCGCATGAGTTTCAAGAAAGTTTCTTAAAAAGTTTCAAGAGTGTGGAAAGTGCCACATATCAATTCATTGATGCTGCGGAAGATGCCACCTGTCCCTATTTTCCTTTTTGAAAGCTACAAAGCAAGAAGTCTTGTGGGTCCCATTTCTAATATGTTTTAAAGGCTCTAGTGCTATAGATCATGCCAGATGTCACCTGTGGAGTTTCTCCTGAGCATTAAGATAGTTAAGTAAAGTAAGGCAGATAAAGACATTTATATGTTTTTGGTAGCTGCGGAACTCGCTAAGTGTCAGTTTCCTGTTTCTTCCGGAGGGACGAATGAGTTTTAAGGTATAGCTATGCACGATGCCATCTATCCTAGGTTTTGAGTTTTAGCTTGAGCGCAGAAGCCGCCAAGTGTCTGTCCCTTATAGAAGGAGGAGCGCCATATACATTTTGTTACAGCCAATGGGATAGCAAGAAAGAGTAACTGTTGCCGATTCGAAAGATTTTAGCTCTCAGAGACTTTCAGTTATCTCCAGTTCAGTTAGACCATTGGGATTTGACTGTTGCAGAGATCTACAGTCAATCTTGGATTATAAATATGTAACATTTGTAATGAATCAAGAGTTGGAAAAGTTTTGTAAGCTTGAGTTTTGACAGAGATTTAAGAGAGAAGTTTGAGACTTTTGGCTGTGACCAGTGAATATCATTTGCCTTTATTTTGTCATTTCTTGATTTAGAAAGTGAATGTAACTGTGCATCTATTTGTGCCTTCTATGTTACTGAAAAATTAATGAGAAAGACTGAGTTCTGTGCCCTAGTTGATATTATTTGTGTCATTGCAAATTGTCTAGTTGTGAGCCTCTGATGTTATTTGTTTTCATTTGTTTATATTAATCATGCAGTACCTGCTCTTTAATGTGACTGAATCTTAAGGATAACTTCACTGTGCTTAGTTGAGAGAAACAATTTTATTCAGGTGCATTGCCATAGGTAGATTTGCTTTAATTGTATCTGTAATTCTGTTTGCTTCTTACCCTTTTCCCCAAAATACTTTTAAGATAGAGAAGAGCCAGCTTCTTTAAAATCTGGAGGTTATTTTAGGTAGCAAGCCCCATATTCCTGAAACTTCCCATGTTGGTGTTGGAACTGTGCAATTTCACACATCAATAGTTTTTAAGAACTATAGAGTAGAATACTCTACATTTCATTTGCAATGGCAGCACATCATTATTTTGTTTAGCCATAGTGCTTCAGCCACAGTATTCTGCGGGTTCCAGTTTTGACTCTGTGATGACCCTGTAAATGTTTCTGAATATTTCTAAGTTTATCTATGTGGGTTTCTTCTAAATGATGTGGAACCCACCATCTATCAACTTTCACATGAGTTTCAAGAGCGTGGAAAGCGCCATGTATCAATTCATTGATGCTGTGCTGCGAAAGATGCCACCTGTCCCTATTTTCCTTGTTGAAAGCTACCGAGCAGGAAGTGTTGTGGGTCCCATTTCTAATATGTTTTAAAGGCTCCAGTGCTGCGGATCATGCCAAATGTCACCTACGGAGTTTCTCCCGAGCATTAAGATAGTTAAGTAAAGTAATGTGGATAAAGACATGTATATGTTTCTGGTAGCTACGGAACTCGCCAAGTGTCGGTTTCCTGTTTCTTCCCGAGGGACGAAAGAGTTTCAAGGTATAGCTGTGCATGTTGCCATTTGTCCTGGGTTTTGAGTTTTAGCTTGAGCACGAAAGCTGCCAAGTGTCTGTCTCTTATAGAAGGAGGAGCACCATATACATTTTGTTACAGCCAATGGGATAGCAAGAAAGAGTAACTGTTGCCGATTCGAAAGATTTTAGCTGTCAGAGACTTCCAGTTATCTCTAGTTTGGTTAGGCCATTGGGATTCGACTGTTGCAGAGATCTAGAGTTGATCTTAGATTATAAATATGTAACATTTGTAACGAATCAAGAGTTGGAAAAGTTTTGTAAGCTCAAGTTTTGACAGAGATTTAAGAGAGAAGTTTGAGACTTTTGGATGTGACCAATGAATATCATTTGCCTTTATTTTGTCATTTCTTGATTTAGAAAGTGAATGTAACTGTGCATCTATCTATGCCTTTTATGTTACTAAAAAATTAATGAGAAAGACTGAGTTCTGTGCCCTAGTTGATATTATCTGTGTCATTGCAAATTGTATGGTTGTGAGCCTCTGATGTTAATTATTTTCATCTGTTTATATTAATCATGCAGTACCTGCTCTTTAATGTGACTGAATCTTAAGGATAACTTCACTGTGCTTAGTTGAGAGAAATAATCTTATTTAGGCACATCACCATAGGTAAATTTGCTTTAATTGTATTTGTAATTGTATTTGCTTCTTACCCTTTTCCCCAAAATACTTTTAAGATAGAGAAGAGCCAGCTTCTTTAAAATCTAGAGGTTATTTCAAGTAGCAAGTCCCATATTCCTGAAACTTCCCATGTTGGTGTTGGAACCTGTGCAATTTTACACATCAACACAAATGACAGTCTCAAATTGAAAGAAGAATACAATGTTAGATGCATGAGAAGAAATTGGATACCTGGTTATATTTTCTGGTATTCTCAGATGATGCTTGGGTTAGGTATGTTTTGAGCACGATTCATGATGAATTCTTTTGGCTTAATGTGCCTTATATGATAACAAAGGATGCCATCAAAGCAGTAACTGGCATGTTCTCCAATGGAAAGGTTCCAGCCTTGAAGTCTATGAAGAACAATACAATAATGTAGCTGATAGGTGCAAATTTTGATAAGATGGCACTAATTGTAAATGATATTAAGGATCCAGTGGTTAGATTTACATCAATGGTTATTGGTTACAAGGTCTACTTCTCCAATAGGGATAACTTAGTCTCTGCAACAACTATATATACAACATATGATATAATTAAGAACAATACAAACTATGACCTATGTGAGTTGCTCTAGCAATAATTGTTAGAAAACCTGAAAAGGACAAAGGAAACAAAATACCCCTTCAAGTATGGAACTCTAATCATCTGTCTATTCTTCTATTTTCTGAAGGAGTTACTAGGTATGGATAATATTGGTTGGCTTGGTCATTCACCAGTAGCAACACAAATTAGAAATCATCTGCAGTGTTTAGGAAATGTTGATAAGAAAAATACAACATTATGGGGTTATTTTAAGAACTTCCAAAAAGAAAATGCAGGCTAGGGATAGGATCCCTGAAAACATAGTGAATAAATATGAAAAGGACATTGTATTAATGGTGGACAAGGATAAATACCCCATAGAGCCTATAGAACCTAAAATTGTATGGGTCCCATCCATGGGATATGAAGTCACAGAGGACATTTTAACTGGTTTGGCAAATTTGGTGTCAAGAAAATCAAAAGATCTTAAGGAAGAAAGATTTGGAACATTTGAAGAATTATCTATCAAAGTACATATGGAATTAAAGAAACCAGAGATTAAGAGAAATGTAAAGAAATGGGTTGAGGACCATGCAATAAGCAAAGGCTTCACAAAAGGGTAATTCAAGGAAGCTAGAGCCTATTATGAAGTAGTTGAGATGTTTGGTACTCCAAAAGGGCAATCTTCAAAGGCTCTAGAGAAGAAAGAGGAGAAATCTAAGAAAGAAAAACCTGCATCTAGCTCTGGAAGAAGAACAAGAGCCTCCACCTCCATAGTAGCTACCTCCAAGAGCTCCAAACTTGAGAAAGAAAAGACAGCGCCTACAGACATTGACAAACAAGTACCTAAAAAGAAGCCAGAAGAGAAAAAGGAAAAAAAGAAAGCAAAGGCTACAAAGAGAGTATATGTAAGCCTTGGATTTGGAGAAGAAGAAGAAGAGGAAATAGAGACAGATGAAGAAGCCAAGGTTAAGAAAGCAAAAACAGATGAAACAACTACAAGCAAAAAGGAGAAGCCTTCCAGAAAGGCTAAATACAAAAGGAAAAAGAAAGGAGAAATGATTGAGAGCAGAGAAGAAGAAGCAATAATATCCTTGGAGGCCACAGTCAATGCATTTGCTCAACATGGAAACCTAAAACCCATTGCTGATATGTATGATGAAAGATCAGATGCAGACAAGGTAATTATTGAAACAACAATTGTTAGATATTTGGATATGTTTAATAAGGCTTTAATTGAAGTCATAAATGAATTATCGGATAGCCTAGATAGCATCCTGATCACAAGAAAAGAAGTAGCCATGGCTAAAGATGCTGAGATAAGAGAATATGTGTTAATAAAACTTAGCCCAGACATCGCCATTGAAGAAAAAGTCAAAGTCACCAAGATACTTAATAAAAAGTTTAGAACAAAGAAAATAGTTAATATTCTAATGTCTGGTGACATAGAAAATCTGGTGAAAGTGACTAAGGAGATGACCCTAAGTGTGTTACATAATTACAAATCTCAAGCATTGTAGACACTGATGGGGAAGAGAAAGATAACGATGTTGACACTTCCAACACTACTCCGGAAGTGAATGTTGAGCAGAGAATAGACCAAAGTGCAATCACTCCTCCAGAAATCTCTAGAAAGGATGAAGAGATAAAAGATTATGAGAAAGAGAAGAGCTCTGAAGAATCAAAGGTAGCTCTAGAAGAGAATATCCCTGAGAGACAAGAAGTACAGAGAGAAGAGATAAATGAACAAATGATAAACAATCCTAGTTCGAAACTAGAAAGAAATGAACAAGAGCACAGTCAAGAACCTCCTCTGGAGAGACAAGATGTTGAAGTGTCTCTAGTTGAAGATAGGAGAAACACTGTTGACTCTTTGAGAGAGTTTTTGGAAAAGTAGAAGGAAGCTTAGATTTTGACTACACCTAAGCTATTGCAAGGATCTGTTAACCTTGCCACTTTGTCCCCAGTATAGAAGATGAGACTTGGGACAATTTTTCAAACTATTGCATAGGAAGAGATATTGAAATCTCATATGGAGGACAACAAGCTGATAGAAGATGCATCATAATTTTTTAAAAAGTTAATGCCCAGAATAAGGAGAGATACATCCTTGGCCCCTACTGCAAAAATGAAAAAGTTAATGGAATAAATCAATTCTCATTTTGAGTCCTTGGAGAAAGCTGCAGAAAAGAAAGTAAGGGCAAAGATTGATGACAAAAGGTTAGTAGAGTTAAATGATAAAGTTTCTCAAGATAAAGTTTTGTTAGAAAAGAGTAGAGTATGCATAGGTGACTATCAAAGAGGACAGTGAAATATATCATATTTTTCTTACATGGACTAAGAGAACAAAGGACCTAAAGGAGAAGATAAATGGATGGGAAGCCAAAATAATGAACATCTCCAAAACATATGATCCGGTGAAAGATGTTGTTGGCCATCAAAGGGAAGAAGTTGAGACTATTCACTCTAATATTCACAAGTTGTAGATGTAGAGAGATGTCATAAAACATAGAATGAGTTAGCTTTAGGAGATAGTGAGCTTCAAAATTGCATCCATGGCTAGACTAGTAGCAGCTACAGAGCAGGCAAGGCAAATCACTAAGGCCCTTGCTACTATAAACAAGGCAGAAGAGTTGGTGTCCTAGATTAATGGACACATATTAGTCTTGAGTGATGCCAAAGTCATATGGGATTAAGATGTAGCTCAACTAAGGAAACTTTACTCAGACATTCTCCCAACAAAACAATAAGGCATTTTGATTTCACTTGTATATATATGCGGATAGTAGAAAAATAGTTTTGAAGTTCTGGCAACTTGTACATTTTTCTGTATCATACTGTATATCAAAAAATTTGGATTTGCAAATGGAAATTATCAAACAATGAAATGCATAACCTAAACCCAAATCATTCAATACCTCAAAGATGTAAGATGCTTGATTGTTTGATCGATTTGTTGTGTTGGTTGCTCGATTCGGTAGCATAACATTGATAAGAAGATAAATGATGGATGGTTGATGGTTGATAGATGCAGCTAGATGGATTGAAGATGATGGATGAGGGCTTGAGATGAAAATTTGGTAGAATAAGGGTACTTGAGGCTCAATGCATGCTAATGGCTTATGAGGGGGTGATTTATAGTAAAGGCTTGGTTTAAATGGATGGTTGAGATTAAAAAGCTAAATGATTGATGTGGATGACTAGGATTGATTCAGTTATCCCACTCTTCAAGGGAGTTGTAGTCATTTGACAAGTGGAAGGAGAAGGATAGGGTTCATGTGAAAGATATTAAATAAAGTATGTAGTACCACTTATCTTTTTAAATGAAAGAGGCACACATGTCGGCTAAATGATAAGATAAATTAATTAAATAAATAAGATTTATTTAATTAATTGGAAAGTTGGCTTATGATGAGATGTGAGAACTTAATTCAAATAAAATATTTGAATTAGATATAAGAGTTGGATATTAATTAAATAAATAAAATTTATTTAATTAATTGGATAGTGGGATTAGGATATGATGTGGAAATTAATTAAATAAATAAAATTTATTTAATTAATTGGACAGTGGGATTAAAATGGGAATTTAATTTGGAGCTCATTTACAGTGCAAAAAAATTAGATCTTTGCCGACTGTACCATTTCCATAAATCCACGTTTTTGGGCGCAAAATAGGGAATTTTTCTGATTTCTTTACATTTTTGGAAAGCTCTCTAAAAATTAATAGGGGTCTCTTCTTTGGTTTTTTAATTTTCAAACCAAAAATGTATCGAAATAATCAAATCTAATTCGGCTATGTATCTAAAATTACAATTTTCCTTGCTTGCTGAGCTTATTTTTTATGCCTGCATTATAATATCATTTTTTTTGATGTTGTAGGTGATCATAAGGAGCTTTAGCAGCAGCAATATCAATCATCTACAACAACTTGGAAAGTGAAAATAATCAGGTGCACTCATTCTTATCTTTCATCTTAATCATTGTTTGAATCACACATTTGGATTTTGGGCATAAAATGAACAATTGTTTGCAAATTCACATCAAAAAATTGGGCTAAAACAAACCATTGTCTTTCATCACATTTGGATTTGGGCTTTAAAACAAACAAGTGCTTGCATTGTCTTCTACACATTGAATTTCTAAGGTTAATGAACCCCATGCGAGTGTGACCAAGTAAATGTGTATGCTTTCTCCTCGCGTCCCAACACGAACTTGGAGATCAAAAACATTTACTTGTGTTGCTTTTGTTTAGCCTTAGAGAAGCCTGCCTTGGTATCCACCCCAAGGGAATGACCTCAAGCGGTACTTTCATCCGGTCCGCTATAAAAATCAGAGGATAAGGCGAAAGCCAAGTCTAACCGGTATTAGTGCTCACCATACAATGCTAACTTGAAAGGAGGTGTACCTTTGTGTATATTAAAACTTCTAGTAGGGTTAGTTAAAGTCTTAAGTGGCTTGTTGGATGCTCGTGGGGTGTTGGTCCCCCAGATTTTCACTAGAACCTCCTTGTGATAGTGGCCTTGCCTTAACTAGGACTTGTTGAAGTGTCTTCACGTGCTTGCTTAACCATCATCACATTCTTCCAAACTAAAAACTTGCTTATGTGTCTTGCGTGAGTGATTCATGTGTGTATATGCATAATCATTTGTTTGAATATTGCCACATCAAGCTCTAAACACCCAAACACATAAAGACAAGTCATCCTACACACTCTTCCAATAACATTCAAACCCATTCACTTTCGTCCCAAACATAGCCTAGTCTTCATCCAACCATTCATAGCTAAGTCATTCAAACCATCCCTATCCTAGCCAAATCACTTCCGCCACATCATCATCCAAATCCGTAAACAAGTACTTGCTAAAAGGACTTAAGACAAACACTTGGGTGCCAACATGTCTACACTAGAAGACCCAAAAATCAAATTCCAAAGATTCCTCCAAAATATTTATCAAGGATCACAACCCCTAAACCAAGACGCCATTGAAACATTACAATTCTTCATCCAAAGAGCTCAACCCCATGCAAGCCAATCACCTCAACTGCAACACTTCATAGCCCAAGTCCAACACCTTTTAGCCACTAGTCAAGCTCGACAAGTACATCAATCCTTAGCCATTCCATACCAACCTAATCCACCTCATAGCCACATGTCATATCCATCCACTTCCTATCAACCTAATCCACCTATCCACCAAGTCAATGCCACATCAACCTATGAACATCCACCTCAAGCTTATCCAATCCCTCATGCCACCATTCTAATGCACTACCAAGCCAATCCACAAAGCAATCAAGTGATTTCACAAGAACAATATCCAAATCCAAGTGGCCCCTTGTACATAAATCAAAGCCCAATTTATCCAATGCAAGACTTAATTACCTTTGACAAGGGAGATACCAATCTAGAGTGGCCACCACCATCCAATCACATGCCAACACATGAGCCAACTAGTCCTATCCCAACACCACCATGTGATCCTACCCCTAGTCCATCTTCCAAACCACGAAGACCTCCATTACCTTCATCACCATGTCACTCTAATCCTTCACCAAAGGATGCGACTGAGATAGTTTTACAAAGAATGCTTGAAGCAAAACTCATTGAACTTCTTGAAGTCAAACCATGTGAAGAAAGTCCATATGATGAACAAGATTATTGTGCATACCATAGGACCAAAGGCCATGATACAAATAAATGCCCAATATTTGTTCCAATTGTTTACAAGGTGTACCCACCTATAATGGGAACTCATGCCACATCATTCAAATCCCATGTATCACCCCCCTCTAATCCTAATCCATCCAATCCAATTAGCCCCCAACCTAATCCTAGCCCTAATCCTACAACATCATCCGCTATTATTGCTCATCCATTATATTGCCCATCCACTCATACACTTGCAAAGGATGTGATCCATTGGCTATTAGCAAGGAACTACTTATCCCCATGTCAAACATCTATTCAAGAGTCCTACACCATGCCTAGTCCTTCAAGCCCATCATGTGACCTACAAGCCATCAAGCCTATTTGCGAACCTTCTATCAATAATCCAAGTCAAAGTCATCATGTTCTCATGTTGTTGACCAAGAGTCTATCCAAGAGCCTTCCACTTCCATTCAAGCAACTCAAGAGGTATGTCAAAGGTTTAATCCTAAGCATGTGGAAACATTAAGCCCTAGTCCAACTCAAGATCAAAACACTTTCGTGCAACCCATCCATAACATTTACCTTCTTTATGATAAAGATGATACCTATAAAGAAGCTATCCATGAGCACCCTGATCCTATCCATAATCCTCTAATCCATGAGCAAGACGTCCAAATTGCTCCTAGTCATCCACCAGCTAGCCCTATCCATAATGAGCAAACATCCACTTGTCATAATGAGCCATGTGCCTCTCAAGAACACATAAGCGTAGAAGATCAAACAAATAACTTGGCTCTTAATGAACATAATCAAGATCCTAATGATCCTCCTTCCACATCCACCATCGATCCCACTTCAAGTCCACCATCATGTCCTATTGGTCTTACCACCCTTATACATGAGTGTTCTTCCTTAAGACAAAAACAACCTCTATCCACTTCACCTTCTACATCCAATAATGAGCTCAAGTCTAGTGTTCAAAGCACATCTAGTCCCATTATCTATCACATACTCCAAAACATGAACTACCAAGGTATTTTGAAGCCAATTCATGTCAAGATCCCTCCATGCTCATATGGCCTTGGATACACACCCCAAGGTAAACAAGGCCAAGATGTTGGTAATCCCTTCATGCATGTAGTTAGGGTAAAATTGGAAATCAGGGCAAATGAATAAACAACAATGATAAAAACCCTAGCAATGCACAATGAAGCACAAGACAACATGAAAATCAAAATAACAAATGTAAATGCAAACTGATCTCCACACTATGCTCGATTTATCTCCATTGCTCTTCTCCACCTCGCATGAGCATGCAAGATTTTGAAGGATTATTGTCGGAGGAATGTTGGGTGCTCACTTCTATAGCATAACATTAAGATGAAGATGATAGAATGAATGATAGATGAAGGATGCAAAGGCTCTAATGATATTTCGACAGCATGTGGATACTTGAGGATCAATGCATGCTAATGGCTTATGAGGGGGTTGATTTATAGGAAAGGCTTGGTTTAAATGGATGGTTGAGATTAAAAAGCTAAATGATTGATGTGGATGACTAGGATTGATTCGGTTATCCCACTCTTCAAGGGAGTTGTAGTCATTTGACAAGTGGAAGGAGAAGGATAGGGCTCATGTGAAAGATATTAAATAAAGTATGTAGTACCACTTATCTTTTTAAATGAAAGAGGCACACATGTCGGCTAAATGATAAGATAAATTAATTAAATAAATAAAATTTATTTAATTAATTGGAAAGTCGGCTTATGATGAGATGTGAGAACTTAATTCAAATAAAATATTTGAATTAGTTGGGATATGAGAGTTGGATATTAATTAAATAAATAAAATTTATTTAATTAATTGGATAGTGGGATTAGGATATGATGTGGAAATTAATTAAATAAATAAAATTTATTTAATTAATTGGCTTAATGGGATAAGTGGGATTAACAGTGGGATTTAGGACAAAATGCTACATGATGTCTAAGATAATGTTTTTGACTAGGTGTTGCTAGACATGGACAAATTTGGGACAAATTTGGGTGTCTACATTTTGCCCCTCTTTGAGATGATGTTCGAGATGATAAGATTTATGTTGAGTAACATCATTTCAAAGAAGCTAAGGTATGGATAGAGGAAAAGGATGATGATGTAAGGATATGATGACGATGAAATGATTGGATGATGATGGAAAGATAGGATGATGATGCCCCCTTGAGAGGATAGGTGGGTTGGACAAACACAGGTAGGCTCTCGAAATGAAATGGCTTGGCTGTAAAAGAGAAGGGGATAGATAGAAGAAATGAAAATGTGTTATGCTACAATGAATGTGAGCAACCATGATGTTTGATATAGCACTAGACGTTATGCACCAAGGTATAAGGACCAGGATGACGATGTGTCTTGTGCCCCAGCATAATACAACCTTGTCAAGATACAAGATATGAATATTAGCTAGATTGATACCGATATGATGCAAATGCAAGATAAAATGATAACACACACAAGAAAGCAAGCAAGCATGCATAAATAATACAAAAACAAACAAGGTATTGCCCTTGTCAAGCTATAAACCAATGATTGGTTGTTGATTGTTTGATAGTTGAGAGTGTTGTCATTGCGGGGAAAGCTATATCCCTAGATCAACACAAGGTTGTTTGCTGAGTTGGTTGGTTAATTGGCTGATTGATTTGGCTTACAACAAGGCTAGGATCAAGACCATGGATTGCGCTTGGATAACTTGGCTTGATTGATTAACTTGATTGGCATAGCTTTAAGGATTGACTTGCACTTGGATCATTGTTTGGAATGATTTGAGGATGATAAAATGATGGATGAAGATTGATTTGATAAAATGTTGATGATGGGATGATATGTGGTGGATTGAGCTTCTTTTGATTTGTTGAAGTGATTGGAGTTGTTCTGATGGTTGGCTTGATGTGCTTTGGTTTTGATGTTTGCTATTGTTGGGTTGATTATTTTGATGATTAGATTATTTTGAATGATGATAGTGATGGTGTGATGATTGGAGTATCCACTCAATCTAAGCATAAGCAAGTGTTCTTAGTGTGCTCAAAGGATGTAAAACAAATAAGGTATTGCCCTTGTCAAGTCATAAACCAATAATTTATTGTTTGATTAATGATGATAGATAGTGTTGTCATTGCGAGGAAAGCTATATCCCTAGATCAACACAAGGATGTGGGAACGATATATCCCATTGATGATGATTGATGATTGTTTGATTTGACTCATGACAAGATTAGGAGAAAAACCTATTGATTTGATTAGATAATGTTCCTTGATTGATTAGCTTGCTTGATATGGATTAGTGACTTGGATTTAAGATCATTGCTTGGATTGATTTGATTGATATGATTGGAAGAAGTGATTGATTGAAATGGATGAATGAATGTTATTGATAGGAAGAATTGATGATGATGATGATTTGATTTTGATTGAATGTTGAATGGTGTGGATTGTTTTGGATGATGATTGAATTAATCTTATTTCTTGGATTTTTCGTTGGATATTTAATTGTTTAGATTTTTTGACATATTTTAATTTTTTTTGTGTTTTTTGGAATATTTTGATTTTTTTTTTGGATTTTTTGAGATATTTTGAATGTCAATGGATTTACAATTTGGGTAGCCTTTGTGCTAGATACCAATGACAAGGGAAAACTAAGTCTAGATGAAAGGATGGATGAAAGGATGGGCTCATAGTAAATGTGACGGAAAGATCATGATAGATAGGTGAATAGATGGGATAGGCCATATAAGGGATAGCTCATGATAGATGGATAGATAAGAGGATAGGCCATATGAGGGATGTATGCATGCCTCATGAAAAAATGGATAGGTAGGCTATAGTGGAAAGCTCGTGATAAATGGATGGGGATAAGATATAAGATGGAAAGCTCATGATAAGGATACGCCATAGTGGATGGATCATAAGGGAGCTAGGATGTGATCTTCAAAGGCTATGTCACATAGGAAGAACTTGCCCCATTCTAGGTGGTAATGCTTAGGATTCTTACATGACAAAGTTCATGACCAAGGGATAATGACATGATGGGATTTTACATGATGCTTATGATGATAGGAAGACATGATGGATTGGTTTGAATGGGATAGATGAATGGTCAATAGATAGGACTTGGTTGGGAAATGAGGTATCTCAAGATATATCCAAACATGTTTCAACATTTTGTCCCTATGTCTTCATCAAAATCAAAAGACAGGAGGGTGGATGAATAGACTCAATAAGATAGGTGTGTTTATGTAATGGCTAAGGATGGTAGGATGGTATGGTAATGGTAGGACATGATAGGATGGAAAATGATATAATGGGATAGATAGTTTGGAAATGGATAGGTTGGATAAGACAATGTGCCCCCAACTGTAAGTGACATAGAAGATCAACCTACACATGATGCTTGTTTGCCAGGTTTTCATCATGGTACTTATCCAAGGCACCTGTTTACCAGGTTTTCACCGTTGGACGAAGGGCTTTCTCTTTACTTTTTTGATTTTTTTATCTTTTGCTTCTTTTTTTTTATAGATGGGATGACAATTACACATGGCACTTGTTTGCCAGATTTTCACCATGGTAATGGATAGGAGGGACTCAAGTGTCTAGTCCTATGAATGTTGGTAGTCCCATTGGAGATGGATGTCTTTGCATGGACCATGTCATTA
Source organism: Cunninghamia lanceolata (assembly GCA_027924645.1). Taxonomy (NCBI): domain Eukaryota; kingdom Viridiplantae; phylum Streptophyta; class Pinopsida; order Cupressales; family Cupressaceae; genus Cunninghamia; species Cunninghamia lanceolata. The sequence continues at coordinate 777,098 of BSBN01001985.1, read as the reverse complement.
TGCTCATAGATGTTGGTAAGAGAAATATGAGAGGGAAATGGATGAGGTAGATAGTGGATTATGATGTGGATTATATAGGCAATGAGGATGGATTATGATGTGGATTATATAGGCTTATGGAATGAAGATGGATGAAAAGTTTATGCCAAAGCATGGACCATAGGGATAACATGGGGGAGATATGTAGGATAATGGATGAAAGATCGGGAGATGTAGTTATGTGGAGGTGTTGTGGAGTGGAAGGAACCATGACCAATGGTTGTACACATCATGATAAACATTGAAGCTTTTGATGGGATAGTGGTGTAGGAAGCAATGGAGATGTTTGCTTAGGCGATGGGTGATGAAGTGATTTAAGAACCCACATAGATTTAGTATTTTTAGTGCTTTTATTTTTCTTGTGGGATTTTTGAAGAGAATGGAAGTTTTGGATGGAAATAGGCTCTTGGATGGATATAGGTGATTGGGATTCTTGAGATGTGGATGAGGATGCCTCATTCATTTTGCTAGCTGTTTGCTTAGGAACCCAAACCATTTTGCTTTTGGGCTTTGCATTTGGAGGTAAGGGTTTAGATGGCTGCTTAGATGAACTTTGCTTTAATTTTGATTCTTTATGTCCTAAGGTATGAAGACCTTTAAGATTTTTGGTAGGATTTTTAGCTTTATAGGTAGAGGCATTAAAATTTTTGCTTTTGAATCCCATGGGGTGGGTGGAGTGGATGGAATGATTGGAAGCTTTATGCTTAGGCGATGTGTGCTTTTGTTGGCCATGATTAGGGATGTAAGGATACTTATGAATGATAGGTATGTTAGGTGTTGGAAGCAATGGTGGCAAGGTGGATGGAGGGATATTTGGAGTTGGTAAAAGTGGAGGCAAATTGGATGGTGGAAGATGTATGGTCACATGCTTTTGACATTGGTAGGATGATGGAGGTGGAATGGCAACATATGTTTTGGGTAGATGATGAGGTTTGTGATGGAAAATGGTAGGTTTAGGATGCATGAAGGGATTACCAACATCTTGGCCTTGTTTACCTTGGGGTGTGTATCCAAGGCCATATGAGCGTGGAGGGATCTTGATATGAATTGGCTCCAAAATACCTTGGTAGTTCATGTTTTGGAGTATGCAATGGATAATGGGACTAGGTGTGCTTTGAACACTAGACTTGAGCTCATTATTGGATGTAGAAGGTGAAGTGGATAGAGGTTGTTTGTGTCTTAAGGAAGAACACTCATGTATAAGGGTGGTAAGACCAATAGGACATGATGGTGGACTTGAAGTGGGATCGATGGTGGATGTGGAAGGAGGATCATTAGGATCTTGATTATATTCATTAAGATCCAAGTTATTTGTTTGATCTTCTATGCTTATGTGTTCTTGAGAGGCACATGGCTCATTATGACAAGTGGATGTTTGCTCATTATGGATAGGGCTAGATGGCAGATGACTAGGAGCAATTTGGATGTCTTGCACATGGATTATAGAATTATGGATAGGATTAGGGTGCTCATGGATAGCTTCTTTATAGGTATCATCTTGATCATAAAGAAGGTACATGTTATGGATGGATTGTATGAAAGTGTTTTGATCTTTAGTTGGACTAGGGCTTAATGTTTCCACATGCTTAGGATTAAACCTTTGACATACCTCTTGGGTTGCTTGAATGGAAGTGGAAGGCTCTTGGATAGACTCTTGGTCAACAACATGAGAATATGATGACTCTTGACTTGGATTAATGATATAAGGTTCACAAATAGGCTTGATGGCTTGTAGGTCACAAGATGGGCTTGAAGGGCTAAGAATGTTAATTGAGGGCTCTTGGATAGGCTCAAGGATAGGTGGACCACATGATGGGATTATACGATTGGACATGACCTTTGGAAGTTCTTTGGTAGGCTCATGAATGGGTGTTTGACATGGAGGTAGTTTATTCCTAGCTAGTAGCCAATGGATCACATCCTTTGCAAGGGTATGAGTGGATGGGCAATATAATGGATGGATGATAATAGTAGATGGTGTTGTAGGCTTATGATTATGATTAGGTTGAGGGCTAATTGGATTGGACAGATTAGGATTTGGACTAGATGGGGGTGACACATAAGATGGGGATGATGTGGCATGATTTCCCATTATAGGTGGGTACACCTTGTAAACAATTGGGACAAATATTGGGCATTTATTTGTATTGTGGCCTTTGGTCCTATGGTATGCACAATAATCATGTTCATCATATGGGCTTTCTTCACATGGTTTGACTTGAGGAAGTTCAATGATTTTTGCTTCAAGCATTCTTTGTAAAACTATCTCAGCCGCATCCTTTGGTGAAGGATTAGAATGACATGGTGATGAAGGTAATGTAGGGCTTGGTAGTTTGCAAGGTTGATGGACCAATGGACTAGGGGTAGGATCACATGGTGGTGTTGGGATAGGACTTGTTGGCTCATGTGTTGGCATGTGATTGGATGGTGGTGGCCACTCTAGATTGGTATCTCTCTTGTCAAAGGTTATTAGATCTTGCATAGGATAACTTGGGCTTGTTTGATTTATGTACAAGGGACCACTTGGACTTGCATGTGCTTCTTGTTGCAAAGGTGGACTTAGGATCACTTGTGCTTGTTGTGGAGGCAATTGATAGTCTTGGTGGTTGGGTGAAATGGTAGGATATGTAGACAAAAGATCTTGGGGTCGGTATGAAGTTGAGGGCATTTGATCTTGTTGCCAAGGTGGATTTGGGCTTACATGTTCTTGTTGTGATGACACTTGGTTGCCTTGTGGTTGGGCTTGGGGGTATGTTGGAATGTTAGAATGAGAAATTGGATAATGTTGGGGTGAAGGTTGATTTGTTGATGTGGCATTGACATGATAGGTGGATGAATTACGTTGGTATGAAGTTGAAGATGATGCCATGTAAAGTTGTTGTGGAATTTATTGAGGTTGGGATGGATTGGGTTTTGGACTTGTCTCATCCTCATAAGTAAAGAGATGGCCTCCTCGAAGTATAAACTTGGTCTTAAGAGGAGAGGCTCCTTTGATTGTGATCTTTGGTCTTGGATTGTCTTCATGACTTGGATTAGGAGGATAGCCACCTTTAATTATGACATTGGCTCTTGCATTGTCTTCATGATTTTGATTAGGAAGAGGGGCTCCTCTAATTGTGATCTTGGGCTTTGGTTTTATTTCATTGTTTGAATTAGAGGGGTAGCCTCCTTGAATTGTGATTATAGGCTTAGGTCTTGTCTCATGATTACAAGGATAACCCTCTTGAATTGTCACCTTAGGCTTCGGATTTGTCTCATGATTAGAGGGATAGCCCCCTTGAATGATTATGACCATCTTGACAAGTGTTGACTAGGACTAGGTTGATGATGATGTGGAGATGATTTGGAATGAGTATGGATGTGACTAGGATATGTTTAGAATAAAATTGATTTGGGTATGATTAGGATATGATGTGGAATGACAAAATTGGGTGATGTGGATGAAATGTAGGATGAATTGTTTATGTGTTTGGTGTTTAGAGCTTGATTTGGCAATGTTCAAACAAATGATTATGCATACACACACATGAATCACACACACATGACACATAAGCAATTTTTTGACTTTGAAAATGAAATGTGATGATTATTAAGCATGCACTTGAGAACACATCAACAAGCCTAATATCTAGTTTGAAATAGGGTATGGCCAATTAGGTTTTGGGCTATGTTTACATGAGGTTGACTAGGAATTTGAAAGTGAAATCCTGCCACACAGTCAGGAGAAAGGGGTAACCCACCCTTCACCTTCACTTCCCAATGGTATAAAGTTCTTTGGGGCTTAGCCAAGAGTAACAAGATTCCAACTCCCAATGAGGGTGTCTTTCGATTCAGCCTTGATTGAGGTCATCCCTTGGAGTGGTGTGTCTCCAAGCAGGCCTCCTAGATAGGGTATACAAAAACAAACCAAGTGAGTTGTCACTTGATTCACACTCACACTTGTTAATTTCCCCTTAGAAAATGAAATGTGTGGAAGACAATTCAAGCACTTGTTCTTTTTAGATCCAAATCCAAGATGTGATAGAAGACATTTGTTTGTTTTATCCCAATTTTTTTTATGTGATTGCAAGCAAGTTGTTCATTTTAAGCCCAAAGTCTAAATGTGTGATCAAATAATGATTAGAGATGGGAGATTAGAATGAGTGCACCTGATTATTTTCACTTTCCAATTTGTTGTAGATGATTTATATTTTTGCTACTAAAGCTCCTTATGATCACCTACAACATCAAAAAAATGATATTATAATGCAGGCATAAAAAATAAGCTCAGTAGGCAAGGAAAATTGTAATTTTAAATACATAGCCGAATTAGATTTGATTATTTTGATACATTTTTTGTTCAAAAATTAAAAAAATCAAAGAAGTGACCCCTATTAATTTTTAGAGAGATTTCTGAAAATGTAAAGAAATCTAAAAAATTCCCTGTTTTGTGCCCAAAAACGTGGATTTATGGAAACGGTACAATCGGCAAAGATCTAATTTTTTCACACTGTAAATGAGCTCCAAATTAAATCTGTAAAACATAGACCCACATTATAATTTTGAGAGATTTCTAGAAATGTAAAAATTTCCAAAAAATTCTCTGATTTGCGCCCAGAATTGTGATTTTATGAAAAAAAATAAAAACATGATAAATCCCGCAAAAATCACGATAAATCTAAAATTTTTCTTCTGTAGCTTCCTTATATGATGGACAAACTTTTTCTAAAATATTGTAGAAAAATTCATAGCTGTTTGGAAGATATGATGAAATCTTTAAAACCTAGGGTTTTGTCAAAAAAACAACGAATCTGCAACAAAAAATTAATTAAACCTACAAAACTCAACAATGGGGGTTATATGAATGCAAATTTTTACTACAAACCCCACAAAAAAGATCAAGCAAAGTGAGTCCCACTAGGCGTGCCAAATGTATATCAAAAAATTTGGATTTGCAAATGGAAATGGTCAAACAATGAAATGCATAACCTAAACCCAAATCATTCAATACCTCAAAGGTGCAAGATGCTTGATTGATTGATTGCTTTGTTGTGTTGGTTGCTCAATTCAGCAGCATAACATTGATAAGAAGATAAATGATGGATGGTTGATTGTTGATAGATGCAAGCTAGATGGATTGAAGATGATGGATGAGGGCTTGAGATGAAAATTTGGTAGAATAAGGGTACTTGAGGCTCAATGCATGCTAATGGCTTATGAGGGGGTTGATTTATAGGAAAGACTTGGTTTAAATGGATGGTTGAGATTAAAAGGCTAAATGATTGATGTGGATGACTAGGATTGATTCGGTTATCCCACTCTTCAAGGGAGTTGTAGTCATTTGACAAGTGGAAGGAGAAGGATAGGGCTCATGTGAAAGATATTAAATAAATTATGTAGTACCACTTATCTTTTTAAATGAAAGAGGCACACATGTCGGCTAAATGATAAGATAAATTAATTAAATAAATAAGATTTATTTAATTAATTGGAAAGTTGGTTTATGATGAGATGTGAGAACTTAATTCAAATAAAATATTTGAATTAGTTGGGATATGAGAGTTGGCTATTAATTAAATAAATAAAATTTATTTAATTAATTGGCTTAATGGGATAAGTGGGATTAAGAGTGGGATTTAGGACAAAATGCTACATGATGTCTAAGATAATGTTTTTGACTAGGTGTTGCTAGACATAGACAAATTTGGGACAAATTTGGGTGTCTACACATACACCTTTGCCATTAATGTCAAAGGCAGAGAATGAAGCATGTGAAAAACATTTGAAAAGTAAGAAGAGAAGCATGAAGTTAGGAGGAGAAGTGTGTAAAGAGAAAGGGGGAGCAGTGTAATAGTTTTTCACATCAAGTGTTGCCATCAATGCCAAAAGGGGAGATTGTTGGCAACTTGGCAAACATCATTAAGAGAGAGACACTACTGGTATGATGATGAATGATTGTGCATGATGTTTGAAGGTGTTGTCATTGATGGAAATAAGAAAATAAATAAGGTTGGGAGAAATATTTTGATCCGGTGAAGAAGACTTAGTCATTTTGGCTAAGTGTTGGCAGTATACAAGAGACAGTGACAGAGAGACAATGTAATGGCTGGCATTGGTCCATAGTTGAAGATCAGATCATGTCGTTCTGGTATGTTGTTTGTTGTCCTTAGGTGATCTTATATCCAAGATTTTATCTCTTGATAAATACCAGAAGCATATCTTCAAACAGACTAAGTCTGGCAGAACATAATACAGTGATATTTAGAGTAGAACACTCAGTCGATTTGGTTTGCATTATTCCGGTGTTGCATATCTTGTTATGTAGTTTTGAGGTGTTGTAAACACTTGTATGAAGTGTTAAAATCTAGAGTTTTAGGTTCTAAGATCCATTGGAAAGATAGTTGTGAGTGTCTAAGTATCGCTACTTGGTTTGGTAGAGCTTGACTTAGACAGGGCATGTGTTCTTGGGGTCCACATTTTACCGCAAGAAGATATTTTTCTTTGTGGTTCTAAAGGTATGATATGTGATATTTGCAAAATCTTTGATATGTTTTGGGCAAGTCTTGTGATCCATAGTGAAAGATGTAGTCTGACAGATAGACTGAACATTAGTAACAATTGATGTTTCAGGTCGACATGACAATGTGATGTGTGTGCAATAAGTTCTGTTATTTGGAACCTTATCTTAAGTGGTTGTATAGTTGAAGTTGACATATATGAATGAGATTCAAGTGTTGTTTGGGTCCGCTATGTATTTTGGTGAATGTTTTTGGCTGATAAGTTACATTTTGATTAACTATACACTTCATCTGAGTAGGCCGACCTAATGTGAAGATTCTAAGTGTTGCGGACATATATATGTGATCAAATTCAGTGTTTGGAAGTTAATAAGGTGAATGTGAATATGTATGTGTGTGATAGTGAAGTAAGGTGATTTTGTAAAGGTGAAAAGTGAAGAAGAAGAGAGATCATAATCTCATGTAAAAGCAGTGAGACAGAGCAGTTAGAGATGAAGAGTTTTGAGACAGTATTTATGTGCTTTATTGGAACTGTAACCATGCATGTGTAGATGCAATCAGAGCAGTTCATTTTGGTAGTGAGCCAACCCTCGACAGTGAGTCACCCCTTGCAGTGAGCATTCATTTGGGTAGTGAGCCCTAAGGCAGTGAGCCTTCTAGTAATTTGGTATTGCTATTACATAATTATTGTGAGCTAACACTCACTGTGGTTTTTCCCTGTTTAGGGTTTTCCACATAAAAAACCCTGGTGTTTATGTGTGATGCTTTATGGTTGCTTCTTTTGTGTGTGATTTTCTTTATTGTTATACATGGAAAATGGATTAATGATTTAATAAGTAAAAGGTTTAATAGAATATTGATTCACCCCCCCTCTCAGTATTCTGGGTGTTCAACAAGATCCATATAACTTTTTAGAAGGAATTTTAAAGTTTTGCAATGTGCAAGATGTTTAAAGAGTTGTGATTAGTTTTCATTTTGAGCCTTGAATGATAATGGTAAACCCTTGAAACCCATGAAAAAACCTAATAGGTTGCAAGACCATTTTAAGGGTCAATGGAGGTATAAAGTAGTCTATATCATGTGTGATAGTCCAGAAGCTTTGTAAGCAGTCAAGAAGGATCTTTATTAATAGTTTATAGGTCCTACACCATTACCTTCAAGATCTATCAAAAACAAGGAGGGTCTATCATAGTTTTAACGATATGTATTTGACTTTAAGAGTCTTATTTAGGGTTTAAAAATAGTCATGAAGGTTTTAGCAACTCTGTTTGCAGTATGAAAAATTGTAAGATAGTTAAAGGGTTTGATTTTTTTCATTTTAAGCTTTAACATTATTAGAAGCCTATGTAATACACCAAAGGCTCTTTCACATGACCAATGAACCTACATAGAAATACCAAGAAGAGACATGCTAAATAATGCTTGAAAACACTGTGATAACAGTAGGTGAGCATCATGAAGACTACATATATGTGTCAAGAATAGTCTTTGAGGTCTACTAACATTCATGGGAGTGTGTTAGGAATCTAGAGGTCTATTAGACCATCTTGGGGTCTATTAATTCCTTGAGATATTCTTCATACAAATCGGTACCTCCACTATGAAAGCACTGCCAAAATCTTAACAAGTATACAAAATTATGATGAAGGTCTATATATATCTTTCAATATCCCTACAAAGGTGTCAAAAGAGAAAAGAGAATGAATGAAAATGCATAGATGATGATCCATACCATAGGAGCGAAACAATGAAGAAAGACTATCAAACTAGTAAGGAGCACTCTAGTGTTGAAATACACATTACGTGTTTCAACCTGGAGATTGGTAAGGATAAAAGGATTTCTCCACTATTCTAAAGGCATAAATAGTCATTTTAAGGATATATTCAGACTTGGAGAACATCTTAAGACCCTCTGCAAGAGCATTCAGTGTAGAACAAGGTGGTTGGATATCATGGAATGATCATTGATGAGGCAATTTGAAGTCCTAGAATGATCCAACCTTTTCCCCATGCCCTCAAAGAGTCCAAGTCAAGTTGAAACTCATGAAAAACATGTCCTATGATTATGCATAAGGTAGTTGAGAGAATTTAAGGTAGTAAGTGCAGTTGTAACAACATCTAATGACAATTTTCATCATCATGCAAGCATCTAGGAGAGTGGAGGGTGATGTGGGAGTCTTTGTAGGAGCATCTTTAGTTTAAAAGTTCAAAAATTCAAGGACACCTTTATTATATGCCCTGAAGAAGCTTTTGGAAGGAGTAAAACAAGGAATCAAGTTGCCCAATGCCTAAGGAAGGTTTGACCAAGTTGTTTAAGGCAAGCAATTGTATTTATTTCTTGCGAGAATGACCCTACATTCTCTCCAACTATTGGATATGAAATTGGACTCCTTATAACACATGATTATTCATTATTCATTATTTTTGTCTAAGTTTTTAGAAGAATTATCTCTAGTTTTCTGAGAGAAATATATCCTAACAACCATGTATTAGCTGTGAGAATGTCTTTTAATCAATAAAAGTTTAATTTTCTACCTTCATTTCATCTATTGTGTTGTGTCTTACTGGATGGGTCTAAAATTAACTTGTGAAATATTCCTTTCATTGTAATTTCAACTTTATTTTAACCTACACAAGAGCTTTTAGATGTTGTGCATAAATTTATCATCTGATTAGAATCATCTTGTGCATGGTAAAGTAGTTTACGAGTTCATTCAACAATTTGGTGTATCACCACACTTAAAATTTTTAGTTATTCCCATTTCTCCTTTTTTTATTGATGAATATAGAGTAGGATTAGAGTAGTTTTTAGTTTACAAAATCTTAAAGAATCAAGGAACCAACCCTTTTATCTAGAGGTTTGGCTTCAATCAACAAGATCCCACACCTTGAAGCTATTCCCATTATATCACAGGGTTTGTTGAATTAGGTTCAACAAGGGTGCAATATTAGTGATAACATCAAGAAATGCAAACTAGTAAGAGACACATGGTGTCAACTCTAGTTGAATTTCTTGCTAGGGGTTATGCATGATTGTATACCCCCTCCTATTTTTGTCAATTTGTTTATGAACAGAAACAAGGAAGGAGGGTTAGGAGCAATGAGTTTTACCAAGAATTTTGTGATAAAAAGATTCTAAATATCTATTTTGAAGATGGATGATGTAGAGAAAATATATCTGCAAGGAATATGGAAGAGTCAAGGTTCCAATGAAAGAAACTATGTGAAAATGGGAGGTCATTAGTGAAAGTTATGATGATTTTCATGAAAGAGGTTGTAACGAACTACTTTTGTATCATAAAACTTCAACCAAATTCTACCATTCCTTTAAAAATGTACTTAGATAAAAACAAGAGCACATCATTCTCATTTAAACAATACAAATATCTTGAGAAACTTTTTTATGAAGAATAAAACACCCAAACAATATTCATACAAGAGATCCAATTACTTTTCTCGAATTAAATAAATTCACTAAATTAGTCAAATTCAAATAATTTATGAGATATGCATAAGTACTTATTGCTTCCGGTATTCATCTTAAAAAAAACTTTTCAAGATTATATTCCATCCCCAAATCAAGATTAGAAGACATTGTTTTCAAATTTTCATATCAAACTAAATTCATGTTCAAGTAATCATATTAATACCCTCATTATTACAATGTGACTTTTCATGCATTTCATTTACATACAAGTACAATATACAATAATCAATGTACAAATCAAAGACCCATGTCTCAATATACAAATTTGTCTATGAGTAACAAGCCTATGGCATACTGATTTGTTGCAGGGAGGGAGAGCATCATCAAGTGCGTTACCTCCATACAGAGATTGGTAGTCCCCAGCACACCTTCCAACTACAAGTGGCCCTACCCTTGGCGAGGGTAGCAGATAAAGAGATCCATGAGTGTACCATGCCAACTGAGAACTGAGTGTGTAGTATCAACTCTATCACAAACAATCTTCCATACAATCCTAGATTCCCTCTAGCTAAGTATGACATCTAGTTAACATGCAACCTATCAAGTACCATGGATCGATAATGCACACAACATATGCATCACTTTTCCGAAAGAAATTTTATAGCATAAACACATCTCTAAACAGAATTGTGGGTCATTTTTCCACCACTCATATCTTATCTTGAGTCGATATAATGAAGACAAAACTACACAATTCACACAAAACTTAGTAAACTTGAGTGATGATATAATTTGAATATATAGTTCTGATTTAACCAAAAGAAAATCCATAACTTGACAAGATAGAAGTTCAAAGTTGTGTCACACTTTTATAAAGGAAACAACCGACACTGATCTAATTTTTTAAATTGAATCACTACAAAGTGATGTATATGTTTTGAATTTTAAAAGAGATGTAGACTAATAAAATATAGATTTTTAGTGCATTTTATATTTGTATTTTTTTGAAAAAATTAAAAAATTATTTAAATGTAGTATTTTATAAAATTGACACTATAATTTAGTTGTTGATAAAATGCTGAATAATAAGGTTAAATGGGACATCACACTTTCTATAGTAAATTTCATTTATTTTCCTTCTATTTTTTTGTGTATTCATAACTCAAAACTTTAGTGCATGGATTAATTTTTTCCCCAATTTGATAAATATATATTTTTAAATAAATCTTGGAAGTTGTGTAAAGAAAACACAATTGTTTAGATGGGATGCCAACTTTTCTCTTGATTATTTATCCAAAATAGGGAAAAAATTATATCATCTTGATATGGAATCTCTTCTCTAGTGCATCACATTTTTTTCAATTTTTTTTGATAAACTTTACTATTTTTTTCTTGAGAGGACAATCAAAACCATATTTTGGTGTTGATGATCTAGTTTTAGTAGAAATAAAACATAAACACTAATTGAAATGTTTAAAAAATTATATTTTTACAAAGTAGCCTCATAGATCTCTAAAAGGGTATTTTTAGATTCTTTTAAAATGATTATTTGCACGAGTAGGAGTTGTTAGAACATCACATTTTTCAAATATTTTCATTTTTTCGGTAAATGAGCCCCAAAGTGATGCTACGTATGTTTTTAGTGGATGGTTTAAATTGTAAAAGTTGTGGCCTAGATCTAATTTAGCTAGAATGAATCCAAATAAAACAGAAGTTTCACAAAAAATATTTTTTAGTTGGAAATACTTAAATTTGTTTATGCTGATAAGTTAGCTCAAAGTGTGACACAACTTTGAACTTTTACTACACACTTATCTGACTTTGGAAGTGGGTAACCCAAACAAGTTTTTTCGATGATAAACCAATGTTATGAGACTTTTTCCTCGAGAAGTGAATTAAATAAATAAAGTTTGTAAAAACTTTAGAGAGTAGATGTGTGTGTGTGTGTGTGTGTAAGAGAATAGAAGAAAATAAGAAGGAATGTCAAAAAAAAAGGAAAAAAAGTAGTTACTTTCGAGTTAAAATAAAGGTTAAAGAACCTTATTTATAAGTACACTCGTATTGGAGTATGTTTCATGGGAAGTTACAATTAAAAGGTTATTTGTAATATTATTTATAAAAGGGTGTGATATTTGGAACCACCCTTTGGGTTATTATTTAAACCCATGAAAATAATGTAAAAGGAAATAAGGGAAAATAGAGAAAAAGAAGAAGTGCAGGAATCATGAAGGAGAAGGGTTATAGATTTGACAGGTGGTGAGCATTGGAGAAGGGGCAAACAACGTGTGTCCAACTTGAGGTACAACGTACACCCGAGATTGTCGTGGCCAATGCTGGTGTGCTGCATAACATGGTGAGTTCTGCATAAGAACTTGTGGATTCTGAACAAGAATTAGATTCCTCCTAGAAGTGCTCACTTGTTGAAAGGGGGTTGAGTCTATAATCTATTCTCTAGAGTAATATTTATTTGGAGAATTACTAGGATTTAAAAGATAAGTATTTACCTTCTCAATTATATAAATTTCTTGTGGGATTTAAATAATATATTTTGCATAGTTCATCTTTATAAAAATCATTATTATTTACTAGTTTGTCTTAAGAATTAATATAATTTATTTGTTACTTTATAATATAGATCATGTTCCACTGTGCATTTCATTTACTTAAGAATTAACCCTAAATATTTAGTATTTATCTTTTAAAACCTTATCCCATAATAAATAATCAATCTTACTTATTTTATAGAAATCAACCTATTTGGTTTTCTACGTTCTAGGAATAAAGAGGGATTACAACTGACCTCTTTTATTTTAAAATACCAAACACATTATAACTAAGATATTTAGGTCCTCTTTCTGTAGAATCAACTCAAAACAAATCATATATTTGACTATTATTTTTTACTTCCTCAAGCCCATGCTAAGAAATACATATTAATATGAATATACATATATATAGGTGTGTGCCTAAAAATAATAATGTACATACTTTTATATATTTATATTTATAAACATTACCGAAATCGTTCAAACTGAATAATAACTATTGTCGAACCCTTGAAATGACTGTGTTGGAGTTATCACCAAGGAACATTGATATAATAACAATGGTTTCTCATAATGAGTTATAGAACTATCCTTATTAGGATTGAATGATTCTTCTCTGTAAATATTTTAAAATTCAAGCATACTAAACTTGTAAATTTTTGGAGTAATCACTAAATTTCAACTCAAATGTACATACTTATGAGTATGTTTATGGGATGACAACCTCTAAAGCTTTTTAACTCATATTCATACCCATAAGTTATAAACTTTGTTTTGATTTGAACTATAGAAACTGTTATTGTGCTGTAACGCCCGCCTTGAACACCTTAAAGAAATATACACTTATGCTATATGAAACAGAATTTTTTTTTTTTAAAAAATGATTAAATAACGTTAACCTAACTAATTACGACATATTCTCTAAGGATTCAAGGTTGCATTACTTTACAAACCATCTAACATAATTTAACATACATCAGTAACTAATCCAAATCCATGCTCAATTAAATAACTTATTCATATTCATTGCATATCATCAAATAACAGAATCTACATGATTAAATACATAACTAAAATGCTTTCATATAAGTACATCATGACATCATTACATTGCCATTGTTAGACTACATCAAAATTACATAGATAATGAATGTTCTGTTACACAAATCTGGTACAAGATTATACACATGCATCATCATCATTGGTACAAGTACATTTGTCTGAAAACTGGAATAAATATTTTCTGCATATGAACTCCGACAAGAATAACCAATGGATAATAAAGCTCTTCCACCCGACCATGTGGAACCCTAAGGTCCACCCCCCGAGCTAGGAGTTAACATGAGGTCCCAAACAATGACAGTTAGGTAGATGAAAGACAAACAAGAACAAGGAACGACCAAACGCCAATACAACACATGGCAATAACAATACAACACAACTTAACTTCCAGAGGTGACATAAACAAATGAGGAGAAACCGAACAAGGGATGCTAGGTTGTAGTAGGGAGAGTGTCATCGCACGGTCCTAGCATGGGTTATCCCGACAGCCTCTCACTAGGCGCCGGCCCCATAGGGTGACACATGCAGAATCGACCTTCCTTTCATGAGGACAAGGAAGTCAATCATGCTGACCAGGCCTTCTCTACCCATCCTTAGTCTAAACAAGCACTACAGGTCATGGGAGAGGAATCCATTATCTAATTAATGTGAAATCTACCCTTAACCCTCTAGTTTATTTTAGGTTATCACTTGATTAATCTACTTCCAACGGGTTATCCTAACTGCCACTTTGGGCGCCGGCCCCATGTTGAAAGCCACTCTCCTTCCTAACACCTAGTAACCTTAAACATCATACACATACATGTTCACTGCAAGGCATAAACCCTCTTGCATCACAATAGAATCATAACAACAATTGTTATCCAACGCTTTTAACATTACAATACTTTACTCTCTTACAGATTCCAGGTCTCTCCATACGACAAAACGGTACAATAAGATCACAAGTGGTTTAATATCCCCACCAGAAAATATTACTTTCAATACACATAAACAACTTGACATTATCTCAATATACTTCATACTATATTTGATCCACATAATTGTTATTACATCGTAAATACAAAAACAACTGTACACAAGTTGCAAATACTCAACTATGACAACTTAGCCTCTGGAATTTGAGTTTGACCACTCTCAATTTGACTCATTACAACAACTGGAATACTTAACTCATACAGTTTAATACAGTTCTAGAATTAACACTACAATTTCTTCTCTGTTCAATGTAAACAACTTCTGTAATAAAATCAACATTAGATTACATTCTCTACTATTACTGTTTATTATAATCTACTATCTTGTAAAAGGATTGTAAATGGATCCTATTTGAATGGAACGTGAACAGCTTGTATAGGTTGTCAATGAGGAGTAAAATGGCTATTGACTATTTTATCATTGAAATGGATAACAGTTGATTAGTCCAACAACTTCCTCAACTTGCAAATCTAATAAGATTGACGGCATCCAATGATCACAAGAATAATGAAGGCAATAGGTTTGATGGTTAAGTTTTTACGGTATCCAATGACATTCTGTGAGATCCCCGCATCTTGTTCATGTTTCCAACTGTTGTGCAGATCTCCAAACATGAAAAGTGTAATTACAAGTTCAGAAATCACTTCCCCTCCGGTTTAATTTCTGACAGAAATGGATAAATTACAAACTCTCAGTAGAATTCAACAGCTGATTGCTGTATGTGCTTAGTGGATTCCCTTGCTGCGCTGGCCTTTAGAAGAAGTGCCAAACTGCATCATCGAGATATCTGTTAAGTCTGTGTTGGCTGTGTGGATTGTTTTTGAACATTGTCAAACTAATTAAAGTGCGCTCAACGTCTCTGTAAAGACATTAAATGCAGTTTATAAATGATGTGAAAACAGATTCTAGGATAATTGCGCAGACTGTGCTAATTAGTTTCCGTACTCTAAACAACGAAAGCATGGACTATTTTTATGGCCCACTATAATATGTTATATACCATATCATAAACACAACGAATCTATAATAAAATTGGCAGTATTTCTTCAAGTTGCTGCATGTTTAATCTTTTGTTTTTCTGGTCATCTACTTTACAGAAGAGGTTAGATAGTTTGTAAGTTATAAATAATATGACAGTCATCCCTAATATTTGTGAGAATATAAATTATGACAAAAGTTCAAAACATCTAGAAGAAGAGACTTCGACTAACTTATAAAGCAGAATACCTATAGACAGTGGCTGTCAGACAACCCTATCCTATGTGCTATGTTCGCACTACTCCTCACTAGTCCCACGTCTTGGCATATGATGGGTTCGCCTAATTATTTCTGCATTACACTTGCACTACAGGGTGCGAATCTCATTACTAACCTCTGTAAGATATGTGCCCAACCCAAACGGCTAGGATTACAATGGAACAAGTGCAGATTAGGTATCCAAAACAAGAAGAACTTCAATAATAAAAAATGAAAGGATTTCGTGGCACTCAGATCGAAGGTTTAACCATGGTTTTGGGTGCGAGTTCCAAGATTTGCCAAGGTCGCAGGTTTTCAGGTTAAACAAAGAAAGAAAACAACATTGATCTGATAATACAGGGGGTAGCCAACAGCGATCTATGGGTTTTGAGAAGATTGCAGGATATACCAACAAGGAAATCTGTAGCCCAACAGTAGCGCATCTGACTATGCTCTAAGGCCTATCATCGGTATTCTCCTGCCCTCCCCAAAGGGCATTAAATCGAACCACACTTAAAGCTTATGCACAAGATGCTACATATAGGGTGGACCTCTTCAGACAAATGATTGAGAAGGTTGGAAAGGACAACGCAGATCATGACTAATAGAGCCGTAAATAATATTTTAGCAGGGTGCATGATCGTGAATGAGCATCTTGGCATATGTGTAGTAAAAGTTTGTTGGTAAAGGGATTTGTAAGGTCTTGAAATGGATCAGTGACGTGGTTGGGAAGGTTAAAAGATGTAACCATTTTCATGGATGATTCCATCCTCCAAGCGATACATAGAAGCTGTGTTTCTTTGTAGGTGGTTTGTTGTGCACTTAGAAGCTTTGCTTTGGCCTTTCTTGTAATCTCTAGCATCTTAAAAGTCAAGCCATCACTTAGGGAAATGGCAGAATCGATCCACTAAGACAGATTCAATCCTGCAAACCCTTATAAATTTGAGCGCTCATCCATATCATCAAGATTTGGATATCAGACACATATAAATAGAGCTTTTAAACATGACGGATGAGTCAAGGTGTATGTAAGGTATGTTCGCTGACCTGATAGATAGAACATTTCCAAGTGCGACTAGCTGATACCCAAGGCGATCCATGATTGCAGAAAATAAGTAAAAACTAAATTTATTGCATAGACTATGATCCAAACTGGTTGAATCGCTCTATCATAAGGCAGACATTTCTGAATTCTATGTGGCAACAAATAAACAAAAACCCCAAGACTAATGATTTTAAATTAACCTACCAGTTTGTTTGTTCCATCCGCTTTATCAGAGACACTGATCAATGGACGCATGGAGTGAATCTCAAGGAAAGGGGCCGCATTTCTTAGAATGGTCGATTCATTTTTAACTATGATGGAAACAATATAGTCTGTATATACCCGATCCACTGCCTGTTATTGTTCTCTTTCTAAACTAAGGTTCAAAGACCATAAGGAAAAGAAAGAACGGAATTATTTTCACACAACAAATCGCTTGCCCCGAGGTGTTAAGAGATTTCAGTGTGGAGAAAAAACTATGGTCATCTAATGACTGAGAGAGAAGGTGAACTACAGAAAACACATCATGGCATCTACGAATTGGAATCCTCATAAAGGCGATCTCCTTTGAATGTAACCTGGGGAAAATAGTTACTAAGCTGTTGGAGGACGGTGGGAGAATTGTAAGACAATTTCCATTTATTACAGACCCAACGGTTTACATCTAAAACCGTCCACAGAAAATACACATTTGCAGAAGTGACAGAAAATCCTGGCAGAAAACCATTTAACCAAAAATCATTTCATTTGCAGATAAAGAAGCAATCAACCAACATGTTCAAATTCAGAGAAAAAGAAACAGCGAAAGAAGTCAAGCATTCCAAGGACCCTGGCTACGATGTCGGTTCAACGAGTCTGCTTCAATTGCTGCAGATCCAATCTTCCTTTTCCAGC
This sequence comes from Cunninghamia lanceolata, assembly GCA_027924645.1. Lineage (NCBI taxonomy): Eukaryota > Viridiplantae > Streptophyta > Pinopsida > Cupressales > Cupressaceae > Cunninghamia > Cunninghamia lanceolata. The sequence goes on along the minus strand of BSBN01001985.1, from coordinate 759,374 downwards.
CTTCTTCTCTCTTCTTGCACTTGTAATTCTCCCCTCTTTGCCTCTACAAGCTTTTCTTTTATAACACAGCCCCTTCCTTCTTCCAAGGGACTCGGCACGTGATCCCGTGCATCTCCCCCCTCTAAATATACTTTTATTTAATTTAATGATCCCAAAGAAGTTCTTTATTTATTTTATTTCATTTTATTTTTTAAATGTAAACACATAATTCCTGACAACATTTAATTTCTTTATAGCCGACCAACTAAATAAAATTGTAATATTACGTCAATCTATAATTTTATAACTATATTTTAATTTATTTTATTAATTAAGTTGTATTCACAATTTACAACTACCACAATTTTATTTATTTAAATATCTATTATAAATAATATTATATCGAACAATACAAAATTTCTTACAACTTTATTTAACTACACTTCTAATAAAATAATAATTTATTTATAATGATAATTAGCAACTAATGACATTATGCTCAATTATCAACATTTATATTATTTCGTATAATGTTTCTAATTAAAGCACAATACTACCATACACACTTAGACACCTTCAGAACTAATTAGACTCCAAGGTACAGTTTTACCTAACAGCAAGACATGATCGAATGATAACCAATAACCACAAGGGTAAACTGACGACCAGACAACACTGACTAGGGACCTCACGTTAACTCCAATCAACTAATCCATTGGCAAAGGCACACTCAGACCTGGTAATCAGGTGGAGTCGGTGCCTAGTACCTGCATCCTGCAGCAACGCACGGTTAACCATAACAAGATATATATATACATCACATGCAGTCCTATAGTGAATGGAAATCGCAGTGGGGTAGGGTACTCGAGAGTGAGTAATACGACACTGTTCCATTCATGTTTATGAATAACAATCAACTATATTGAACAAGGTATCTGATTACTAGTCAACAACATAAAATGATCAACTATCTTCCAATCCCATATAGCGAATAACATCAAAGCATCTATAACATCCAGTTCATTTATCAAATTGTAAAGCATAAAATAACATAATCCAACATCAACATCTGTTATCATAACAATTAGGTTCATACTGAAATAGCAAAATAACTAGAAATCCATCATCAAACGATCTAAAATACTGTCATAATGTCCAGTACTACTAAGCAAACATCAGTCCGGTAGACGACCAGTTGAGGGGCATTACATGTGCAACCAAGGATTGAGTTTTATTTCGATATTTCCTAATTTTAAAGTTGTTTATAAAGGAACAGGTAACCAATTTTTTTTTTAAGTTTTCATGTTCCAAACCTCTATTTGCTACATAGTCTCTGAATAAGGATATAAACTTCCATGTACTATTTTTCTTTAATCTATAAAAATAGTTAACTTCTTGATTTTTTTTTGGTAATATTCAAACTCTTAATGGCCACTATGAAATGGATTTCTAATGTCTTTGATTTTTCTTGCAAGAAATATAAATGTAGGATATATTTAGCTATAAAAAATAATCTAAATCTTATTCAGCAAGATAGAGCTATTCAATTTTATATGGAGGCTAAGAGTTTGATATGACTATTGTTACAAGGCTAATACAAACAGTCAATTATTGGTCCAAGTTGACCTTTTTCATACAACTTAATACATGTAGTTAAAAACCCACCTGTGGCCTCTCAAGATTCGACCCATTAATAATTTCATACATAGCAATATTAAACATTTATGGCTAGATTTTTATCAGCCTATAAATTTCCAATGTAGCTCTATACTGTTGCTATAAAGGTGATATTAATGGCCTTTTATATGGCTAGCTTTCCTCTTGTATCAGCCAAGGAGTTAAATGTATTAAAATGTTTATACACACACACAGATATATATATATATATATATATATATATATATATATATATATATATATATATATATATATATATATATATATATATATATAAAATTTAATCTCATAAATAAAACTAAGAGACTTTTTAATATAAACCCATGAGAGAAATGTGTGGTTCAAATCCAAGAACCCCTAATTAGTCAGAAAGGATAAACACTTGGTCTTCAAAAAAGACATACAATTCCACAAAGAATTCATTATTAAATGTGACCTAGGGAGAAGTTTTAAATGCCTTATGCATCTATACTCAAATAGGGATTTGAATGCAAAAACAAATACATGTTCTCATTCTTGCAAGAAGATTTATTCAACAGAATCCATGAATTCTCCCAATTGAAAAATAAAATAGTGGTTTAGAATACAATTTGACTTGATACGTTATTCTTTTGTCCTCTTCTTTCCTAAACTCCTTCCTTATTCTCTTCTACATGCCTACTTTGCTCTTACCAAAAACAATAATGAAAATCGTGCCCTAACTCCTTGCATTCTACCCTTTTCTTCATAGTTCCATGCCCCCTCATTTTTCCCTTCATCTACCAACAAACTCACATGCATTTTACTTCCCTTACTTCCACTCCATCTTGTTGGAGAAATCTTAGACATCTAGGGAGAAAATGGGGGAGAGTGACGGCATTTTGGCCAATGCCCTACAATCATAATTTCCCCACTCTTCAAAATAAAACCAAACAATTTTCTCATGCCCCCTTATTAAATTCTCAAAAGGTGACCTTAATTTATTGTTTTCTTAAACTAAATTCTATTTCTTTTGAAACCAAAAGCCTTATTGATTTGCACAAATTATAACTCCATAACAAAATATGCTCAATGGACACAAAAAGAGAAAAGACTTCTAAATGCATGTCCGGGTGAATTATTCCAATATTGACTTGACGCTAAGGAATTTGTAAAGAAGGATACTATTCTGTCAAATCTTTTTGTAATCAAGATGACAACAATAACGACCTTAACATTTATGCAACTCAAGACCAATACACCTCTAGAATGTAACAAGACAAGGATAGACCATAACATATAATGTTATGCATGATTAAGCAACAAAAGATGTAACATTTAGACCGATGGTGTGTGTGTGTGTAAATGAGTTCTCAACATATGGTACAAAACATTGATTTCTACTCAATCTGTGATCCTCTTCCTAAAGATGCTTTCCCTCCTCAACCAAGAGGGGGATTGAATTTTATCCTACGTTCACCTCATTACAACAACAAGAATTTAGTCCAATTAGATATGAGCACATATTTATATAAAATTGATAACCATCTCATATAAATTAGAAATAGATCATAGTTTTATAAAATGAATGTGCATAAAAATAAAATTGACAGAGTAAATAAGTATATAAATACAAGTAATACTCAAACATAAATAAAAAAATATCAAATCAAATAAAAAAATAGCAAAGTAGATTGCAAAGTACATAAGTTAATTTGAACTGTAAGAGTATTATATTTTATAGATTTTACCATACAATCATCAATTTTATTTTTTTGTTTTTTGCACAATGAAATTTAATTAATTTATTTTTCATTGAATAATATAAGTTCGTATTTTTTTTAATGCATAAATACTGCCAAGGGGGCATCTCCCATTATATTGCCACTCAAATAAATTACGTTTCTAGTAGGTGATCATATCCCAACATGGAAAATAGTGACACTACATAGAGAAAGAAGAAATGAAACATAATAATGTTTGCACAAAGGAGCCTTATGAAGTCAACCGCTTGGGGTGGGGAGGTGCCACAAGAATTGCAAGCCTTCCCTAAGCTTTGATGTTCTTTCAATCTGAGGGGGGGAAAGTAAACCTTTGTATTGGCTCAGAAAATAGGTAAAAGTCTCCATGTTGTTTCTGATTATACTTTCTTTGAATAGACACAAAGCTTGGGCAGTCACCTTACTCTTATTAACTGTCGCTATGTCGAACACACCTGCCAAAGATCCCTACTTTGGTTTTTTGTTGTATGTTGAAATGGCCGCAAAAGCTGCATCCTTCATATCATCCCTAATAAAGGAGTTTGCCATGATTTTTCTACATGCTTTCCTTCCAAACATGAACACTATGTTCATCAAAAATTCAAATATAGAGGAAGTCGTCATGAATATGCTCGCTCAAAAATAGGTGGGAGCCAATGACCTCAATTGCAAAGACAACACCTTCCTTTTCAGTCTTGAAGATGTGCTCAATCTTCTCATCCATAGTTTCTTCCTCCTCCTCCTCAAGTTCCCCTTCCTCTTATTCCCTATCATCATCATGCTCATCGTCCCTCTCCTAGTTGTAAGCACATATGCATTCAATAGACATATGTTGGGTCATTTCTAGATAACATCAATAATTTGCATTGGATCCATTATGTATACATCATTAATTTAGTAATTGTTATGCCCGTGAGAGGTAACCAACTGGAAACTCTACCTGCATCTTGATCTTTCTAGATTTAGTCATCCTTCTATCCTACCATCTTTGCATGTACCAAAGTCCCCATGAAGACCAAGAGCAATCCTGAAAAGCCAAAGTGCAATTCACAGATATGAGGGTAGATTCTTTTGTCAGAATGAAGGCAAGATATACTCTCTTGAAAAGCATGATTGAAAGGAGTCAAGAACATTAGATGGAGGGTCAGGATAGTAGGGCATGAGTCATCATAACAAAAGCTGAGCAAATCTCAAAAAACAAAATTTGAGCAAATCTCAAAAAATGCATTGATTTGGCATTTGGAGAAACACCATTTGTAGGGGCTAGAACACCCCCTTCATTCCTTGACCATTTGTTAGAGTTGGGGAGGGCTCCACCCTTCGTACCCTGCAAGAAATTCTTGATTGAGAGGCCATTGATAAGTGTAGGTCCTAAAGGGGATGGATAATTAGGTACTATGGGTGCATCCTTTCTTCGTAATGGCCTAGTACCTACACCCTACGACATTAGATTGTTAGTCACCACCTTAGGGGTTTCACAATCCTATGGGGTGGAAGTGCAAGGAAGTGTTGTCGCCACCTTAGTCTTCTTCTGATGGCTCCTTTCACCACCTTTTCTACCTGAATTGGAGACAGAAGCATAACTTTGATTAGTGATAGGCCCTGGTTGATCCTTAGAAAACTTTGATTGTGTTATTGTGTCCTTCATTCCATCGGCAACAAGATGTAGTGGGGGATGTGTGAGCAAATTATTTCCCAACTCCTTATTCTTTGAAATTGTTGATTCATTAGGGAACTCCTCCTCCCTAACTTGTCTAGGGCATCTAATACTGAAATGGTTTCTACTTCCACAAGTTAGGCAAAAAATCTAGTTTCTTCAATCTCTAATGGTTGTATCCATTTTTTATGCGAAGAACACTAGTTGACTTCCTTTGGAAGCCTTTTGATGGCTACTACCTGTATACGTGCATACAAATAAGAATATTTTTCAAGACAATCCCTGTCTATATTTATTAAGGTTCCCAATGTTCACCTAATTTTTCCTAGACAATCCTTAGTCCAAAACTCCAAAGGCAGATTGTACAACTGGATCCATTTAGGCCCGTTGTAATGTTCATAAATTGTAGGATCAAAATTTGGGATCCATTTCCAAATATAGAGGGGCATTTCATCCATTCTCCATGACTTACCCCTCAAGATTATGTCTCTATTTGTTTCAGATAAGAATATAACACTAAAAAAACCTTTTGAGAGAAATTTTTGAACACACGGTATCTTCCAGTTTTCCTCAACCCATGTCCAAATTTGGGCTCTTTGCAATTTAGGGCCTATGAAATGGTAGATAATTGTTGTGTTGAGAAGCATAGCCACCTCATCTACACATTCTTCCATAATGTCAATATCAGGGCATGATGAAAGAGCCTCATTTTCACCAAAGACTGATTCGTCAGAATATTTCCCTATTGAATTCCTTTCGCCACCTTCGGAAGAAGCTACCCTTGTTTGCTCACTTGCCATTTTGTAAAATAATATTTAATTACTATATTTTATCAGGGTTTTCTTTTAAAGATTTTATACATTAATACAATTTAATTTATTTATTTTTTCATTGAATAGATAGTATTGTAAAATAATATTTTATTGAAAAGATAAAATATTAGAAAACAAATACAATGTCATAAGAAAATATATTTTTCTTTATGTTTTAAGATCTTCAATGTCGGGTAGGGGGCCTGGCTCGATTGGCGAGCACTTCCTGTGGTAGGCACGAGGTCATGAGGTTCAGTCTCCCCCCCGCCCACTTGATATTGTAGCTGGTTCATAGCTCCAGTCAAAAGCATTTACTCATGTTCAATGAAAAAAAAAGATCTTCAATGTCAAATTAATAAAATATATTATCGTAAAATAATATTTTATTATTATTGTAGACACCTAAAATCAACCGTGTCCTTCCAACACCACTCAACATCACTTTTGAGATCTTATGACACCTTGTCAACACCAACTAAACTCACTTTCAACATCTTGCAACACCTTGTGTCATCTTCCAATGCCTTAATCCTTATGTCCATATTTATCCCAAGATAATTAAATAAATCATATTTATTTAATTAACTTATCCCTTTATCCGATAGCCTTAATTAATTAACTAAATTCCCCTTTTATTTAGTTAAGTTAACCTCCCAAGCCTTCATATCCCTATGTTAATTAAATAAACTTCATTTATTTAATTAACATCCCTTCCACTAGATAGATTAATTAAATGAAACTTGTTTAATTAATACTAACACCTCTCTAATCCCATACCCATAACTAATTAAGTAATCCTTATTATTTAATTAGTTGTCCTAGACACATGTCACTATCCTCAATACTCCACTAATAAAACCAAATTTAAAATTCCTCCACTCGAGGACAAAAATCAAAGTCACGTGACTACAACTCAATCTCCACCCTCCATTCATCTTTTAATCTTGACCCTCCACACATAAGGATGCCCTAGAAATCCTTATCAAGCCCTAATCCAAGCCCTAATTCCTCTCATTCAACCCTTTTGTGACACTTGTCACAAGACTACAACTCCAATCCAAACCCTAGTCCTTGTTACTGAATAGTTTGTCACCATTTATTTAATAATGGCTCGTATAGTTTAGTAGTATCAAAACTCACCAATAGTTGGACAATTTCATATATTTCCATTTGAATGTTTTAGAAGGTACAACTCCCTGGTAAGATGGATTTATAATAGTTTTATGATGCCTGAAAGCGGTAAAGGTAATTTTCCACATATATGAACTTCAATCAAAACCACAACGCATATTGTATTACATGCAAGAATCTTATTTGCAATAATAATTTATTATGACCTTCCTTCAGACACACGAAAGAAAGAAAATCAATGAATGGATCACAACAATCAAAGAACCACCTTTGCATCAAATTCTAACATAAGAAAGAAGACACTCCAATGGCAATATGCTCATAAAAGAAGTAGGTTATCAATATTCTATATAGGGAAAATGCACATATCAAAATTCCAAATACCACACTTTCAACATATAAAGAATAGATGGCAAATACACAGAGAAATAATGAGCCCATTATCAACCTTCCTCTTGTATTAATGGAATAGATTAGAACAAAGCACTATGTTCTATCCAAAATTAGCACCACATACACTATATCAAATATCCCCCTTACTCCCAAATAATATAATATCAAGTGATCAAATCATGAAAAATAATTTCCACCAAAAGATCCCATCTTCTCTTTTACTCATACATTATATAGTAAAAGAGAAGAACTAACTTTTCCCCATATAACTATTTATACAGCTAACAACATATAATAAAATAAAGTCCATGAAATATTAAAGAAGATATAATCTTGAATAATAAAAGAGTTTTGACATAACAAATCATGTAAACGCAAAGAATGGTTATTAAGATGGTTCAATATCTTCCTCATCCACCGTATCAGATTCTTTCGATTCCTCTATGGCTTTCTTTTTTGTTTCAACCCCTGCTTTCTGGGATGCATCCAACTTGGCCTAGAGAACCTTGAATTTGCTCAGGATTGAGATGAAACCTTTGGTACTAGGAATGCTCATGATTTCCAACCTCATTCTCCACATATGTAAGGTGCTACTGGCCTCCTCATATTTCCTCTGTACTTCCACAACATCCTTTTTGAAACTGAACAAACAATCAGATACATTACTCAAATGCTCTATAGAATTTCCTAATGCATTCTCCTTTATCTTCAGTTCTTCAGTAAGAGAATCTTTGAAAGGCTACTTGATGACTGCTACTTCTAAAATATTGGATTCTGTGTCATCATAAAGATCCACACCTAAGGAGACACAAGCACTCCTGAGATAAAGAAAATAGGATCTATTGTTCTTGGCTAGGTTCTTCAATTCATTTATGCACTATTTCTCCATGCTTAATTTCCAATCAACAATAGACAGTCATTTTACATATCCATTCTCTTCAGGTTTATCAATGACATTTTCTACAACTAGGAAACTAGAATCTAATTTAACCATGGCAGTAAGACTATTCTTGGCTACATTCAACATGACCTCATCCTTCTTAGTTATCTTCAAATCATTCAAAATTTATGTTTTCTTATTAGAAATCTTGACATACATAGTAAAAACATCATGAATAAAGAGAAGTCCATCAATTGTCAATTTTTCAACCCATTCTTCCACTGGATTCCCAAGATATTTGCATTTGATTATCTGATCAAAAACTTTGGTGGTCACACCCTTGGGAATTCCAGTAGTAGCATACAATGGATGGGAAGTGATATCAACAATGGATTGAATATATGAAGTTAAGATATTTATTTGATCCTCTAAAACTCCATTCTCCTTTTCCTTTTCCTCTAACATGGTGGCTAGAATATCAACAGAAATATTTGCATTGTGAATATCCCCTTTACAGAATGTGCCCCCAAATCTACAATGCTGACATGGAAATCATCTGCATATACATATTTCATTTCTTTGTCTACCATGGGTTCTGCGATCTCTACATACTGATGTTTTGAGACTAGATCCACCATGAGTCTAGACATTCTTTTGGCCTTCTTAGGGGTGGATTCCAATTTTAGTAATCTGGCCATTGCATCAAATTTTGTATCAATTATCTAAGAAAATCTCCTTTTATTTCCCATTTCTATCTTCAACCAGGCAGGGGTAGCAATTATAGAACAATCACCTGTGTCTTTATGAGAAACTGAGTTTGTTTTGGGAGTGTCATCTCCTCTAGGCTACTAATGAGGAGAGGGAGGGGTCTAAAACACTCCATCTTGAGAAATAGGAGGAGTTCCACTTTGATGTGCATGTGATGTTGTTTCCTCATCCTCTTCATTCTACAATTCATGTTGTTGCCTTAATGTTTTATTTGCATGTGGATTAAGGCACTTTTTGGTTCTTTGTTTCTTCTTGGAAGTGTGTACACTATCCCCAACAAAACCCTTAGAATGTATCTCCTATTGAGGCTCATCTAACCCATCTTTCCTTGTAGTTGGAGATGGTAAACTAGTATCTTGGGCAGTGGCAGGAATGCTAGGGTTAGCAATACCTACATACACTTATTGTTGATCCATTATTTGCTCCTTGTCAAAAGGAGAACCTGCATCATCACCATCCATTTTAGATTTTAACCACAGTTAGCTTCTATGCAACAGAAAATAAGACCTAGTCTTAAGAGTTGTGATTTCATCAACATCCCAATCAACATCAGGCAGTGGTTTAACACTTTTAGTAGCAAAGGTAGGGTCAACCATATCAGAGTAATTATCTAATAAATTGGGAAGCTTCGAGTCTAGCTGATATATTCTCATTTGATCCAAGGTCAATCTTAGGTAGTCCCTCCTTCTCACTTGAAACTCATGTATACAATCAGCCCAAAAATCTTCTAGGTGAGGCTTGTGTTCTCTCAACATAGGAAAGTAAACATTTTTCTTCAAAAATCCTTACTATCAAGGAAACTCCTAGAACTATAAGATGAGAAGTACAATTGAGCCAAAATCCTATCCACATTTTTAGCATTTTATGGCTTTGTACAAGTATAATGAGTCAACTTTAGTGGAAATGGGTACCCTTTCTTTTTAGATTCATAATATCTTTTTCCTGTCAAGTAAGCCTATTTGCATACCTCTAAGAATATCACATAGTCATAAGCATATCTGGTTAGTTTCAAAGAGGAAACTCAAAACCACCTATCCTTATATAGGTGAATTTATCAAACTAAATGAAATAATTGCCAAAACTAGTTATCCAAATTATTGCCTCAGTAGAAATTATGACCTCAGGGTTCTCCAAGATTCTCTTGACCATAAGCATCAGGAAGGCATCATTTAATCTCATGTATACCTTATTTCCATTCTCCTCTTGTAACTAAGGAATGTAACCATACACTTGTGTGTCTTGAGTCATGGGGCCTATTACTTCCAACCCTGGCCAAGCTTGTTGGGTGGTAGCCAACAAATAAATTAAATAAGAACACATATGAAACTTCTTATTCTAGAGAAAATTGATCAATTGGTCATGTAAATGATCACTTATTATCTGAGACCAGTTAATATACTACTTCCCAATATAAATAACAAGAATAAATTGGCACATCCAATTTGCAAACTCATCACATCCCTCATTGCCCATTACTCTATGCAGTAGGGTAATAATGTCTAAAATATCATCCTTGAAATGGCCTCTAACCAGGTTTTTAGGCAACTGGCAGCGACCCTTCTTCTCCTTTTTCAACCATGTGGTAGCTATAGCATCCTTGCACATCTTATTGCCATCTATGTAAAAGTTCCAGCTAGTTTCTTGTGTCACATTAGCATACTCTTCATGTACAAACAATCCTAATCTGTCAGAGATGACATTGGCATTTATTTGTAAAATTACCTTGCCACTTACTGATCTAATCTCCAGAGCCTCAACATTATAATTTTGAATGCAAGCCATGACCAAGTCAGGGAATTCAACTATTGGGGGAAAACCACCCACATTTACTAACCCTCTATCCAAGGTTTTCTAAGCAATTGGCATTCTGGGGTTGGCATTGATCCTAGCCCAAAATTCATTGAGGTAGACATGCCCTAGGTCGATGTCTTTCACCCCCACCAATTCATAATGAAGGAAATTTCCAACCCTTGGTATTTGTATTTCATTTTGACTGACCCAAGTAACCAATAAGCAAGAATTTTGAATAGGGTTATGCCAAGAAAACTTAGGTCAAGCAAAGGATAGCTATGGTTGACGGTGTAGAAAGACAAGGTTTCACAAGTGATGAACAAGGAACACTATGAAATAGACACCCCCCACACAACAAGATAATAATGATTTCTCAATTGAAAAGAGAATTGGGCCAAAGACTTACCTTGAGTGTGACACCTTATGGGAAGAAGACAGCTAGGATGACTACGGTTAACTCCCAAACATGCTTTCTCAATATCAATGTGAACAATGCTAAGGAGATGCTTTACTTTATAAGATAACAATGTAGGATTAGGGTTAGAATATTAAATGCTCCTTACAATAAATACCATAACTTGACACACCAAAACACTTTGTCAAGAATTTTGCTTTCCTTTTATCAGTGATTTTAGCTATCATAGAACTTAGTTATTAACAAACTTCATGTTTGTGAACCCAACTTTTGAATGTTGTTTTACTTCAATCGACAAAAAGTAATGTTCATGAACCTTATGTGATCCCGGTTATATGTATCTATCACCTTGTTGGAAATTCTGCCAATTCACGAACCAAGTTCAAAAACTATAACTGTGGTTGGTGAAATGTGTTTTCCATGAACTGATCAAGCAAATCTTGTGACCAAAGAGTATCGACTTATCAGCTTATCAGGAAATCAAGGAAAAATAGAGCTTAAGAACCAAGACTCAGTTCACAAAGGGTAAAGAAAGCCAATAAGGAAAATCATTTGACAATGCAAGCTACTACTGTCGGGTTACTAGGGAATCGACAAATCAGGAAAACACACAACTTACGAACCAAAGTTAAGTTCACGAAAATGAAAAATACCCAATTAAAGAAAAGTGAAACAATGAACACTTGTCAGGAAAAGTAAGAGTTCTCAAACTTAGAATTTTGCTAACATAGTTTGTAAACTCAATATTTCCCCGATAGGTTCACCAATAAGGACATTTCTTGACTAAACAAAGAGATGAGCCAAGTTCAGAAAAACTTAAATTTGTCGACAAGGGATTTTAAGGCATAAGGCTTCAAACTTTAAGTTCAGAAAAGGAAGAATTTGTAGATAGAAAAAGAAAATGAGACTAAGACTTTGGAACATGACACAAGGACAAGGGGAAAAACAAAATGGACCAAAAAATTTAATTTTTGGGAAACAACTGGCTCTAATTGGGGACAAAGACTGGAAGGATGCAGAGAACCTAGAAAAACTCTGGCAAGCCAATGCCTTATTCATTGGGCCATAGAGTCAAACCCAAACACACCAAAAATGAAGGAAAACAAGACAACAAAAAGAAACTATGATACATGGTATGACAAAATCAACAATTTTAAAGTTTCAAGTCTTTCCCATTATAGGAAAGAGGCAATTTAGTACCATCCAGATATGCCAGAAAATAGGCATTGTCTCCACCGACTGCTCTGATCTTAAAAGTACCTCTCCAAAGCGAATCAAATTTTCCATGAGCCCCTCTAGGATCCTTTCTTTTATCTCATAACAATACCAGATCTCCAATAACAAATTCCCATCACCTAGCTCTCTTATCAAAAATTCTTTTCACTTTATTCTGATGCTTTGTTGTGTGATACACTACTTCTTCCCTTTGTTCTTCAATTTTGGAGAGGTACATGATTCTCTTTTCCACAGCATCTCTAAAATGCTCATCTTCAATGGCTCTCTATAAATTTAGAGTTGAAAGCTGCAGTGGGATTGGTACAGCACTACTAACACCATACACAAGTTCAAATGGGGACATACCAGTTTCTCTTTTTGAGGTAGTCATGTTTGCCCACAGTGCATCGTAAAGCTTCTTGTGCCAATTCCTTTGATTATCCTCCACTAGCTTATGAACAATGGTGATCAAAATTTTATTGTTGGATTCTGCTTGCCTATTTCCCTAAGGATAGTAATCAAAAGAATGTGAAATATTAATCCCATAATTATAACAAAAAAGAGACATTTCAAAAGAGGAGAAGCTGGAGGCATTATCTATAATGATCTTCTTGGGAACCCCAGATCTAACTAAGATGTTTTATTTCAAGAATTTACACACCACCTCAAAGGTAGTATGTTTAATAGGAGCAGCTTCCACCCATGGTGAAATAATCCATGGTTGTCAGAATATGGGTGTGTCCTGCATTGGAGTTTGGATTGATTGGCCCTATGAAGTCTAAGCCCCACTACTAAAAAGGTTCTTCAATAATTATTGGTTTAGAGGAAGAGAAGCTAATCAAGGTTTGCTAGCAAACCTTACACACTTATCACACTTGGACACCTAGTCATAGGCATCTTTGAACATGCCTGACAAATAAAAGCATTGCCTTAAGATCTTAAATGTTGTTATTGATACTAACAGATGCCCTCCACATGCTTCATTATGGAAGAAATCAAGAAATTTCCTCTATTTTCCTTTCCTACACATCTCATAAATGTACCATCAATCCCTTTTTATATAGAGATTTTTCCCATATCACATACTTTGCAGCTTTTAGCTTTAGATTCCTCTTTCCTTTGGCTAAGAGATGAGGTGGGCATTCTCCATAAGTCAGAAAGAAAATGATTTCAGAAAACCATTCATTAGTAGTATCTACAAACAAAGTGAGAGGAATGTCCTCATTCTCCTCGAGTAGGTTTTCTGCTATTAACTTGCAAAGACCTTTACCTCTGACTAGCTTCATTGGCTTGATGATAATATCATATTCTTGTACTTTTGTGACCCAAGCTCCCCTTTTATTACAATTAATCTATTGTGTGTGAAAATGGATTTAACTACAGGATCAGGGACATAAATAAAAACATAAGAATAAAGGGTATAGAACCTGAATTGTTTAACTTCTTTTACCACCGCAAAGGCATGCTTCTCCATGGGTGTAGTTCAACTCATGTTTCTTCAGAGGTGTACTCATCAAGTCTATAGGGATTCTATACCTTTTTCATTTTTCTGGAGAAGTATGGCAGACAAGGTATGTTGTTATATGGAGCCTAATCAGACTTGGAGGTCAAATTTACCCCACTTTTATCAGTGTGGTTTCTCCCCAAATTATTTAACGGGGTCAAGGGGCAGCACCCCTAGCGCGCTCCCTAGCGTGATATAGGGCGGGGTCGAGGGGCAGCACCCTCGAAACCTCCAACAATTTTTATTATTTTATTAAGGCTTCAGGAGTTATTTTTCCTTTGGACGACATAAAAAAACCCTATTTTTGTAACCGACATAAGGCTTGATAAAAGCGGCAAAGGGTTAGGGTTTTCGTTGATGTTCTATAGCATTTTGCAGCGGTATTGCGTTGCAAGGATTGTTGGTTGTAATCAGTTTGATTTACTGGATAATAATATTAGACTCTTTGTTGGTGGATGTAGCCTGAGTTTGGGTGAACCATGTTAAAACTTGTCTCTCACTGTTATTATTTCTATGTATTTTCATTCCTCTGTTTAATCTTTATTTGCATTTAATTGATATCTTCTACCGGCTAACCCTAACAAGTGGTATAAGAGTGGGTTGTGTTCGATTATCATCTGCAGGAAGGTCTCACGGTTGAGTGGGAGTCTCATGGTTGAGTGGGAGCAATGGTGGACGAGGGTAAATTGAAGGTAGATAAATTCAATGGGAAGAACTATTAGTTATGGAAGATGCAGATGGAGGATTATCTCTATTAGAAAGATTTATGGAGGCTATGGAAGGAATAGCCAAGAAATCAACAACAATGACTAATGAGGATTGGAATCTTCTAGACAGAAAGGCACTAGGAACTATTTGGTTGTGCCTGGCACCATTTGTGGCATTCAATATAATAGAAATGATGACAACAAGTGAATTGATGAAAGCTTTGGCTAAATTCTATGAAAAAGCCTCAGCCTCAAATAAGGTATTTCTCATGAAGTATTTGTTTAATCTAAAAATGATTGAAGGTGGATATGTGATAGATCATTTAAATGAGTTTAATATGATTACCAGTCAGTTAACTTATGTAAAAGTGAAATTTGATGAAGAGGTGAGGGCTCTCTTGGTTTTATGTTCTTTGCCAAAAAGCTAGAATAGCTTAATAATGGCTGTAACTCTGTCTCTGGTTCAAACACTTTGAAATTTGATGATGTTGTTGGTGTTATCCTTAGCAAGGAAATGCGATGGAAAAGCTTAGGAGGGTCCACATCAGGTAGTGTTTTGAATGCAGAAAGAAGGGGCAAATCACTGGAGAGAGGAAAAGTTTCTGGAGGTCATGGGAAGTCACAAGGAAAATCAAAGGACTAGAGATCCCAATCCAAAGGATAAAAGGATTGCTAGTACTGTGGGAAACTAGGTCATCTGAAGAAAGATTGCTGGTCTTAGAAGAATAAAGGAGACAAACAAGAAGGCAATAAGGAGGCAAATGTGGTAAGTAATAAATCTAAAGATGATGCTTTGATTCTTTCCCTAGATAATGCTAATGATTCATGGGTTTTAGATTCTGAGGCCTCATTTCATGCTATGCCCCATAGAAGTTATTTTCTTGATTATGTCTAAGGGGATTTTGGGCTGGTTTATTTGGGAGATAACAAACCTTGTCAGATTGTTGGAACGGGAAGAATCAAGATTAAGTTGTATAATGGGAATCATTGGCCACTACAAGAGGTAAGGCACATTCCAAGTGTAACGCCCCACCAAGAAACCCTAGAGAACAACTCGACTATGCTAACCAAAAAGGGAAAAAAAAATTTAAGGAAAGAAATAACAAAGAAATGTAAATCATATTTATTCACAACATCAAGTTAAGCTTATCCTCTAGGGTTCCATGGCTGCATTACTAACAAACTATTAACAAGATCTAACCAACATTATGAATTAACTAACAACCATAGTTCATTCTAAATATGATTACATCAAATGAATAAAAATATACATTTCCATATTATATCATCAGATAAGTAATCATCAAGATTCTGTATATAGGATTACAAGTACATAAACAAGTTCCTTTACAAGAGAGTACAACATTACATTGTTTACAATATCGCTTCCCTGATTACATTGGAGTACATACATCAAAATAACAGTACATGATTCTACTGATATACAAGACTGGAACATGAACATAAGTATTTGTCTCTTCAAGCTAGAGCAAAATCTAAAATCTGCCATACAAGATACATCTTTCTTGCACATGAACAATAGCAAGGGAAACCAATGGAGATAAAAGCACAACCACCCGACCATGTGGAACCCTAAGGTCCACCCCCATGCTAAGAGATAACAATAAGGTCCCACTAAGCAAGCAACAAAGAAGACAATAGGCTAATAGGTGCAAGGACTACACATGACTCAAATACAACACTGGTCAACAAAGACATCACAAGTAACTTAAACATCACTTACACACTTAACTGTACTTCTAGAGGCACACACACAACCGATGGAGGAAATACAACTAGGGAGTGCTAGATTGCATTAGGGAGGAGTGTCATCACATAGCTTGTCATGGGCTATCCTAGTAAGTCTTCCTAGGTCCCGGCCCCCATCTGGGGTTGTCCTGGTAGCCTCTCCTAACCCCCGGTCCCCATACAAACTCATGTGGAACCAACATACCTTTCATGAGGACAAGGTAGTTGATCTTGCCATTTCAGGTCTTCTCATCTCATCTCAAGCCTAAATGAACACTTGAGCCATGAGTGAGGCATACTTTATCTTGATTAATGCGAATTCTACCCTTTCCCCCTAACTCATAATTAAGGTTATCACTGGATTAAGAAACCCTCCAATGGGTTGTCCTGGACACCTCTTTGGGTTCTGGCCCCCATTGAGAACCACTCCCCCTACTTGTAACTAGTAAACCTTATACAAAGCAAGGCATTAACCATCTTGCACAATTATCATTAACACGTAAATCCATAAACAAAGCAAGGCATTACTCATCTTGCACATTTATCACAAGCACATAACACAAAGCAATGCATTATCCATCTTACATAGTCAACATAATCACATGAATAGGTACACTGAGCAAGGCATAAACCATCTTGCACATATATCATACCAACATGAATAGGAGGCAATATTTCAAGAATGCATTTCATTCAACTCACATGATGCACACATAGCCAACCTCCACACATTCACACCCTCCTTGGCCTCTGGAAACAACTTTCCTCAAATGACACAAACACTTGACACCATTAAAACACCATGGTTTCACATCACAATCACTCTCAAATGCACAACATAAACTAAGATCCTTCAACAATATGATAGTTATCTATCTTCACGAAAAGTCTAAATAACTTCTTCTAAGAGGTAATCTAGATTTCTTTTCTACAAGATTAAATTAACCCAATCCAAATCATTCTCACATAAATCCCTTTAGCATCCTCATGATCTAATTCACACTAATTATGGTTCCTAAGTCTACCTCATTCGTTAAAGGTCTCTAATCATATCACATCACATTATCCGTACATACTATAGAGATTCAAGATCATATAATAGAGATAGACAAGCAATTAAATTGGCTTCCCATACATGTAAAATGATTTCATCAAAATCAATAATGTTCCAAGATACATAATTTCTATTAATGTAATTCTTAAACTAAATAAACATAATAACAATTCCATAATCATCGATGTTAGCATTTCACCAAATTAAACTAATTACCTTTAACAATGTAAGCCATAAAATAAATAATCACAATAGGTATTAATAGACTTAATCCTTCTTACTAAACCTCTAATCATGATAAAAAAATATTATTATCCTATAATTAAGTAAAAAGATCACTTTGGCAAGAACATATTTAAGATTATATAATGAATTTGCAATTTGATGAAAACAAGTTAAGAATATTATAAATACCAATCTTTATAATACTCAAGATTTTTTTTAAAAAAATTACTCTATCACTAATTGCATTTTATTTAATTTCACAAACTACATGAATGAATATATATATATATATATATATATATATATATATATATATATATATATATATATATATATATATCACTAATTGCATTTTATTTAATTTCACAAACTACATGAATGAATATATATATATATATATATATAGAGAGAGAGAGAGAGAGAGAGAGAGAGAGAGAGAGAGATCTTAACCCATAAAAATATCGATTCCTCAACTAGGTAAAAAGAAATACAACTAAAATAAAATAAATCAATCAACTATAATATGAACTATTACTTCAAAGCTAAATCTAGAATCATGAAAAGAATAAATATTTTCTATTCTATTCTCAATTACAGATCTTATATATGTAAACAATCATACCAAAAGTTATATATTTCTTCCTTTTCTAAAATAAAATAATATAAGACTATATGATTTTTTTTTACTTCCTATATATAAATAGAGTAGAGCTAATGGAAATGTATAAAAGATATTAATTGTCAAGAAAGAAACTAATTGATTTAGTTATCTAATAAAAGATGTAATGACTAGATCAAGGATTAAATTGCATAGTTAACAAGGAGTACTAAAAGTATAACTTAGATTGAAACTTAAAGTTTCTAAATAAAGAAGATTAAAATTTAGCTTCTAACTTAAAGTTTCTAAACTAACTAATAAAAGAAGAATCTATTAAGAATATTAGATCATGATTCGAAAACTTAACATTGCTCAATATAGAATTATTCTTCCTACACGATCTAGCTTCCACATCAAGTTTAAAACAATAATATTAAAATCAAAGATGCATTAAATGAGATGCATTATATAAGCATGCTTATGCTAATTACTAACATTAACACTAGTTGATCTAATAGATAGCATTTATCTAACTCTTCCACTTGCATATTAACTACTTTATCAAAACTAAAGGAGGTTTAAAAGCTAAGAATCATTTGTTATCAAGTTGCATTATAGTTTAATCATCTAATTAATTACATTACTAGAAGGTCACAAAATATCTTCATATTAAATTCTAGGTTCTCCTTAAGACATTTGTTCACAAGATTAAAGGTTTTATAGACTCATTATGATAAAATAAAACTATTCTACACATTCAAGAAATCACCATTACATAGGTACATATTTAATCCAGTTAAGCTATCACTCAACTTATATAGTGCTTCAATGTAGAGTCAGTTTTAGCTAGAACTTCCTAATTTATAAGAGAAATTTAGACATGGTTTATCTTTATTCTAGATCATTAGATATATATAACAAACCTATTCATAACAACATTGATTCTATAATATTCCACAATAACATAAAGAAGATACCACTAAACATAACGGAAGAGGAGCCTTGAAGATATTTGTAAGGGCCATGGTAACCAATTAAAAACAATTGATAGATCTAAAGTTTGACTCCTCAATCTTACCCACATCCCTTATAGGGTTTGGTCATCCATTGTAGCAAGTAGAAAATGATTTGATAAATATAATAGCTGGAATACTCTGGTAGATATGCAAGCAAAAAGAAGAGGCACGATCTATTTTGGAAGCATGGCATTTAGAAACTTTTAAGAAAATGAAATCGGTAGGTATAAAGTCAAATTTCCACAACCCTTACGGCATCCTCCTTGCATGCATCAAAATAAGAATATTTGGACAAGGTTTAGACATCCATAATGTTGGTATATCTAACATTTTGTATAGAACTAGTAGACTTATAGGTCAATCATAGGAGCCCCATAAGGCACATGCACTGTATGACATAATGCCTCATCAAAATGTCATCTCATGGAAAGCAATGGTCATAGGGTATGCACACAATGGGTTCATTGAAAAGGCCTAAGGAACTTTTAAGCAATGCAGTTGTCGGATGTAAGGCCGGACTCCACAACCTTTGCCAACATCCTCTCTAGTCTGCGCCAAAATGGGAGCTTTGTGGTAGGGTATGATCATTTGTCAAAGTAGAATGGAATGGGGAAAATTTGCTCGGTTTAAAGTTGGAAATGCTCTGGTAAACATGCATGCAAAATGTGAATACATAGACTAGGCACACAAATTGTTTGATAGAATGCAATGATTGCAGGTTATGCACAAACAGGACGATGCATTCTAACAAGCAAGTTGTTACATGATTTAAAAAGGATAATATATTATATAGAAAGACTCTTACATTGAATAGAAGGCCAATTCAATATCTAAGTAGACCATTTGAATTTTAAGACTGCAAGTCGATTACAATATTTTTAATAAAGGTTGAAAACAAATCTCACAATTCGATTGGGTTATCACTGGCCATGAAAAACTAACACCGCACAAGGCCACTCAAATTGGAAACATGCCATAAGAGTAAGTAAGAGGCTCACCAAATAGGTTTTAGAGAGGTTGATCCAAAGGTAAACATAGGAATACCAAGAAATAAGAGTAATCTCATATTTTTTTAAAGGTGTTTGAACTAGCAAAGAGGCCAAACACAATATAAATGCAGGCAATTTTCTTAAAGTAAATATTTTGTAGCAAAATGCCTATAATCCTCCTCTTTGTGGAAATTGTCTCTCTATCTAATCCTCCTTTCCTACGTCTCTCTTTTCTCCTTCCAGTGCTAGCTTCTTTTCTGCATGATTGACCCTTCCTTGATGTGCCCAACAGGAAGATTTAAAAATCCCCTTTAAGCTTCAATACCCTCCTTCGTAATTTTTTCAAAAATCCTCTTGCAGAGAGAGATCATCAAAACATAAAACATATTCTCCTATTTCAATTGCACATAACCACCCCCATCCTTTCTTCCAGAATATTCTCCTTATTAGGGGCAATAAATTCATTTTTTTGTTACTACCACCAACTCACTCCCCTTCATTAATTTCTCACAACTTTCCATTTATTTCATTTACAACTAGGCAAGATAATTTTTAGTCTTATTTATTTAGTATTTACTATATATGAGTTTTATGACAACTCATAAATATTATAATTTTTTATTGCCACTAAACACAACATTAATAATATTAATTTGTTTATTTATCTTTAGCTAGAATTTACATTTACTTATTTATTTAAGAAAAATGCTTTCATAACTAATAATATTATTTTAATGCAATGATTAACCAAAGAATCAATCAAATAATCCAAACTAAATAACCCAAATGCCAAACAATTCTTGACATAATGCACGATCGAAAGCATGACCACAATGACAGTTACTGACCATTACACCCATATAGACAACACTGAGTGGGTACAAAACTGGATACTCATCCTTTCCAAGGATGATGGCTAACTAGGGAACCACATGTTATCTCCATTCAACAGTTTCCATTGGGTTTAAGGCATGCTCAAACCTGTTAATTTAGGTGGAGTCGATGCCTAGTACCTGCACCCTGTAACACACAACACGGTCTATGCATGAGTATAATAAACATAAAACAGTCACGGAGTGAAAGAGAATCGCAACATCGCTGGATACTCACGAATGAGTGGTATGACATTGTCTCTTTTCACACCACACCATAATCAAATCATCCTATAATACAGTATTAGTAGCATAAAAATCAATCATATGAAAATCACAGGGAGATCAACATCATAATCACCTGAATGTAAAACAATGTCAGAGCATGTGAATTATCAGCGTCGCAACAAGGATTATTGATAAAACATACTAACCTAAGTATTATGATTATTCACCTTCATCCACCTGCACATCCAAGGTGAGAATGGAGGGGCACTACACCAAGGTTGAGTAGGAATTTAATTTTAGTAGGACAACTAGCTGATGAAGGTTGCATTGTTAATTTTACTGATAAAAATTAGAAGGTTACAAGAGGTGCCTTAATAGTAACAAAAGGTGTGAAAGTAGGCACCATCTTTGTATAGGTCATACTGTTCCTTCTACTTTAGTTGTTGTAGAGAAAAAACAAACAGGTTCAGGAATAGTTGCTGCAAGTTTGCAGGAAGAGACTGAAGCAGATGTTGTAGGTTCTGAGACAACACTTTGGCAAAACAGACTTGGGCATATGAGTGAAAAAGGTATGAAGGTCCTTCCTTCTAAGAAAGTTTTACCAGGTCTGAAATGTATTAATATGGATTTCTGTGAAAGTTGTGTATGGCAAACAAAAGAGAGTCAGTTTTCTAAAGGATGGGAAGCAAAAGAAAGATGAAAAGTTGGAGCTTGTGCATACAGATGTATAGGGACCAACTTAGGTATCTTCTCTTGGTGGCTCTCAGTATTGTTACATTCATAGATGATGCAACTAGGAAGGTTTGGATTTATTTCCTTAGGCAGAAATCTGATGTATTTGAAACATTTAAGAAATGGAGAAGCTTGGTTGAGAATGAGACGGGTAAAAGATTAAAATGTCTTAGATCTGATAATGGTGGTGAGTATTGTAACAAAGAATTTGAGGATTATTGTTCCTTTAATGGAATTTGTAGGCAGAAAATGGTTCTAGGGACTCCACAGGAAAATGGAGTGGCTGAACACATGAATAAGACAATAATGGAGTGTGCAAGGACCATGAGATTGCATGTTGGGCTGCCTTTAAACATGTGGGTAGAGGCTGTCAATACCGATGTATATTTAATTAATAGAGGTCCTTCAATTCCTTTGGGCTGTGGTATTCCAGAGGAAGCATGGATAGGTACGAAGGTGAGTTATTCTCGAAGGTTTTGCACATGTAGATTCTGAAAATAGAACCAAGCTGGATGTAAAATTAAAAAAATGTACCTTCATTGGATTTGGCATTGATGAATTTGGTTATAGGCTTTGGGATTTTGAAAATCAGAAAATTGTGAGAAGTGGGGATGTTGTATTCAATGAGAAGGTGTTGTACAAAGATTAATTGAAACAACATGAGAAGAAAGAAAAGGATTATGTGGTGCTAGATTATACTCTAGATAGTGATGTTCCATTTGTTCCTCATGCTCTGCAACAGCAAAAAAGAAACACCACAAACTCTAGTGAATGTTAGACAGTCAACAAGGCTAAGTAGACCACTTGAAAGGTTTTCTCCCTCTTTGTATTCTATTTTGTTAATAGATGCTGGTGAACCTGAAGGGTATGATGAAGCTATGCAGGTGGATACAAAGGTTCAGTGGGAGCTTGCAATGAAAGAAGAAATGGACTCCTTGCTGAAAAATCAGACTTGGAAATTATGTAAGTTGCCTGTAAGTAAAAAGGGTTTACCAAACAAATGGGTTTATAGGCTAAAAGATGAAGATGGAGGTAAGAAAAAATTTAAGGCCAGGTTAGTTGTAAAAGGATTGGCACAGAAAAAAGGTATTGGTTTTGATGATATATTTTCTCTGGTTGTTAAGATGACTTCTATTTGTACTATTTTAAGTATTGTGGTTGCTGAAGATTTGCATTTGGAACAGCTAGATGTGAAAACTACCTTTCACCATGGTGATTTGGAGGAGATATATATGGAACAACCCCAAGGATTTGAGGTCAACGGTAAGGAGAAACTGGTGTACAGATTGAAGAAGAGTTTGTATGGCTTGAAACAAGCACCTCGGCAATGGTATTTGAAATTTGATAGTTTTATGGCTGAGCAAGGCTACAACCGGTGTAATTTTAACCATTGTGTTTATTTTAAGAGGTTGGATAATGATAGCTACATTATTTTATATTTATATGTTGATGACATGCTTGTAGCAGGGTCTAACATGGATAACATAAGAGAGTTAAAACAACAGTTAGCACAATCATTTGCTATGAAGGATTTGGGGGCAGCAAAACAATCCTTGGTATGAAAATTTGCAGAGATAGTAAGAACAGAAAATTGACTCTATCTCAGGCTGATTATGCTGAAAAGGTGTTGCAGAGATTCCATATGGAGAATGTAAAAGTTGTCAGCACACTGTTGCCTAGTCATTTGAAATTGACTAAGGAGATGTGTCCTAAGACACAAGAGGAGGAAGAAAAAATGTGTAAAGTACCATATGCTTCAGCTATAGGAAGTTTAATGTACGCCATGGCATGCACGAGACCGGATATTGCACATGTTGTAGGAGTCGTAAGCAGGTATATGAGTCATCCTGGATTTGAGCATTAGAATGCGGTAAAATGAATTCTCAAATATTCGAGAGGTACATCCAATAAACACTTATGTTTTGGGGGCTCTAATACTGATTTAGTAGGTTATGTAGACTTAGATTTGGTAGGAGATATTGATACCAGGTAGAGTACTATAGGTTATGTCTTTACTATAGGTGGGACAATGGTGAGTTGGATCTCCAGGTTGCAAAAGGTGGTTGCTTTATCCACCACTAAGGTAGAGTATGTAGCTGCAACAGAGGCAAGCAAGGAGATGATATGGCTACAATCTTTCATGGAAGAATTGGGAAAATAATAGGCTAATAGTTCTTTGTATACAGACAGTCAGAGTGCCATACATCTTGCAAAGAATTTTGTCTTGCATTCAAAGGCCAAACACATATAGTTGAGGTATCACTTCATTCAATCGATGTTGGATGATAGACAATTATGGATGGAAAAGATATATATAGATGAAAATCCAACAGATATGTTTACAAAGGCAGTGACAAGGTAGAAGTTGAGCTCCTCTTTAGCTTTGGTTGGTCTTTAAGACTGAAAATAAAAAAATCAGAACAACAGAGTCCAGGGTGCTTATTTCCAGTGGGAGCTACAGGGTCAGCAGTGTTATGATCAGTCTCCAAGTGGGAGATGATATGGTGTGGAGTCTGATCAGTCTCCAAGTGGGAGATTGCTGTTATATGGAGCCTAATCAGACTTGGAGGTCAAATTTACCCCACTTTTATCAACGTGGTTTCCCCCCAAATTATTTAATGGGGTTAAGGGGTAGCACCCCTTGCGGGGTCTAGGGGCAGCGCCCCTAGCGTGCTCCCTATTGCGATACAGGGTGGGGTTGAGGGGCAACACCCCTGAAACCTCCAACGATTTTTATTATTTTATTAAGGCATCAAGAGTTATTTTTCTATTGGACGACATAAAAAAAGCCCTATTTTTGTAACTAACATAAGGCTTGATAAAAGCGGCTAAGGGTTAGGGTTTTCGTTGATGTATTGTAGCATTTTGCAGCGGTATTGAGTTGCAAGGATTTCTGGTTGTAATTGGTTTGATTTAATGGATAATAATATTGGACTCTCTATTGGTGGATGTAGCCCGAGTTTGGTTAACCACGTTAAAACTTCTCTCTCACTGTTATTATTTCTATATATTTTCATTCCTCTGTTTAATCTTTATTTGCATTTAATTGATATCTTCTACCGGCTAACCCTAACAAGGTATGCTCTGATGCATAACAATAAATGATGAAGTCTTTATCAAAATCTAGATGTATCAGAGTTAGGGCATTGGTAATTGCTTCTTTGATGGCTTTGAATGCTTCCTTTCCCTCATTATTCCGATTGAAAATAGGTTTGTCTTTCATCATCTTTGCTATATGTCTGGTTAATTCTACAAAATTAGGAACAAACCTCCTCCAGAAATTAACCTGTCCAAAGTGTTGCAAGTATGGGCCTAACTAGTGTTGTCATTAATGTCAACATACCTCTATTGCATCAGTGATAAGGATTGGATGAGGTATTTGTTGAGGATACGGAGAAAGTCAGTCTCAATCAGGAATAGTGAAGAACAGTGATGACAGTAAGGAAATAGCTCAAGACAGGTTGAGGATCAAAAGATGCGGATTAAAGGGTTTGTAGACATAAGTCTTAGGAGGTTCCAGTTAAGATTTCAGAGGTCTACATGAAGATATGAAGAAGTTGTGATCGATCAAGTAGAACCAGTTTCAGGAGATGCTCAGGAGAGACAGAGTGTTACAGAAAGGTCCGGTGAGATCCGGAAGTGCATTATCCTGTTCTGCAGATTGGAAGGAGTGTTGGAGGAGTCCTTGTGATGTGTCATCTCGATTTGTTCATGGTTTGAAGGTCCAAAAGAATCTACTCCTTTATGAGAGTCATGGCAGACTGTGTTCTTGAGGCACCAGATGCAGGAGAGAAGAGATTTGAGTAAGTAGAGGAAGTGCGGATGTACCTGGTCATTCAGGCAAGCTTGTAAAGGTTCTTAGATCATGTTGAGGTTGTGTTGTCAGTCCACATTAGTGTTGGAGTCTGGAATTGGAGATATGCTTCCAGATGAAGGTGTTCTTCCTCAGGCTAGCCGACCAGATGAGTTATTCATCTTGCAGATATTCTTGTGGATGTTTACCAACTTACATGGTTGTTCCTAAGTTGATGTCATGTATAAATAAGGGATTGTGAAGTCATTTCAGAGTGTGATTTGTGGAGATGAGTGTGTGGTAGCAAGGAGAAGAGCAGAAGAAAGAGCAAAAGGATTTGGGCTTCAATGGAACTGATTCAAGCATGGTGAAGATGCTATTTACCAGTTCAAGTATGTAATACTGATTTATTATAGATAGTGTGTCTCCTGTAGGCAGTGAGCCTCTTGTGAGCAGTGTGTTTAGGTAGTGAGCCCTAATTGGCATGTGCCATCTTATTATTTTTATTCTTCTAACACAGAATAATATCTTGGGTTAGTCACCCCATGGTTTTTCCCTTAACCAAGTTTTCCACGTCAAAATCTTGGTGTCTCATGTGTTGATGTGTTTCTGCTCTAGGTTAATTGCATTAAGTTTCATGTTTGATTTATTGTTATAATGCTAAGTGAATGCAAGTGCTAAAGATGAAGAAAGTTTTGGACAACTGATTCACCCCCCTCTCAGTTGTCAGCCCTAAATCTAACAACTGGTATTAGAGCCAAGTTCCTCTGAAAGGAGCTTAACCACTTGAGGAGATCCAGGATGTCGTCCTACAAGAAGGATAGTCCAAAGTTTGATAGAACTAACCTTACTCTTTGGAAAGGTCGCATGGAATGTCACTTGCAGTGCATGGGATTTGCATACTGGTCCATGGTTGCAAGAGCTTATACTCCTCCGTAGGGTGGTCCGACAACCCCAAATCAAATCACAGATGCTGAAAATAATATACGAACCAGAGAGGCTCTTCTAAGCGCATTATCAGACTTAGAACTCTCAAATGTTATTGATCTACCAACTGCCTATGAGATTTGGAAGAAACTGGAACTTTTGCATGAAGGAGATCAATTTGTTAAAAGTGCAAGGTTACAAAGTCTAAAAGGAAAATTTGAAAGACTGAAGATGAGAGATGATGAAAATATTACCTCTTTTATGCCAAGAGTGAATGAGCTGGTTTGTGGAATCAGAAATCCAAGTGGAACCCTAAGTGAAGATGAGATCGTTGGCAAGGTTCTCAGATCCCTTCCTGAATCTTATAAAATCAAGGCTTATGCAATCGAAGAATTTAGGGCTCACACAACAGTCACAAGGGATCAACTGGTTGGTAAGCTAGTTGCTTTTCAAATGGTCGAGTTTGGAGATGATCCTCCAAAGACTGAATCTACATTCAAAGCAAGTGCCCATGTTAAAGGAAAACAAAGGTTTGATCCGGGAGAAAACTCTTCAAGGAAATTAGCATGGTATGAAAATGCAAGAAAAGACTTGGAAGAAGAAGAAGCTAAAACTTCTCATCTTGAAGCTCTTATTGCAAAAAGACTATCAAAAGGATCTGGTAAGTATGAGGGAAAACTGCCTTTCAAGTGTTTTAACTACAATAAGATTGGTCATTTTGCATCAAGGTGTCCAGAAAGGTTTTCTAGGCCAAACAGTGATAGACCAAAATTCTAGAAAAATTGTTACTATGCTCATGAAGGAGATGATGAAGGAGTAACAGATGATGAATCAGAGAAAGAAGATAAATCCAGAAATGACTGGGTGTTCATTGCCATCAAGGAAGAAGATCCATTGCCCTCTGAATCTGTCAATCTTAAAGTTGAAGAAAAAGCCTTAGCTGCCCAAGTTGAAGAGAAGGATGATTGGGTCATTGACAGTGGTTGCTCTCACCACATGACAGGTGATAAAAACAAGTTCATAGATTTAGAAAGGTATGAAGGAGGAGTGGTAAAGTTTGGTGATAACTCTGCAGGTAGAATCAGAGGTAGAGGAACTATTTCTTTTGATGGAAAGAACAAAACCGGTAATGTAATATATGTTAAAGGATTGAAACACAATTTTCTCAGTGTTGGACAGTTTGTGGACAAAGGCTATGATCTCAGATTCAAGAATGGAAAGTGCAAAATTTTTGAAAGTTCTGGAATAGAGATTGCATCTGGTACCCAAACAAAAGGTAACATCTTTCATTTAGATGGTACTGGTAAAAGTTGTCTATTTGTTCAAGTTGATCAGAGTTGGTTATGGCATAGAAGAATGTGTCATGTAAACTTTGATAATATCATCAAGATAAGCAATACTCAGGCTGTAAGAGATCTTCCAAGATTGGTCAAACATACACACAGTTTGTGCAAAGAATGTCAATTGGGAAAACAAAGCAGAATCTCATTCAAAAGCAAGGAACAATCTTCTACCAGATTATCAGATTTGGTTCACACTGACTTATCTGGTCCGACAAGAATCAGGAGTGTGCAAGGTGATAGATACTTCATGCTGCTAATTGATGACCATTCCCAGATGATGTGGGTAACCTTCCTAAAAGAGAAATCAGAAGCTCTTGAGAAGTTCAAAATATTCAAGGCTATGGTAGAAAATGAGACTGGATTGAAGCTGAAATGTCTGAGGTCTGATAGAGGTGGAGAATTCACATCTGGTGAGTTTATAGATTTTTGTGAGAAACATGGAATAAAGAGACAGTTGTCTACTCCTAGGACTCCATAGCAGAATGGTGTAGTTGAGAGAAAGAACCAAACCATCCAGGAAGCATCTAGGACCATGATGATGGAAGCAAATGTCCCCCAGATCTATTGGAGAGAAGCTGTCAGTACTGCAGTCTATACTCTTAATCAAGTTCAAATCAGAAACAATACTGGTAAGACTCCTTATGAACTTTGGTTTGGTATTAAACCTACTATAAGATATTTCAGAGTGTTTGGTAGTAAATGTTACATCAAGAGAGATGAAGATCTAGGCAAGTTTGATGCTAGAAGTGATGAAGGAATATTTTTGGGTTACTCTACTCAAAGCAAAGCATATCGGTGTTACAACAAGAGATTGAGAAAGATTATAGAAAGTACTAATGTTAAGGTTGATGAAGGAATTGAAAAACCCTCAAGATTTTATGAATATGAAGAAGATGATCAGAATGATGGTCTAATTCAAGGTGGTCATGTTGAAACTGATCTGAAAAATCAAGAAGAGATAAGATTCAATGAGCCTAATCAAGAGTTAGAAGTGGAAGAAACTCCCAAAGTTCCAAAGTATGTGAGACTCAACCATTCAGAAGAATAGATCATAGGTGACAAAAGCAAAGGCATACAAATAAGAAGAAGAATTGCTCAAGATTCAGATGAGTATTGTCTGATTTCAAAGATTGAACCTAAGATAGTAAATGAAGCCTGCAATGATGAAAATTGGACTAAGGTAATGGAGGAAGAACTAATGCAAATCGAGAAGAATCACACTTGGGATCTTGTTCCCAGACCTAGAAACAAGAATGTGATTGGAACAAAATGGGTTTTCCAGAACAAACTGAATGAAGATGGTGAAGTCATCAGAAATAAAGCTAGATTAGTCTGCAAGGGTTACTCTCAGATTGAAGGAATTGACTTTGAAGAGACTTTTGGTCTGATGGAAAGAATTGAAGCAGTCAGACTATTTCTTGCATTTGCTACCTTTAAGGATTTTAAGGTGTATCAGATGGATGTCAAATCTTCATTTCTAAATGGTAATTTGGAAGAGGAAGTGTACATTAGCAACCAGATGGATTTCAATTGTGTGATCATGGTGACATGGTCTGCAAATTGAAAAAGGCACTGTATGGACTGAAGCAAGCCCCAAGAGCCTAGTATGAAAGATTGGATAAGCATCTATTGAAGATTGGTTTCAACAAAGGTACTACTGATAGCAACTTATATATTAAAATTGATCATGAAAATATCCTAGGTGTTGAAGTATTTGTTGATGATATCATTTTTGGAGGAAAAGATAGTTTGTGTAAAACTTTTGCAAATCAAATGAAAAGTGAGTTTAAGATGTCCATGCTGGGTGAAATGAATTTTTTCTTGGGTCTGCAAATCACAAACAAAGAATGGTACCTTCATTTCTCAGACCAAATATGCAAAAGAATTGTTGAAGAAGTTTGGGGTGGAAGAATCAAAGCCAATGAACACTCCCATGGCAACCGGATGTAAGATAAGAAAAAATGATGACTCTCCTAAGGTTGATCAGACAAAGTACAGATCAATGATTGGAGGACTGTTATATCTCACTCAGACTAGACCAGACATTATGCAGGCTGTTGGTCTTGTTGCGAGATTCCATGCTGATCCCAGAGAATCTCATGTCATGGCAATCAAAAGGATTTTTAGATATCTAAAAGGGACAGTTGAGTATGGTCTATGATATCCTAGAGATCAGGATTTCTCTCTTCATGCATATACAAATGCAGATTGGGCAGGAGATGTGGATGACCAGAAGAGTACCAGTGGTGGAGCATTCTTTTTAGGGAAGAGATTGGTTTCTTGGCTAAGCAAGAAACAAGAAGCAATATCTCTGTCTACAACTGAAGCAGAATATATTGCAGCAGCAAGTGGTTGCACTCAAGTATTATGGATGAAGCAGATGTTAAGGGATATCAAAGTAGAGTATGAGGAGCCTATCACAATTTTCTGTGATAATTCAAGTGCAATAAACATATCCAAGAATCCGGTGCTGCATTCAAAGACTAAGCACATATCCATCAAGTTTCACTTTTTGAGAGAGCAAGTGAACAAGAATGAAGTTAGGTTGGAGTTTGTGCCATCCAAGGATCAGATTACAGACATATTTACAAAGCCTCTGCCTAAGGACTCTTTTGAGTATCTAAGGGAGAAGCTAGGGGTCATTGCCCCTCTGGTGATGAACTAAGGTGCATCAGTCTGGTACATATCACAATCACATCTTGTGGTCCAGATTGATGATGGGGAGCTGCTACTTAGGGGGGAGCAGTAGATATGATTCTGAAGTGGTAAAGTTGCAAGTATGAGCCCTTTGCCATTGATGTCAAAGGGGGAGAGAAGACATGTGAAAAACAAGTGGTTGCTGATCAAAGGGGGAGTAGAAGTGAGAGACAAGAAATGTGAAGAATGGTGATTGTTGATAGGGGGAGTTGTGACAGTAGAGAAGAAGTTCTTGTCTTGATGGTCAAAAATAGTTTTTCACATCATATGTTGCCATCAATGACAAAGGGGGGGATTGTTGCAAGTATGGGCCTAATCGGTGTTGTCATTGATGTCAACATACTTCTATTGCATCAGTGATAAGGATTGGATGAGTTATTTGTTGAGGATACAGAGAAAGTCAGTCCCAGTCAAGAACAGTGAAGAACAGTGATGACAGTAAGGAAATAGCTCAAGACAGGTTGAGGATCAAAAGATGCGGATTAAAGGGTTTGTAGACATGAGTCTTAGGAGGTTCCAGTTAAGATTTCAGAGGTCCACATGAAGATATGAAGAAGTTGTGATCGATCAAGTAGAACCGGTTCTGGGAGATGCTCAGGAGAGATAGAGTGTTACAGAAAGGTCCAGTGAGATCTGGAAGTGCATTATCCTATTCTGCAGATTGGAAGGAGTGTTGGAGGAGTCCTTGTGATGTGTCATCTTGATTTGTTCATGGTTTGAAGGTCTGGAAGAATCTACTCCTTTATGACAGTCATGGCAGACTATGTTCTTAAGGCACCGGATGTAGGAGAGAAGAGATTTGAGTAAGTAGAGGAAGTGCGGATGTACCTAGTCATTTAGGCAAGCTTGTAAAGGTCTTGGATCATGTTGAGGTTGTTGTTGGTCTGCATTAGTGTTGGAGTCTGGAATTGGAGATATACTTCTGGATGAAGGTGTTCTTCCTTAGGCTGGCCAACTGGATGAGTTATTCATCTTGTAGATGTTCTTGTGGATGTTTGCCGACTTAGATGGTTGTTCCTAAGTTGATGTCATGTATAAATAAGGGATTGAGAAGTCATTTTAGAGTGTG
The DNA here is from genome assembly GCA_027924645.1 of Cunninghamia lanceolata. Classification (NCBI taxonomy): domain Eukaryota; kingdom Viridiplantae; phylum Streptophyta; class Pinopsida; order Cupressales; family Cupressaceae; genus Cunninghamia; species Cunninghamia lanceolata. The sequence goes on along the minus strand of BSBN01001985.1, from coordinate 727,435 downwards.
ACTTGTGGAGATGAGTGTGTGGTAGCAAGGAGAAGAGTAGAAGAAAGAGCAGAAGGATTTGGGTTTCAATGGAACTGATTCAAGCATGGTGAAAATGCTATTTACCAGTTCAAGTATGTAATGCTGATTTATTGTAGACAGTGTGTCTCTTGTAGGCAGTGAGCCTCTTTTGAGCAGTGTGCTCAGGCAGTGAGCCCTAATTGGCATGTGCCATCTTATTCTTTTTATTCTTCTAACAGAGAATAATATCTTGGGTTAGTCACCCCGTGGTTTTTCCCTTAACTGGGTTTTCCACGTCAAAATCTTGGTGTCTCATTTGTTGATGTGTTTCTGCTCTAGGTTAATTGCATTAAGTTTCATGTTTGATTTATTGTTATAATGCTAAGTGAATGCAAGTGCTCAAGATAAAGAAAGTTTTGGACAACTGATTCACCCCCCCTCTTAGTTGTCAGCCCTAAATCTAACACAAAGAAAGACCTGGTATGACTTTTGCTGGTAGGGAGGCTTATTTGTTGAATAGATTTAACTCTCTCATGATCTATCTTGATTCCCTCCTTAGAGACAATGTGTCCTAGGAGTTTTCCCTCAGTAACCACAAAGATAGACTTATTGGGATTTAAATATATGCCACGGTCTTTACATCTCTATAAAACAACTTCCAGATGGTCAATGTGATCAACACTCTTCTTAGAGAAGATAGTCAAATCATCAAGATAGATAACAATTATCTTATCTTTTAAATCCCAAATGATAAGTCCATAGCTCTCTAGAAAGTTGTACTAGCATTTATAAGGCCAAAGGGAATTCTATTGTAAACAAAAGTCCCTCATGGAGTGGTGAAATTTGTTTTATGCTAGTCTTCTAGAGCCACGCCTATTTTTTTATACCTAGAGAAGCCATCCAACATAGACATCATTTCTGAGACTAAAACGGTTTACAGTATATGATCCATTATAAGCCAGGGATAATTATCTTTTAATGAAGCCTGATTCAATTTTCTAAAGTCAATGGAAATCCTTATTTCCCCACTCTTCTTTCTAACAGGAACTATATTGGCCACCCAAGTCGAATGATGTATAGGGTATATAATCTTTGCTTTCAACATTTTATCAATCTCATTAAAAATAGCATCTACAATGTTAGGATTATAAGATCTCTATTTTCTTGAAATGATTAGTAACTGGTTTCAAGGGAATGTGATGTTGCAGTCTGCCATCCATGAACTTCTTAAAATCTACATAGCACCAGGAAAAAACATCTATGTTCTTGATCAACAAAGAGATCAATCGTTCCCTTTCCTGGGTTGTACACCATTTGCCAATGCATACCAATTTGGGTTCTACATCTATACCAACATTTATGTGATCATCTTCAACTAAAGAATTGACAACAGACTAGATTTTTTGTTTAACATACATGTCATGCTTGTCAAAAAGATCTTCTAATCTCACCAGGCCTTTGGAAAATTTATTCTCTTTCATCTGAATCACTTCTTCATTTCCTCCATCAAGCTGACTAGCAATACCTTATGTGACTTCATTACTTTTTGAAATACTTCCTTCAAAGAATAGATTTACAAAAGCATCAACTTTTTCCAAGAAGGAGATAATATGTTTATCATTATCAAATACCTCCCAATGGTTCACATTGTCTAGTACACTAGGCCTATAAAGCACTGCCACCTATTAAGAATTGTCCTTGAAATCAGGATGAGGAAGGAGTAAGGATGCTAAAATTGCTAGAGAATCTGCCCTATTATTTTGCTCCCTAGGAATAGACTCAATAGAAAAAGCATCAAAATAGTCTAAACTATCCCAAACCATGTTCTGATAACATTTCAGCCTGCCATTCTTTACAAAGAAGACATTTCTTACCTTTTTTACAATGATTTTTGCATCACCCAAGGCTCTCAACTATTTGATCCCTTTTTCCTTTGCCATTTCTAGTCCAAGAAGCAGTGCTTTATATTCAACAATGTTATTAGTATTTTTGAATTCCAACTTGAAAGTGAAGGGAAACTTATAATCATGAGGAGATAATAACACTATGCTTGCACCTAACCTAAATGATGAATAGATACCATCAAACTCTAATGTCCACAACTCATTTGACAAGTTGGGTCCAACTAGCTCAGGATCTTTTCCCTCTGAAGAAGATGAGAACATATAAGCTCCCTGACCAGTTTCTACATATAGGATCTCTAACCTGGGATCCCTAGACTTCAAAATAGTAAATTTAGCCTTGGGCTCAGGATCCAACCGGACTTTCTTCCCATCTACAAATATCAAGGCATGAGACCAGTCTATTTGAATTTCACCCCGAGGTCTCTTTAAAAGATCCTACTTAGCAGCATGCCATAACTGGCAGGGATGTCAGCTACTAGAATGGTCAACTTAATTCTCTTCTTGGGATAGGCAACTAAGGCTACCTAGGCATCTTTGATCTAACCAATGATGGGAACTTGAGTGCATTCCATTAAGTAGCACTTTCCATAGGATGAGGTAAGGGAAACACCTAGTGCTTTGACTATTTGAGCAGGCATAACATTGTCAGAGGCCCTAGAATCAATGACACAATTGCTTAGTTTGTATCTAGCTATGAACAGATAAATATAGAAAGGATCTAGTTTATCAAAGGGATTTCATGGTTTAGACTTTCTAGAGCCAGAGGCTTGTTCTATGGGAATTGCTTTTTCTTTTTCTACATTCTTTGAAAATTGGGCATTTACATGGGCTGAAGATAAAGAAGTTTCTTGTTTTACATATCTTACAAGTCTATCTAACTCAGCAGGGTTTAGCCTAAGGTACTCTGCCTGAGAAATTTGGATCTTAGTATTTTTACAAGATTCCACTATATCAAAAGCAAGTGGAACATAATCTTCAGAAGAAGGAGAAAAAGGTACCTTGGGGAATGCAGCCTTAGGATTGCTTCCATCTATTTTCTTGAATCCTCCAACCATATTCTTGGATAATATGACTCTAAGAGAAGGAGTATAAGTTAGACTGATTCTTGCATTCCTCCTCTTTTCTATGATTTTTCTACCCTCTAGTGAAGACAATACAATTCAGGTTCTCCAATTTAGTATATAAATATTCACTTCCATCTGAGTCAGATTCATACTCCAAAAAGTTTACAGTGTCATCTTCATGCTGCTCCATGTCATCCTCCTCCACAATGGGCTCATTAACATGCTCATTCATAGATATTATTTGCATGAATCTAGTCATTTTAGGACAAGAATTGCCATCATGATCAGTGGTAAGATGGAAGTTACATACCATCTGATTAACTTTCCCATTGGTTGAAGGGCCTTCTAATGCCAATCTTTGTGTTGGGCTAGGCAACATTGGAGCTTTATTATTGACATTTGGTATCCCATAATATCTCCTGGGAGTTTCATGGTAGTAAGGCCACTATTGTCCACTATGCATTTGTCTCTTGAAGGCAAGCACATCATTGGCCAAGCATTGTATTACAAGATCAGTAGAGGTACTTTCCCGGCCCTTATTTGTTTGTACTTTTCTTCTCCACTTCCCAACCATTATGAGATCATCCTCAATGGAAATGGCTATTTCTTGAGCTCCCTGGAGATTTGTTTTTCCTTCCCTCTTCAAAGTGTAACTAACATCTGGAAGTAGGGAATTTATGAAGAAACACTTCTAAATATCATCACTAGGCCTCATGTTAGGAGTAATTCTATTTACAATTTGATTAAACTTGGCCACAAACTCCCTCATGGGATCATGTATCTCTTTCTTTAGAGAAGTCAACTGATCTAGTAAAGTATGTTCATTTTGAATGGTTTTAAATTTGTTTTCAAATTTGGTTGTCATGGTGGCCCAGCCATCAATAGACCCAGGAGCCAGGGGGTAAAACCACATAGTAGTATCTTCAAACAAGGTCTCAACAAAAAGTATGACAGAAACATCTTCATGCTATATGCTCAAAATGGAGCATGCAACAAAGAAGGCATTAATATGTTCATCTAGCGTGAATTTGCCATCTCCTCTAAATATTGGCAAAATCTTCCCAGAACCTTTAGGTAGGTCATGTAGCTGATTACCAAGTGCCAATGGACCAATAGCAGCACCTCATGGAATGGGTGGTTGCTACTGTTTCTGATGAGCCATGTGATGTTGTAGGTTGATTACCATGGGTAAAGTTGTACTGTGTAAGATGAGTGCTTGACACACATGAGATGAAATAAGATGAACAAGAAAAGAAGATCTTCTAGAAGAGCTAACTTTATGATTTAAAAGAAAGGTGGTGAAATCAGTAGATTCTAATAAATTAAATTTAGATTCAATGATACCTTTATTCTTGTCTCCCCTTGTGTATCTTTTAGGAGCTATCTTTAATGATATAATAGTCTATTACAAACAATAGAGTTGACACATCTTCACATCAATTCACATGATTGATTCAAAGATTAATTTGCTGATCGTTCCACTGATTGTCTGGATAGTTGTTTTGCTGGTTGTTCCTCTAATTGTTCCTCTTGTTATCCAGAACTTTATGGATTTGGAAGGGTCTTTCTCTCCTTCGTACTACAACAATCCTTTCTACAAGATAATTTTTGTGCACAACCCCAAATTCTCTAGCTTGTCTTCTTAATTCTTCACCAAGATCTTCTTCAAAATCAAGAGTTTCATTTACATGATGAAATTGTTCATTCGTCTGCCTATTTTCTGGGGCCAAATTCCTCAAATCAATGATTATGTCTTCTTTCTCAACATTGAGCCAATTTACATTGAGTTGGAGTACTGGTTCGAACCCTCTCTGGAGCACCATAGGTAATATTCTTTTATGTACTAGCCAAAGTTTTTAGAAATGAAGGAAATCTTTCAAGTGCATCGCGATGCAATAATTTTATAAACCTTCCTTATATATGATTTGAATCTCCTTCGATGGTTGTAACAAAAACAATATAATTTTGGGTTCAACCAATATATATTTTTATAAGATGAGGGGAACCAATAAAATTTAACCACAATGATCTTACTATTCAAGCTTCCCTAATAGAGTCGCCAAATATCTGTTAGTGAAGAGATTTTTTCACCATTTATTTAATAATGACTCACCCAGTTTAGTAGTAACAAAACTCACCAATAGTTGGACAATTTCATAAATTTCCCTCTGAATATTTTAGAAGGTACAGATCCCTTCATAAGATGGATTTATAACAATTTTTTGATTTCCTTTTAACCTAAAAGTGGTAAAGGTAATTTTCCACATATATGAACTTCAATCCAAAAAATAATGCATACTACATTGCATGCAAGAATCTTATTTGCGATAATAATTTATTATGACCTTCCTCTAGACACACGAAAGAAAGAAAATCAATGAATGGATCACAATAATCAAACAACCACCTTTGCATCAAATTCTAACATAAGAAAGAAGACACTCCAATGGAAATATGCTCATAAAAAGAAGTAGGTTATCAATAATCTATACAGGGAAAACACAGATATCGAAATTCCAAATACCACACTTTCAACATGCAAAAAATAGATGGAAAATACATAGAAATAATGAGCCCGCTGTCAACCTTCCTCTTGTATTAATGGAATAAATTAGAACAAAGCACTCTATTCTATTCAAAATTGGCACCACATACATTGTATCAAATATCCCCCTTACTCCCAAATAATATAATATCAAGTGATCAAATCATGAAAAGTAATTACCACAAAAATATCCATGCCTAAGGAGACACAAGAACTCCTGAGATCAAGAAAATATGATTTATGTTCTTGCCCAGGTTCTTCAAATCATTTATGCACTATTTCTCCATGCTCAATTTCCAACTAATAGCAGCCAGCCATTTTACATATTCATTCTCTTTAGGTTTATCAATGACATTTTCTGCAACTAGGAAGCTAGAATCCATTTTGACCATGGCAGTAAGACTATCCTTGGTTGCATTCAACATGACCTCATCCTTCTTAGTTATCTTCAAATCATTCAAAATTTATGTTTCCTTATTAGAAATCTTGACATACATAGTAAAAACATCATGAATAAAGAGAAGTCCATCAACTGTCAGTTTTTAAATCCATTCTTCCACTGCATTCCCAAGATATTTGCATTTGTTTATCTAATCAAAAACTTTGGTGGTCACACCTTTAGGAATTCTAGTAGTAGCATCCAATGGCTGGGAAGTGGTATCAACAATGGATTTAATATATGAAGTTAAGATATTTACTTGATCCTCTAAAACTTCATTCTCCTTTTCCTTTTCCTCTAACCTGGTAGCTAGAATATCAACAGAAACATTTGCATTGTGAATATCCCCTTGTACAGAATGTGCCCCAAAATCTACAATGCTAACATGGAAATCATATACAAATACATCTTTCATTTCTTTGTCTACCAAGGGTTCTACAATATCTACATACTGATGTTTTGAGACCGGATCCACCATGAGTCTAAACATTCTTTTGGCCTTCTTAGGGGTGGATTCCAATTTCAGTAATCTAGCCACTGCATCAAATTTTGTATCAATTATCTAAGAAAATCTCCTTTTATTTCCCATTTATGTCTTCAACCAGGCAAGGGTACCAGTTATAGAAAAATGACCTGTGTCTTTATGAGAAACTTTTTTTGTTTTGGGAGTGTCATCTCCTCCAGCCTACTGATAAGGAGAGGGAGAGGTCTAAAACACTCCATCCTGAGAAATAAGAGGAGGAGTTCCACTTTGTTGTGCATGGGATGTTGTTTCCTCATCCTCTTCATTTTGTAATTCATGTTGTTGCCTTAATGTTTTATTTGCCTGTGGATTAAGGCACTTTTTGGTTCTTTGCTTCTTCTTGGAAGTGTACACTATCCCCAGCAGAACCCTTAGAATGTATCTCCTGTTGAGGCCCATCTGACCCATCTTCCTTGCAGTTGGAGATGGTAAACTAGTATCTTGGGTAGTGGCAGGAATGCTAGGGCTAGTAATACCTACAAGCACTTGTTAATCCATGATTTTCTTCTTGTCAAAAGGAGAACCTGCATCATCACCATCCATTTTAGATTTTAACCACAACTAGCTTCTGTGCAACATAAAATAAGACCTAGTCTTAAGATCTATGATTTCATCAACATCATAATCAACATCTGGTAGGGGTTTGACACTTTCAGTAGCACAAGCAAGGTTAACCATATCAGAGTAATCATCTACTAAATTGGGAAGCTTCCAACCTAGCTGATAAATTCTCATTTGATCCAAGGTCAATCTTGACCAGTCCCTCCTCACTTTAAACCCATCTATACAATCAACCCAAAAATCTTCTAGGTGAGGCCTGTGCTCTCTCAACATAGGAAAGTAAATATTTTTCTTCACAAAATCCTTACTATCAAAGAAACTCCTAGACCTATAAGATGAGAAGTACAATTGAGCCAAAAACCTATCCACATTTTTAGTGTTTTTAGATTTGTACAAGTATAATGAGCTAACTTTAGTGGAAATGGGTATCCCTTATTTTTAGAACAATAATATCTTTTTCATGCCAAGTAAGCCTATCTGCATACCTTCAAGAATATCACATAGTCAGAAGCATATTTGGGCAGTTTCAAAGGGGGAAACTTAAAACTACCTATCCTTATATAGGTGAATTTATCAAATTGAACAAAATAACTTCCAAAACTGGTTATCCAAATTGTTTCCTCAATAGAGATTCCAACCTTAGGGTTCTCCAAGATTCTCTTGACCATAAGCATCAAGAAGGCATCATTTACTCTCATGTATACCTTATTTCCATTCTCCTCTTGCAACTGAGGAAAGTAATCATACACTTGTGTGTCTTGAGTCATGGGGCCTGCTACTTGCAACCATAGCCAAGCTTGCTGGGTATTATCCAACAAATAAATTAAATAAGAAAACATATGAAACTTCTTATTCTTGTGAAAATTGACCAATTGGTCATGTAAATGATCACTTATTATCTGAGACCATTCAAAATACTACTTCCTAGTGCAAATAACAAGAATAAATTGGTGCATCCAATTTTCAAACTCATCACATCCCTCATTGCCCATTACTCTATGCAGTAGGGTAATATTGTCTGAAATATCATCCTTGAAATGGCCTCTAACCAGGTTTTTGGACTACTGGGAGCCATCCTTCTTCTCCTTTTTCAACCATGTGGTAGCTATAGCATCCTTGCACATCTTTTTCCCATCTATGTAAAAGTTCCAGCCGGTCTCTTTTGTCACATTAGCATACTCTTCATGTGCAGGAAACTTCTTATTCTTGTGAAAATTGACCAATTGGTCATGTAAATGATCACTTATTATCTGAGACCATTCAATATACTACTTCCTAGTGCAAATAACAAGAATAAATTGGTGCATCCAATTTTCAAACTCATCACATCCCTCATTGCCCATTACTCTATGCAGTATGGTAATATTCTCTGAAATATCATCCTTGAAATGGCCTCTAACCAGGTTTTTGGACAACTGGGAGCCATCCTTCTTCTCCTTTTTCAGCCATGTGGTAGCTATAGCATCCTTGCACATCTTTTTCCCATCTATGTAAAAGTTCCAGCCGGTCTCTTTTGTCACATTAGCTACTCTTCATGTGCAGAAAAACCTAATTTGTCAGAGACAGCATTGGTATTTATCTATAAAATTACTTGCCACTCACTGATCTAATCTCTTGATCCTCAACATTATAATTTTGAATGCACGCCATGACCAAGTCAGGGCATTTAACTACTAGGGGAAAACCACTTGCATTTGCTAACCTTCTATCCAAGGTTTTCTGAGCAATTAGCATTGATCCTGGCCTAAAATTCGCTAAGGTCAACATGCCCCAGGTCAATGTCTTTCACCCCCACCAATTCATTCCCAATAATGAAGGAAATGTCCAACCCTTGGTATTTTTATTTCATTTTGACTTACCAAGTAACCATTAAGCAATACTTTTGACTACGGTTATGTTGGGAAAACTCAAGTCACGTAAAGGATAGCTATGGTTGATGGTGTAGAGAGATGGGGTTTCACAAGTCATGAACAAAAAGGAACACTAAGAAACAGACCCCCCCACATAGCTAGCTAACAATGATTTTTCAATTGAAAAGAGAAATGGACCAAAGACTTACATTGAGTGCAACACCTTATGGGAAGAAGGCAGCTAGGCTGACTGCAGTTAGCTCCCATACACGCTTTCTCGATGGTAATTGTCAACAATGCCAAGCAGAAGCTTTACTTTATAAGGTAGCAATGTAGGATTAGGGTTGGAATATTAAATGATCCTTACAATAAAGACCACAAATTGATGCACCAAAACACTTTGTCAAGAATTTTACTTTCCCTTTATCAATGATTTTAGTTGTCATAGAACTTAGTTATTGGTGAACTTTATGTTTCATGAACCCAACTTTTGAATGTTTCTTTCCTTCAATCATCAAAACGTAACATTCATGAACCTTATGTGATCCCAGTTATATGTATGTATCGCCTTGTTGGCAATTCCACCAATTCATGAATCAAGTTCAAAAATTATACATGTGGTTGGCAAAATCTGCTTTCCATGAACTAATTAAGCAAAGCTTGTGACCAAAGAGTATCGGCTTATCGACCTATCAGGAAACTGGGAAAAAATAGAGCTTAAGAACCAAGACTTAGTTCACAAAGGGTAAAGAAAGCCAATAAGGAAAAGCATTTGACAGAGTGAACGACTACTATTAGGTTACTGGGGAATCAATGAATCAAGAAAACACACAACTTATAAACCAAAGTTAAGTTCACGAAAATGAAAAATAGTTGATTAAAGAAAATTGAAACAATGAACACTTGTCAGGAAAAGTAAGAGTTTGCAAACTTAGGATTTTGCTGACATAGTTTGTAAACTCAATATTTCCCTAACAGGTTTGCCAATAAGGACATTTCCCAACTAAACAAATAAATGAGCCAAGTTCAGAAAAACTTAAATTTGCCGATAAGGGATTTTAAGCAATAAGGCTTCAAACTTTAAGTTTGAAAAAGGAAGAATTTGTCAATAGAAGAAGAAAATGAGACTAAGACTTTGGAACATGACAGAAGGAAAAGGGGAAAAACAAAATGGACCAAAAAATTTAATTTTGGGGAAATAATCCTCAAGCAATGCTAACCATTGATCTAAACTTTCAATCCTAACCCTCCATCCTTTTACCAAAAATATAAATAGAACCCTCATCTAAGCTAAAAGGGAGCTCATCTCATAGTAGTCTTATGCTACCCAAATATCCTCTTATACCCTCCATTTCCATTAGCTTATGCTTAATGAGAGAAATCTACATCATATCCTAATCATGGAGTATAGCTAGAATGCATTGGATGCATGCATTATCCACTCTCTCAAGGAGACTTGAATGGAGGAGATTATTGACGTATAATCACTTGTTTTTGTTTCTTTTATGTTTATTTACATCTCCCGCATTCTAGTATCTTCATTTGGCACGCCCAGTGGGACCCATGTTCCTGAAACTAACAAAATTTTTGTAATATTTTCAAAGTTTTTATTGTGCAGGTCATATCAACACTTTTGGCTATGGATTAGCACTTCTAAGAGATAGCATAGCACTTCAGGGTCTTCTTTCAGTGCTTTTGTCTATGTTCTAATGTTTGGTTTTGCAAGGTCTTTTAGCACTTCTGTTATCTCTGTCAATGCTTTTGTAAGCTCTGTCAACACTCTTGTAAGCTATGTTAGCACTTCTGTAAGCTTTGTTAGCATGTTTGTAATCTCTGTCAGCGCTTCTCTTATCTTTGTTAGTGCTTCCGTTATCTTTGTCAGCACTTTTGTAAGCTCTGTCACGCTTCTGTGATCTCTGTCAGTGCCTCCAAAGCCTCTGTTAATGCTTTGGTATATTTTGTTAGTGCCTCATTAGAGCATATTTAAATTTGATCTTTTGAGCACTAATCTAATTTCTTGCAACTCTTATCTGATTATCCAAGGCATCTATCTGAAACTACTAACATTTGTCTACATCCTCATTGTCAAAAGATCTCTTTTTATTACTAGTTTACTTGCATCTAATTAGATTAGTGGGAAAAAGAACTTGTTTTCTATGTCTTTAGGGTCTTGATTGGACATATGCTCTCCCATTGCACTCTAGGGTGACCTTTGGGATCAAAAGTCCATCATTGTCCTTTTTCTTTATCATTGTTAATCCTAAGGTTCACTTGAATGCATATGCCCTCCCCTTGCACCTTGTGCGAACTTGGGGATCAGAAGCACCAAGTGTAATCTTGCCCTTTAGGAGGCCTGCTAAGAGACTTCATAACCCCTAGGGATGACCTCAACTATGCGTACCAGTGGGGTATGCCAAAGGGGGGAGAAGGATGTTGATATGAGCCAAACAACTGAGAGGGGGGTGAATCAGTTGTCACAAAACCTTAAACACTTTCTACAATTTTAAACATCCATCACTTATCCACAATTATTATGATTTAACCATGAGTGCATGAAATCATAAACTTAACCACAGATACAACATCAAACACATGAGACACTAGATTCACGTGGAAAACCCCAAGGTGGGGAAAAAACACAAATTGGATTAACTCTCAATATATATTGCAATCTTGAAATAATGATGTTCAGGCTTTGTCACTCCATGAGCCTAAATATACTGGCTTGTTACCATGAAGAACAACTAGGTCTAGCAGGCTCACTGCCTCAACCCTAAACCTAGCAAGATTACAATAAAGGTTGTTAAACCTTGAGGGCTATTAAACCCTATTGGTGGCTTATTGCCAAACTTACTGCCATGATCAACACCTTTCTGTATTGTTAATAACAATTCTTCTACTCTGCTCTTCCTCTGCTATGCTCTTCCTCTTCTTTCCTCTACCTCTTCTCTACTTTGCCTTTGGACCTTTCTTAATATATCATCATTTCCGCTCAAGGACACCTTTTCCATGACTCAACTACAAGTACTTATATACTTCATCAACCTTGGAATGATCATTAAGGTCGGCATCACAATCATCAACCATTGGAACAATCTCCAAGGTCAGTATTACAAACATTTTTCAAAATAGGTCCTAACCTATTGCAATATCATGTAAAAGCAATGAAATGCAGATCATGCCATGCCTTATCTAGGACTCAAACACGATCTTCCATGCCACAACACACTTCCACAATATTCCAGAAATCTCTGCAATCACTAGGATCAACCAGGTCGGCCAAGACTGGTTACACGCTATGTTATCTGGGAACAATCTTCACACACCATCTCAATTTCTTAACGCAGACCAAAATCTAGATAGGAACATGATTAGGAGACATCCACAAGCATGCTATAATCATCAAGAACAACCGCACGAACCTTAACCATTTAATCCATAGGAATCTTCTCATCGGAACACATGAAATTTACTGTCTTCAACTGTCATAAAAGAAAGATAGCTTGCGGACCACCAAACCATGAACCATTGCAACTATAGGAACTTATCATCATCCCAGACTTCCCTCTAGAACCATAGAGCCAAATACTTTAATGTGGAGGAATGCGGAGTCAAATACTATCTTCTTGTCTCAACTGAACTTATCTCAATTGAACTTATAGAAAAAGTAGGTTTCACTCTGGTGAATACAACTCACTCAGATCTTCATGAAGATGGCTCAAACCTAGAATGTAGCATCCTCAGACATACCTCTAACTTACTTCCAATCCACAGACCACTATCTTCAATTAGAAATAAATGCGGAGTAGTTTACCAAACTGATCTTCAGCATACAACTCACTTTCTGTACTGCACTTCTCTGTAACTCACTTGTTTCTTCTGAAGAGGCTAATTTTCTCAATATCCTCAACATACAATTCTTCTAAACAAGTAATAGAATAAGATATAGTTGACACTAATGACAACAAGGATATGTTGATATCAATGACAACACCGATTAGGCACATACTTGCAACAATCTCCCCCTTTGTCATTGATGGCAACATATGATGTGAAAAACCACAACAACCATCAAGACAAGATTCTCCCCCTTTCTCTTTACACACCTACACTTCTTTCTTTCTCCAAAACTCTCCCTCTTTCTTTTACACATATGTATTCTAAGTTTTTCACATGACTTCTCTCCCCTTTTGACATCAATGGCAAAGGGCACATACTTACACTCTTCTACACTGATCTAATCTCTCTTCTAAACTTTTTGACTACTCCCCCTTAGAAGTAGCCCTAAAAAGCATCAATCCAGACCTCTAAACACCTCCAGACTGATGCACTATCGTGCATCTTAGTTTAGAGCAGGAGGGGTGATGACTCGTAACTTTTCTCTGAGATAGTGAAAAGTATCCTTGGGCAAAGGCTTGGTGAAAATGTCTGCAATCTGATCCTTGGTAGAAACATACTCCAACTTGACTTCATTCTCTATCACTTTTTCTCTCAAGAAATGATACCTAATGGATATGTGCTTGGTCATTGAATGCATCACTGGGTCCTTTGATATGTTTATGGCACTTGTGTTGTCACAAAAGATTGCAATAGGTTCTTCATACATAATTTTGATGTCCTTCAAAGTCTGCTTCATCCATAACACTTGAGTGTAACTGCATGCTGCTGCAATGTATTCTGCTTCTATAGTAGATAGGGACACTGAATCCAGTTTCTTGCTTAGCCAAGATACTAATCTTTTGCCCAAGAAGAATACACCTCCACTTGTACTTTTTCTATCATCCACATCTCTAGCCCAATTAGCATCAGTATATGCACTAAGAATAAAGTCATAGTCCTTAGGGTACCACAAACCATAATCTATTATGCCTTTTAAATATCTTAGAATTCTTTTGACTACCATCACATGTGATTCCTTGGGTTTTGCCTAAAATCTTGCCATAAGACACACTGCATGCATTATGTCAGGTTTGGCTTGAGTCAGATAAAGTAATCCTCTAATCATAGATCTATAGTTTTTCTAGTCTGCCATGGGTGAGTTATTATCTTTGCTCAACTTACAACCAGTTATCATAGGTGTGCATATTGGTTTAGAGTCTTCCATCCCAAATTTCTTTAACAACTCTTTCACATACTTAGATTAAGAAATGAAGATACCCTTATCTGATTGACTTATTTGTAGACCTAAAAAAAAGTTCATCTCTACAAACATAGACATTTCAAATTCACTTTACATTTCTCCAGCAAAAACTAAGCACATACCTTCATTGCCTCCAAAAATAATATCATCAACAAAAATTGTAACAATCAGGGTTTGTTCATCATTGATCTTGAAGTAGAGATTACTATCTGTCATACCTTTACTGAACCCTAGGTACCTGTCCAACCATGCATACCATGCCCTGGGAGCTTGTTTTAATCCATACAATGCTTTCTTCAATTTGCATCCCATGTCCCCTTGTTCTGATGACTAAAATCCTTCCGGTTGTTCAATATAGACTTCCTCTTCCAACTCTCCATTTAAGAAGGCAGACTTCACATCCATTTGATAAACCTTGAAATCTTTGTATGCTGCAAAAGCCAAAAACATCCTTAGTGCTTCAATCCTTGCTACTGGAGCAAAAGTTTCTTCAAATTCTATTCCTTCAACCTGAGCATATCCTTTGCATACCAATCTAGCTTTGTTTCTTACCACTTCACCATTCTCATTCATTTTGTTTCTGAAGACCCACTTTGTACCAATTACATTCTTGTCTTCTGGTCTGGGAACAAGATCCCAAGTCTGATTCTTCTCTATCTACATCAATTCTTCTTCCATGGCTTTATCCAATTCTCATCTTTGCAAGCCTCATCCACAATTTTAGGTTTAATCTTAGAGATCAGACATAAATTTACTTGTTCTTCTGCAGCTTTTCTTCTAGTTAAGATCCCTTTGCTCTTATCTCCTATGCTTTGATTTTTAGAATGACTGATTCTTACATATCTTAGAGTTTTGGTAGCACTTATCAGAGCTTGTTCTTCTTCATCTATGTTGTCTTCATGCCGCACCACTTCTAAAACATCTGGATCATCTGACTCATATCTACTTGATTCTGAAGACCTTTCCTTATGCTCATCCACTTTAACATTTACACTTTCAATGATTTTATTTAGCCTCTTATTATAGCACCGGTAGGCCTTACTCTTGGTGGAGTAACCAAGGAAGATTCCTTCATCACATCTAGCATCAAAATTGCCTAAATCTTCTTCTCTTTTGATATAACATATGCTACCAAAAACTTTAAAATATTTCACAGTAGGAACTCTACCATGCCATAATTCATAGGGAGTTTTTGAACTGTTACCTTTTACTTGAACTCTATTTAGGCTATATACTGTGGTGTGAATTGCCTCTCTCCAATATGCTTTTGGAAGATGAGCTTCCTTCATCATGGTTCTAGTAGCTTCTTGAACTATTCTATTTTTCCTTTCAACAACTCTATTTTGTTGTGGAGTTCTGGACACAAATAACTGTCTCTTTATTCCATGTTTTTCACAAAAGAAATTGAATTCATTTGATGTGAACTTTCCTCCTCTATCAAACCTCAAGCATTTGATTTTCAAATCCATCTCATTTTCAACGATTGCCTTAAATGCCTTGAATTTATCTAGAGCTTCATCTTTCTCTTTCAAAAAGGTGACCCAAGTCATTCTAGAATAATCATCAATGAGCAACATGAAATACCTATCTCCTTCCAAACTTCTTACTTTGGTAGGTCCACACAAATCTGTATGCACTAGCTCAAGTAGTCCTCCAACTGATTGGTCCTTGCTTTTGAAACTTGTTCTTGTCTGTTTCCCAAATTGACGCTCCTTGCAAACTAGATTAGCAGGCTACACAAGCTTAGGAAAATCTCTAACAATCTGTGCAGTACTTAACTTCATAATATTATCAAAATTTATGTGACACAACCTTCTATGCCATAACCAACTCTCATCAATCTGAGCCAACAAACAATAGTTCTCAGTTCCTTTCAAGTGATAGATATTACCTCTGGTCTTCTTACCAGTTGCAATGACTGTTGCAAAGCTTTCCCTGATCTTGCATCCATTGTCCTTAAAGCTTAAGTCATATCCCTTGTCACACATTTGACCCACACTCACAATATTGTGCTTTAGTCCTTTCACATAAAAGACATCTTCAGTATTATGCTTGCCATCAAAAGAAATAGATACTTTTCCACAAATCCTACCAGATGTATCTTCTCCAAACCTAACCAGTCCACCATTATATCTTTCCAAACTTACAAACTTACTTTTGTCACTAATCATGTGGTGAGAGAAACCACTATCAATAACCCATTCATCCTTATCCTTAATGACCTGAGCAGCCAAAGCACTTTCCACTGGTTTTTCTTCCTTCACACAACTAGGAGAATTAGTAGACACATGATCTTCCTTAATAGCAAGGAACAAGCATTCATTTACAGAGGAACTAGCATTATCTGGTTCACAATTATCTGATACTCCATCATCATCAAAATCTTCAACATAATAACACTTCTTTTGGGTCCTAGGCCTGTTCTCATATCTTCTTCTATTTCTTTCAATTCTTTCAGGACATGTAGAAGCAAAATGACCTACTTTACCACAGGAAAAATATTTGAAAGGAAGTTTGCCTTTATATTTACCAGATCCTCTTTGTAGTTTATCCACAAAGTTGGCTTCAGCATCTAACTCATCATTGGATTCTACCTTATACTTTAAGATCTAGAAGTACTTTTAGAAGTACTGGCTTTGAAGGTCATCTCAACTTTTGGTAGAGCATCATCTAACTCCCTCATTTCAAAAGCAGTAAGCTTGCCAAGCAACTGATCCCTGCTAATGGTTTTTACTTGTATAAATTCTTCAATCATGGCTACCTTGTGATAGTAGGACTTGGGCAGAGATCTAAGAATTTTCATAATAATTTCCTTTTCTTCGAGGGTTCTGCCTATGGCTTTTATCCCTATAACAAGTTCATCAACTCTTTGCATAAAAGCTGATATGTTTTCATCATTATTCATCTTCAAGCTTTCATATTTCACTTTCAGACTTTGTAACTTGGCTTCCTTCATAGAATCATCTCCTTCATACATATTTTTCAACTTTTCCCATACCTTATTTGCAGTTTCAAGATACACCACTTTCATCAATATTGAGTTGGTTAATAAGCTTAGCAGAGCATCCTTTGCCTTGATATCTATCTCATATTCTTTGATTTCATCTTCAGTTGTCGGACCATTTTGAGGTATGGTGTATTCTGTTTCTGCATCTTTCTAAACTTTATAACCAAGAGAAAGAAGATGGATTTTCATCTGAGCCTTCCAAAGAACATAATTAGTTCCATCAAGATGCGGTGCTTCCTTCTTGTAAGACATTTTGGATCTTCCTCAAGCTGTTAAACTTTCTTCAAAGGACCTTGGCTCTGATACCAATTGTTGATATGCACCAGATAATTGAGAGGGGGGGTGAATCAGTTGTCACAAAACCTTAAACACTTTCTGTAATTTTAAACATTCATCACTAATCCACAATTATTATGATTTAATCATGAGTGCATGAAATCAGAAACTTAACCACAGATACAACATCAAACACAAGAGACACCAAATTTACGTGGAAAACCCTAAGGTGGGGAAAAACTACGAAGAGGATTAACTCTCAATATATATTGCAATCTTGAAATAATGATGTTCAGGCTTGGTCACTCCACGGGCCTAAACATACTGACTTATTGCCATGAAGAACAACTAGGTCTAGCAGGCTCACTGCCTCAACCCTAAACCTAGCAAGATTACAATAAGGGCTGTTAAACCCTACCAGTGGCTTACTACTAGACTTACTTCCATGATCAACACCTTTATGTATTGTGAATAACAATTCTTCTGCTCTGCTCTTCCTATGTTCTACTCTTCCTCTTCTTTCCTCTGCCTCTTCTCTACTTTGCCTTTGGACATTTCTTAATATATTACATTTCTACTCAAGGACACCTTTTCCACAACTCAACTACAAGTACTTATACACTACATCAACCTTGGAATGATCATCAAGGTCAGCATCACAATCATCAACCACTAGAACAATCACCAAGGTCGATATTACAAACATTTACAAAATAGGTCCTAACCTATTGCAATATCATGCAAAAGGAATGAAATGCAGATCACACCATTCCTTAGCTAGGACTCAAACATGATCTTCCATGCCACAACATGCTTCCACAATCTTCTAGAAATCTCTGCAATCACTGGGATCAACCAGGTTGGCCAAGACTGATTACATGCTACGTTATCTAGGAACAATCTTCACACACCATCTCAATTTCTTAACGCAGACTAAAGTCTAGATAGGAACATGATTAGGAGACATCCACAAGCACACTATAATCATTAGGAGCAACTATACGAAACTTAACCACTTAATCCATGGGAATCTTCTCACTAAAACACATGAACTTTACTATCTTCAATTGTCATAAAAGAAAGATAGATTACAGACCACCAAACCATGAACCATTGCAACTGTAGGCACTTCTCATCATCTCAGACTTCCCTTTACAACCATAGAGCCAAATACTTTAATGCAGAGGAATGCAAAGTCAAATACTATCTTGCTGTCTCAATTGAACTTACAGAAAAAGTAGGTTTCACTTTGGTGAATACAACTCACTCAAATCTTCATGCAGATGGCTCAAACCTGGAATGTATCATCCTTAGACATACCTCTAATTTACTTCCAATCCACAAACCACTATCTTCAAGCAAAAATAAATGTAGAGCAGTTTACCAGACTGATCTTCAACATACAACTCATTGCCTGTACTGCACTTCTCTGTAACTCACTTGTTTCTTTTGGAGAGGCTAATTTTCTCAATATCCTCAACATACAAGTCTTCTAAACAAGTAATAGAATAAGATATAGTTGACACTAATGAAAACAAGGATATGTTGACATCAATGACAACACCAATTAGGCACATACTTGCAACAAAGGAAACTTGTACCCTAATCTAGTCACGCAGTCATTGGTATAGGCTTGGGGCCACGGGTAATTCTAGACACAAGGTGAAGTGGCATTAGCTTAACTGCTCTTGTCACATGCCTTCAATGGGCTAGTTTTTATAGTTTGTGCCCCATGTACCTGGCTTATATTAGGGACTCCCTTAGCAAGCTTGTAAAGCCTAGTTAAGACCTCTCAGTTGTATGAGATCATATTGCACCAGATACAAGTTAGGCCCCGGGAAGTTACTCACCACACAATTCACATTGATTTTATTGCCAAATGAAAATTCCTTATAGAAACAGGCATGCATGCCATGTATGCTCTCCCCTTGCACCATAGAGCTATCCTAGGTTATCAAAAGTAGTTAGTTTCCTCATCATGGGACTTGCACATTATGCCTAAATAAAGGCATCAAGGTTGGCTTATGATCTTATACAGTCTTATCTTACTAAATCCAGGGTGTTGATGTGTATTGCGTGTGTGTTCATTTGCATTAGCTCAATCCAATCGATCCTTTTCCAACCCATACATATGTGTGAAAAATCCTTTTGTTTTCAAGTGGCCTAAAGTCAAGCTCTAAACCATCTAATCACCTTCATTCTTCATCCAACTCATCTAATTCTATTCAACCTCATCCAATCTCCATTCAGTTCATTTTATCCTAATCATCCATCTTGTCTAAATCATACATCATCCCACCTATCCTAACCTCCTAATCATCCTACACATCATTTTCATCCATCCCAACCATTATCCTAGTCATCCAAATCATTCTCCTCATCCATCATCATTGGACCCTAACTCCAATCAATTTGCTAAGTCAAGAAAAGGTACTAATCTTAATCCATTATCCACCTCATCCATTTCCCAATCATTACCATTATTCTAAGCACTCCCCAACAATTAAGCTTACACCAGTTCCATTATTTGAGTTTAATCAAGTCTATCCTAATCCACTTCATCATTAATCATAATCCATCTTCATCATCCAATCCTAATCCATTCCATCCCTAATCTTAATCCAACCCATCTCTCTAATCATCCCTAATCATCCTAATTATTCTTATCCACCTCATTCAAATCCAATCATCTATCCTAATCATCCTAACCTATCCCAATCCAAATCCATATCCATATTACATCATACATCCTATCCACTTCATCATCCTAAGCATCTATCTTATCCATCTCATCTCCTAAGTCTCTTACACATTATCCATAGTCATCCTAATCATCCATCCTTATCCATATCATCATTCAATCATCTTATCACTTTCATCCACATCATCCAATCTAATTCTAATCATATCCACCTCATCCTTAATCAACCACATCATCATTCTAACCACCTATCCTATTCATTTTCCAATCATCCAACATATCCAAACCTTATCTCACCCATCATATCCAATTCATCACAATCATCCTAGTCATCCATTCTATCTATTTATCATCCTTAATCCAATTCATCATCATCTTAATGCAATTCCCTTATCCTCTTGATCACATTTCATCCAATCCTAATCTAATCCATTTATCCCTCATCCAACATCAATCACTCATCATCCATTATCCATTCCAATCAAACATTCCAAACCCTAATCCTTAATCAACAAATTATCATTCGAAAATAAAAAATTGGTTAAAGACTTAGTTTCCTTCATACTCCTTCAACCTTTCATCTGAATTCCAATCATAATTATCCACATCATTATCAAAAATCCCTCACTTTTAAAGGATCCTTGCCTTAATCCACAATTATCCATTTCCAATCCATCCAATCAAAAAAATCAAGACCCTAGTTGATCATTATCAACTTTTGTTGGTTAACAGATTTGTCACCTAACTCTATATTCTCACGCCCGAACAAGTGACAAATGTAAACAACAGTTGAGCCTAATATATTGGTATTTTACATAAGCTCTCTACTTATTTAACAAGGCACAACTACCTTCAACAGATATTCTGGTTAATGAAAAACTTCACGATTGCTTTTAACCAAAAAGCAAAATAAATGTAGATCTTTTGACCCGAAAGCAATAAAGGCAAAATCTACAGCTTAAAAACTAGAAGTTCACAGACTTCCCACCACATAGCATGAATTAACAATAACATGGACACACACACACACATATATATCACCATTTCAAATGATATATCAATGAATAAATATTCTCAGTAGTGAGCAGAAGTATGAATATCCAACCACCAAAACACATGAATACCATTAACATCAGCAGAAACACATTCAACGTAGTAAGAATATGAATTCAAATAATCACAACACACATATTATGATCATCTAAATCTCCACTATATCAATTTGTATTGCATATATCAAAGTAGCCGAAACAAAATTAACTATCACCCTTCAAAACAAAGTTTTTCAAAAGATCTAGAATTCAACTAGCTATCCATAATTTATAGCTAAACTGAATTATAACTATCTTGAAACCATAACGGCTTCTTGAAAAAGCTGATTAAAAGATTGTTTAAACAATAATTATAATAAAGGGCCCTCTAGAGCCAATAGTTTTAGAGCAAGTATGAAATAACTTAGAAACATGAAAATTAAATCAATTCAAAATTTGCAAGTCCCCATCGCCATCATCCACCTCATCCATCTCTTCTTCTTCCTTTGATTGTTCACCTTTTTTGATGACACTTTGCACTACCTGAGGTACTTGTGCTTGCAATCTGGCTTTATATGCCCTGTATTTGTTGATAACCAGCGTTAAAGACATGCCCGATGGAGATCTTGTCATGCTGATGCGACATTTCTTCTTCATGACCACCCTATCAGAGTTTGTCACCTTGCAATACAATTCATCAATGTCATTCCTATAACTGTTAATGTGTGCTACCAATTTAGAAAGTCTCCCCAATGACTCCCTTGTAATTGCATTGTAATTCACTACTTCCTCTGTCACCACCTTTTTAAAGTTTTGTTTGATCACCTTAATATCCAACAACTTCTCATCATCAGATCCATTAGCCTCTACCTCTAAAGCGACAAGATCCCTATTTATTCTCATCATTTCTTTGTAGTAGGTAGCGACTGCCTTTCCCATTTCCTCTTCTACTGTAGTTATGATATAGAGTTTCCACTCCATTGCATCAGCCCACACTGTGGTATCCAGTTCCTTGGGATCATCTATAACTTGTTCAGCCATAAAAATATCGAGATCCATATTGGCTAGTTCTTGTATCTCCTTAGAAGCAATATTCAAGCTATGGTGATCACTGTGAGCTTTATCAAACTTTAGTATCAAAACTTCCCTTTTAGCATGGATGGAGTCAAACAATTTCACTGCCTCCTCGATAAAATTGAGACCATCAAAGATGATCTTCTCAACCCATTGATCCATAGTTTTCCTCAGAGACAAAGAAACTTTAACTTGTTGTAGTAAACTAGGATCGAGAGTTTGAAGGTTAACACTTGAGGAGGCTTCAGTAGAGGGAGTTATTACTTCAGCAAGTGAATTAGTAAAATAAGATAGGGAACTTACATGTGCCAACAATTTTGAATTCTCTTCTTGCAATCCTTTCACCCTCTTAGAAATGTTATCAACTGAATACTAGAAATGATACAACTCACCTTCAGTGGTTCATGGCCCCAGATCCACTCAACTTATCTTGAAGTCAGCTTATGTTATCTCATCTTCATTCTTTTCTACTAGTGGATCTACAATTTCCAGAAACTGGTTTCTTGAAATGACATTAGTCACAATTCTTGACATCCTCTTTGCACATTTGGGTTTTAGGACCATTTGTAATAGATTGGCTACAATGTCAACACCTTCATCAATAGGAAGGGTGTATCTTTTCTTCTTTTGGACTACATTCTTTAACCAATTCGGGGATGGAACAAGTACATTATTGACATTGGAAGTAGCTATTACAGGTGTAGGGTGAGAGCTTTGCTCAGCAAACTCTCTCTGTTGTGGAGAATTTGGTGGACTAAGCAATGAATGCAACAAATTATCTTCTCCAATTTGTAAGAAGATGAAAGAATTAGAATCACTTACATGATTGTTAGGTGGGGGTACATGGTCAACTTTAGATGACAAAGCAGCTAATCTGGTATTTCTCTTCATCACTTGACCATCTTGCTCATAGGTGGTTTTTATCTTCCCAGTGTCTTTAGGTGGCCTTTCATCATCGCCATTCGATTGTGAGCTGAATCTCTAAAGAGTCAGGTCCAAACTAGATGACCTCCTATATGAATTAGCAGTTTGAGATCTGGCTTGATTATGAGAGGTTGAATCCCTTGATGTTGTGGAACCAGCACACTCCTCCTTTCCTTGTAGCCACTTCTCTGTTCTCCTCAGCACATGTAAAGAAAGCAACATGATATCAGTGACATCCTTTTCTGACCATTTTATAGGAGGCATGGGTTCTTTGGATGCTGTATCATAACCTTCACCCAACATATTCAAAAAGTCATCAGTGATATCAAGGACCTGAATTTCTAGCTTGAAGGCATGGACCTAATCCATAGTCAGCTTCATCCATTTTCTCCTTTGAACCTCTCTCTCATTGGCGCAATCCTCCCAAAAATCCTTGAGTTGAGGATGGTGTGAATAGGAACCACCTCCATGCATGTTTTCCTTTATAAATTTTTTACTGTCAAAAGATACATGGCAGGACAGACTATGTAGGCTAAACTTAGACAACAACTTGTCGACATTCTAAGCACAATCATTATTTCTGCAAGAATAAAATAATAGAGACACAAGTAAAGAATACCCTTTCTTTTTCATCACCTGGTACTTAACATTCACTGTTGCCATCTGGCGGCATACTTCCAGCAATACCAAATAATCAAAAGGGTACTGCGGCAATTTAATGGGGTATTTTCAAAATCGCCAATTCTTAGGTAAGAGAAACGATCAAACTATATGTAGAAGCTCCCAAATTTCATGACAAGTGTAGATGCTTCCACTGAAAATATCTTCTCAACTGAGCCATCAATTCTCTTAGCTAACATCATAGAAAAAACATCATTAACACATCTAAAATCTTTTGTACCTTCTTTCTTTTGCAATTGGGGAAAAATTTGATACACAGGCGTACTTGTCGTAGAACTCCCTTGAGTCCTCAAACCAAGCCAAGTAGCCTCTCTTCAAGCTAATATGTAGATTAGCTAGGAGCACATGTGGAAACTCACATTCGTGCAAGGTTCATCAGTTGTTCATGTAAGCAATCACTGATAATCTCTGGCCAGTCAATATGGTGGTCTCCACAAATCAACATAATGAATCTACACTTCCAAAATTCAAAAACATCTGACTCGAGACTCCCAACTACTCTATTCAGCAAGGTTATCATATCTGATATTTCTTCTTTGAAATGGCTCCTCTTTAAATTTGTGAAGCTAAGAATTACCGGTCTTTTCATTCTCCAACCAATGCTTAGCAATGCTGGTATGGCACCAGTCCTTCCTCTTGTAATAATTCCAAGCTGAGGATACAGAAACATCAAAGTTATCTTTATATTCTTCCAAATGTAGGGCTGAAGCAATAGATTCAGAATCAATTTTTGCTACCACAGTGCCACTGGGTGTCCTTATCTCTTGGGAATTCAAGAAATAACCATTGGCGCATGCAACCATCAGTTCAGGACAATGCACAGCCAGAGGAAAACCACCAGCCTTGTCTAAGCTGCTACTGATAATTTTCTCCACCAGAGGGGTTTTCTTCTCAGACCGCATTCTTCTCCAAAAATCATCCAAATCGACATGGCCGAAATTTGTATTCCTCACTTCAAAAAGACCATTCTCCACAATAGAGGCTACGGGAGTCCCTTGAAACTTAAATTTCATCTTTACATGCCTGAGAAATGAGAACACCAGAGGTTTAGAAAGGAATGAAGAAAGTGGAGGGTGAGGTAAGACACCAATAGAAAATTCTTTGTGCAAATACATGGGAATTGAAATCTCTAAATCCTTGAAGAAAATATTAAGCCTTTATAAAGAGAAGAAATTACTAGCTAGGCTGACCTGTAGTAGTGGAATTGTGCAGGAATTTTGCACATAGAAACTAGCCATTTGTTCTTCTGTAACACATTCCCTTTATGCATAATACCACTTTAGGCACGCTCAACAACTTATTGAAGTTGTTTCTCATTAATTAGCCAAGGAAAAATATTAAATATTGGCAGCAAATTTATCTTTATAACTCATAAATGCATGCCTCGACTTTCCCTCCGAAGATTGTGCCACTGTGTCTTCATGTACTTCAAATTAAATGCAAAGTGACAAGTGTCATTCTTCCATACTGTACGCCATCACAACCAGCACCACTTGGGAAAGTGTGTTGTTCAAAGTCAACAAGTCAAACAAAATTTGAACATTTGAACTAGAAATCAGAGATTCAGAACTTCAAGGAATCCCTGATTTCTTGACTACAAAGGGAAGAATTTTACATTGGAATACAAAGAAAGGCTCAAGGCATGATAACTAAAGACAAGTCGATAAGTCAGGCATTTCAGGAACTTATGAACCTGTCGACTTCAATTCAAGAACATGAAGAATCGCTGACTTACTGAAAAATAACTAAGGAAACTTAGACCAGAGTGGAGAACTAAGGACAAAGACCGATAAAGAATGAAGGAAAAGACTGAAAATGGATGTAGACAGCTTTTGAAAAGAAGGGGACAATAGTTGGCTCTAATTGGGGACAAGGACTCAGGAGTACATAGAGAACTTGGACAAACCATGGTGAACAAGCCTTATTCCAAAGGGTGATAGAGTCACACCAAAAATGGGACAAAACACAATAAGAACATAACAACAAGGAAAGAAACTATGGTACAAGGTCAAACTCAGAAACTCTACCAATTGCATAATTTTAGATCTTGCCCATTATAGGCAAGAGGTAGTGGTGTTCCATCAGGGTAAGCCAATAGAAAAGCATTCTCTCCCACAACTTCTTTGATCTTGAAGGGGGCCTTCCACAAATAATCAAATTTCTTGTGTGCACCTTTTGGTTCTCTTCTCCTATCCCATAAGAGTACAAAATCTCCCACAACAAAGTTCCTCTATTTAGCCTTTCTATCAAAAATCCTTTTTACAATCTGTTGATGCTTGGCAATCCTATCCACAACAACTTCTCTTTGCTCTTCTAGATGGTTCAAGTACAATATTCTCTTCTCTAGTGCTGACTGAAACTGTTCATCTTCAATTGCTTTCTGCAAATTCAATACGGACAATTCTAGTGGAATAGGAATTACATTATCAATACCATAAACTAGCTAGAAAGGGAACATACCAATCACCCTTTTATATGTTATCCTATCAGCCCAAAGGGCATCATACAGACTTCTATGCCATCCCCTTTTGTTTTCTTCTACCAACTTCTTGACAATAGAGATGATATTTTGTTACTTGATTCTTCTTGTCCATTGCCTTGTGGGTAATAATCAGATGAATGAGTGAGGCCAATACCAAAATCATAACAAAAAAGAGTAGTCTTTGCAGAAGAAAAACTTGAAGCATTATCAGCCACCAGCTTCTTAGGTACACCGAACCTGACTAAAATATTCTCCTTAAGAAAGGTGCAAACAACCTCAGAAGTAGTATTCTTCACTGGGATAGCCTCTACCCACTTGGTGAAATAATCTGTTGTAGTTAAAATGTGAGTGTGTCTAGCACTGGAATTGGGATTAATTGGTCTAATGAGTCTAAACCCCATTGCTGAGACGGTTCATCTATAACCACTAGTCTCAAAAGCAAGGCAGCTAACTAAGGTCTACCTGTGAACTTTGAACATTTTTCACATTTTGATACCCAATCATAGGCATCTTCAAATATGCCAGGCTAGTATAAGCATTGCCTCAATATCTTGAAGGCTACGGCTGATGTAGAAAAATGTCCTCCACAAGCTTCATTATGGAAAGCCTCTAATAACTTCTTTTGTTGTTCTTTATCTACGCATCTTAGAAATGTCCCATCTACTCCACTTTTATAAAGGTTACCTTCCCAGATAACATATTTATGTGCCTTAAGCTTTAGGTTTCTCCTTTCCTTGGCAGAGAGGTGAGATGGACAATCACCATAAGTTAAGAAATAAGAGACATTTAAGAACCAATCATCAATATTATTGGTAAACAGAACCAAGGGCTATTCTTCTCTTTCTCCAACCTCATTTTCAGCGATCATTTTGCATAATCCCTTACCTCTGACCAGATTAGTGGGTCTGATCTCAATGTCGTACTACTAAACTTTAGCTATCTAAGCTCCCCTATTGTTGCATCCAATCTCTTGCTGAGTAAGAATACTTTTTACAACTAATTTTGGGACATACACAATAGCATGCGAATGGAAGAAATAAAATCTAAAACTCTTTAAGGTTGTAACCATTGCATATGCATGTTTCTCTAAAGCAGAATATTTAAGCTCATATTTCTTTAATGACACGCTCATGAAAGAAATGGGAGCTTCTATTCCTTGTTCATTCTTCTGCAACAAGATAGCTGATAGAGTATGTTCAAAGGCATAACAATAGATAACAAAATCTTTCTGAAAATCAGGAGGCACAACTGTGGGTGCATCAACAATGGCCTTTTTTATGTCCTCAAATGATTGCTTCCCTTCAGTTCTCCATTTAAAGACATGATTATTATTCATCATTTATGTAATGTGTCTAGTCAACTCATCGAAATCAGGGACAAACCTCCTTAGAAAGTTTACCTGACTAAAAAAGGATCTCGTATTATTATTGGTTGCAGGTAGACTTAGCTGCCAGATTTCCCTAACCCTCTTTAGATCAATTTTTATTCCATCTTTTAAGATAATATGCCCTAATAGTTTTCCTTCAGTAACTGCAAAAATTGATTTCTTGAGATTCAAAGAGATGCCATTTTCTCTGTAGCGTTGCAAAACCACTTCTAAGTCACGTAAGTGGCTCACCCTTTTCTTGGAGAAAACTGTTAAGTCATCAAGATAGACCACTATGATTTTGTTTTTCAAGTCACCAAAAGTCAGATCCATTGCCCTCTAAAACATGGCCCCATCATTAATAAGACTGAAAGGCATTCTATTATACGCAAAGACACCAATTGGAGTAGTAAAAGTTGTTTCATGTTGATCCTCCCTAGCCACCTTAGTTTGATTGTATCTTGAAGACCCATCAAGCATAGACATCATCTCCGAACCTGACACAGTTTGTAGGATATGATCCATTACAGGTAAGGGATATTTATCTTTAAGAGAGGCTTGATTTAGATTTATGAAATTGACACAAATCTGAATCTCTCCATTCTTCTTCCTAACAGGTACAATATTTGCCACCCAAGTAGAATGATGGATAGGATAGATGATTTTGGCTTTAAGCATTTTGTCAATTTCATTAAAGATGGTTTTAGCTATTTTAAGATTATAAGTTCTTTGCTTTTGCCTAAAGGGTATGGTGCCAAGTTTCAGGGGAATATGATGATGCATTTCTCCATTCCTGAATTTCTTAAGATTAGCATAACACCATGCAAAAACATCTTTGTATCTAATAAGCAAAGAGATCAAACATTCCCTTTCTTCTTTAGAACAACATTTACCAATACACACAATTTTAGGATCATCTTCAGTGCCAATGTTCACTCTGTCATAATCTGCCGAAGTCATGATGGAAACTTTATCCTTCTTAAGATATTGATCATGTTGATTGAAAAGATCTTCAAGAGAGACAAGTCCCTTTGGAATTTTTTTCCCTTTTAATTGCACGATTCATGAGCTTGAGTCATCAGAGGACTTCATTTCTCCTTCCAAAACATCATTATTGTCGTCACTACTACCCTCAGAGAACACACTAGCAAATGATTCAGCCTTTTAAAGAAATGAAATAATCTGCTGATCAGAATTAAAAACTTGCCAGTGATTAACATTGTCAAGAACACTAGGCCTGTACACTACGTCAATCCTATATGATTTATTCTTGAAGTCTGGATGTGGTAGTAAAAGAGATGCAGAAATAGCTAAAGAATTAGCCCTAGAATTTTGTTCTATGGGTATCTCTTCTATAGAAAAATCATAAAAATATTCAATACAGTCCCATACCCTAGTCTGATAATGCCTCAGTCTGCCATTTTTGACCATATATATTTTTCTTACTTGCTTAACAATTAGCTCAGCATCTCCTTTAACTCTCAATTGTTTCACACCTCTTTCTTTGGCTAGCTCTAGGCCCAATAACAAGGCCTCATATTCTGCAGTATTATTAGTGTTCTCAAACTCCAATTTAAAAGCAAAAGGAAAGGAATAACCATCAGGTGAAATCAGAACAACCCCTGCGCCTAACCCCATGGTATAACAAATCCCATCAAATTTCAGAGTCCATAACTCATCAACTAGGTCAGGGCTGATTAGATGTCTACCCTAGGGTCTCCATATTTAAGCATGGTGAACTTGGCTTTGGGTTCAGGATTGAAGTGGACTTTCTTCCCTTCTACAGGTATCAGGGCATGTGACCAATCCATTTGAATTTACCCACCTAAGTCTTTACAAAATCTATGACTCAAGAGCATCCCATAACTAGCAGGTATGTCTGCTATGAGAATGGTTAATTTCAATCTTTTCTTCAGAAAGGAAGCCAAAATAGTTTGAGCATCATTAATTTGACCTAGGATGGGTACCGAAGAACCGTCCATTGAGAAGCATTTACCATGAGAGGGTGTATAGGATAATCCTAGGGATTTAGCAACTTGAGCAAGCATAACATTCTCTGTAGCTCTAGAATCAATAACACAATTCTCTGAGGCTCCTAGCAAGCATTTCAGTATCACTCGACACATGAGCATTACAAATTGAAGGGGAGGGTTCCTGTTTGATATATTTGACTAGTCTATCAAGCTTAGATGGGTTAAGCTTAAAATATTCAGCTTGAGAGATCTCAATCTTTGTATTCTTACATGATTCTACAATATCAAATGAATTTGAGACATGAGTTTTAGAAGATGAAGTAGATGGTACTGTTGGCAAGAGACACTATATGGATTCATGGTTGTTGTCATTGATGGAAACAAAGGTCATCCCACATATCCGCAAGTCATGATGTGTCTCTACCGGAAGTCAGAATGAAGGTTGTTGTGGTCTGGTAAACAAGAACAGAGCATATGGCAAGGTCCGACAGATTGGTCCGGATCTCTCAGAGGAAGTGTCTTGGTGCAGTGTGGATTTGGGAAAGTCAAGAGGACTACCTTGAGTGGTATATTCCAAGGATTTAGCCTCCGGTGATGGACAAGGAAAAAGATATGAATAGTTGAGTACCGGATTCTTGAGAGACAGTGAAAACAGAGGAAGAACTGACTGACAGAGTATCAGACTACTTTTCGGATGTGTTACTGTTGATGATAAAGGTTGTGAAGGTATGAATCATGTTTGGCTGACATGATTAATGATATCTACAAGTATATGCTTGATCCGCATTGCTTGGTGAGCAAGGATTCAGCCGACAGAACAGAGTTTGTAAGAAACTAGACTGTTCCGGATGCCGACTAGAAAGGTGATGAAATTACTTATGCGGATATATATAGAAGATGGATTCAGTTGTGAAGTGTGTGATTGTGAGAAAGGTATATGCAAAGAAGTGCAGAACAGAGCAGAAGTAGCAAGAAAGATCCGGTATGTGAAAGGATAGCAGAATAAAGAACAGAGGAAAGATGAAGTGCAGCAGATCAGTGTACTGAGCCTAACCGGAACTGAACTCCAGCATATGCAGATGCTTCCAATCAGTTCAAGACTGTGATTCTTATCACTTTGTAGACAGTGTGTCTCCTTGTAGGCAGTGGGCGTCTTTGTGAGCAGTGTGCTCGGGCAGTGAGCCCTAATTGGCAAGTGCCATTTTTGTAATTTCCTATTCTTCTAACAGAGAATAATTTTTGGGTTAATCACCCCGTGGTTTTCTCCCTTAACAGGGTTTCCACGTCAAAAATACTGTGTCATGTGTTTCTTATATCATGGTAATGTTTTGTGTTTGATTCAATGCTGCATTAATTAACAATAAAGTTCAAAAAGGGAAATAATTAGGATAACTGATTCACCCCCTCTCTCAGTTATCAACAATTGGTATCAGAGCTAAGTTCCTCCTAATAGAGCCTAACAGCTTGAGGAAGATCTGGGAGTTCAAATGGATGCATTATGGTTTAAGGGAGCAACTCAAGACTGCCCTTGAGGATCTTGAACAGTCAAATTCTGAAGTCAATGAATTAAAGGAAAGACTCAAACAGGCTGATGAATTCATGAGAGAATTAAAAGACAAATTAAGTCTCTCTATGAAAAAGAGAAAGGAGCTGCTCCAACAATTGGCAAGACAAAGTGAAGAAAGCAATACAAATGAAGAATTGACTGAGCAAACCAAGTTATGTGAAAAGTTATCAAAAGAAGTCATTATGTTAAGACATGAAATGGAATCAGGAACTATAAAGTTTACTCAAGAGATTGAAGAAAAAAGAAAAGCTGAAGACAATCTAAGACAATCTCTTAAAGAAAAATCAGAAGAATGCCACCAGATGGACAGGAGTATCAGACATCTTGAATCTGATCTTGAAGATGCCAAAGATAATGAAGAAAAACTTGAGGATCAAATTGCTTCTCTCAAAAGAGACCTTCTAACAGCAAATGAATATAAAGAGAAATTCAAGATAAGTTCTGCTCAACTTGAAGTTCTTCTTGGAAGTCAAAAGAGGACAGATGACAAGCATGGTTTGGGATATGAGATAGGAGAAAGCTCTGGATCCGGTCAAAAGAATTTTGGATCAGAAAATCCAAGGAACAGGCCTAGAAGACCTCTGGTAAGACAGCCCAATGCTCAAAGATATCCATCTTTCAATGGATACTGCCACAGCTGCAACCACTTTGGTCACAAAGCTAATCAGTGCAGAAAGAGAATGAATCAGATTAATTCATCCTTCTCCGGACAGTGCTTTAACTGCAAAAGGTATGGACACAAATCCCATGAATGCAGAAATATGCAAGTAAACAATTCATTCAAAGGTAGATGCTTTACATGCAATAGAGTAGGTCATATGGCTAATCAATGCAAATCAAGAGGTTATCAGTCAAATATGCAAAGAAATGTTATTTGCCAAATCTGTAATAGGTCCGGTCATAATGCTAAAGTCTGCAGAAGCAAGAATCAGGACAAAAAAGGTCCGGTGTATAATCAGAATCAAGACAAGGGTAAACAAAAGATGAATGCGGATGAAGTTAGGAATCAGATGAGCAAGATTTGGGTAAAGAAAAGTTCAGAGAATGTAGAGGTTGGATCCGCACCAGACTCTGGTGCTGATAATTCTTCCGAAAATTAAAAAATGAGCTCTGGCTCAG
The DNA here is from genome assembly GCA_027924645.1 of Cunninghamia lanceolata. Classification (NCBI taxonomy): domain Eukaryota; kingdom Viridiplantae; phylum Streptophyta; class Pinopsida; order Cupressales; family Cupressaceae; genus Cunninghamia; species Cunninghamia lanceolata. The sequence goes on along the minus strand of BSBN01001985.1, from coordinate 695,208 downwards.
GGGGAGACTCAAAGAAAATCCTGTTCCCCCAGCCAATCAAGTGGTGCCGGATGTGGCACAAGATGCGGAGTAAAGGGTTTAAAGATATAAGTCTTGAGATGATCCAGATAAGATCTCAGAGGTCCGCATGGAGTTATGAAGAAGCTGTGATCGATCAAGTAAGACCTGTTCCGGGAGATGCTCCGGTATGACAGAGGATTACAAAAAGGTCTGGAGAGATCTGGAAGTGCATTGTCTTATTCTGTGAATTGGACAGAGTGTTTGGGATGGTCTTGTAATGTGTCACCTTGATTTATTCATGATTGAAAGATCCGGATGATGTTCACAGATCAGGACTGATCCGGGATACTCCAAGCTACCCGGATAAGGCAAACCGGAATAATATAGGTCAAGCATTTATTGCCATCAGATATTAGGGTTTGTGGAACAATATAAGGTATTTCTCAAAAAGCATTTGCTCATTCTGCACTCAAGAAGAAGCGAAAAGTGGAGCTCTGCAACAAGATTCATCAAGCACACCAAAGATCTCCTGCCGAAGTCATTGCATAAAGAAATCAATCCAACCACTTCGTGCAAACCGAAGGCGCATAAGGTATTCTCCGTTTTCATTATCTCACTGCAAATCTTTGAAGAAATGGCTACTCCAAATATAGTGAAAATCTCAGATAGGCCCCGACCTGAATTTAAGAAACATCCATACAAGTCATTGGAGGTAGATCCCTTAGGAGCATTTTCCAGTGTTCCTCACGGAGTTTTACACACAGAAGACATTAGGGTTTACATACATGCAAGCATTGAGGAATTTGGGGAATTCAAATTAAGAGATCTCTATCACAAGCAACTGATAGATAATGCTTTTGAGCTTAAACCAGAGTATAAGGGTATCCAGAAGAAACAATTTGAGTAATTTATTCATTTCCCCTGCTTTGAAGAAGATGAATGGGTTCGGTATGTACTGAGCAGGATGCATGACAACTTCCTATGGCTGGATAGACCCTGCAAGATCACAAAAGAGGCAATTAGAGTAGTAACTGGTCTATACTCTTCCGGAGGGATACCTATCCTCAAATCTGTCAAAAATAACATTGTAACTGAGGCCACCGGATCAAAGTTTGATAAGAGGGCAATGACCATTGAAGATATTTCTGATCCGGATATCAAGTATGTGTCCATGATAATAGGATACAAGATCTATCACTCCAGCAGGGAGAATTCTGTATCCGGAACTGCAGTATATACTACCTATGAAATGTTAAGGAAGAATGCAGAATATGATCTCTGCGAACTGCTCTTAAGCCAATTAATGGAAAATATACAGAAAATCAAGAAGGACAAGAAGAATTCCTTTAAGTATGGTACTCTTATTGTATGTCTATTCTTCTACTTCATGAATGAGCTGCCCGGATCAAGTGGATGGGTATGGCAGAATGACAAACCTGTTGCAGTCCAAATAAGAGACTATCTACATGGGCTTGGGGATGCCAAAGCAAGAAATACAGCCCTATGGGGATACTTCAAAAACTTTCAAAGCATGATGCAAGCAAGAGAGAGAATTCCCCAGTCTCTTGTTGAAAAATACAAAGACTCAGTGTGCTTTATGGTGGACACTGATCAGTGCCTAATGGAGGCGGTGGAGCCAAGGACTGTCTGGATCATGCCCATGGGATATGAAGTGGATGAATAGATAGTGGAGCTGCATGTTCAACACATGCTAAGTCAGCCCAAAGATCCTAAGGCAGAAAGGTTTGGAACCTTTGAGGAGCTAAGTGTAAAAATACATGTAGAACTCAGGGAACCTGAGATAAAGAGAAAGGTGAGAAAAGAAGTAGAGCACATTGCTCAAGGCCTAGGCATCTCAAAAGAGACACTTGATGCCAGCCGGGAAAAGAGGAGGAAGGCTAAGGAAGAAAAGAAAAGTAAATAAAGTGTTCCGGTTGAAACTTCCACCCGGACCAGATCATCAAAAAGATCTGCACCTCCCACAACCAAAAGCTCAAAACCGGAAGTCCAGGCATCCGGTAAAAGATCTAAGACAAAAGCCACAAGGGCTTATGAAAGCCAAAAGGATGAAGAGGAAACAGAGTCAGATGAGGGAGTAAAAGAAATAAAGAAGCAGAAGAAGAAAGGATCCGGCAAACCCTCCACAGGCCAAGACAAGGATGAAATGGCAGAGGTATCTGTTGAAAAGCCCACTCTGTCTCTAGAGAGTGTAATCAAGTCAGTTACGGTGGATGGAAACCTTCAACCAATGACTGAATTCTATGATGACTACAATGAGGCTGACCAAAAGATTTTGCAGGAAGCCACAGTCAAATATCTGAACATATACAATAAGGCTTTCATTGAGATCATATCTCTTATTCCTAAAAGCCTAGAAAAGAAATTAGAAATAAGAAAGAATAATGCTCATGCAAAAGATCTTGAGATCCGGGAGCAGATAGCTATTCAGCTATATCCTCAAATTGATCCCAAGACAATGAACATAATCTTCAAAGACTGCAAAGATGAGTTCAGAAGTAAAGCCAGGATGAATCAACTCATGCTTGGTGAGACTGACAAAGTGGCCAAAGAGACAGAAGAGATCCTCCGGAAGGCCTTCAAAAGGTTCAATCTTCCTGTTGTAGAGGACTTAGGTGCAGAAACAGCTGTGGACTTGGAACCCTCTGCTCCAGAAGAAGTGGCCTATGAACAAGCTAGCATCTCTCCTCCGGTTTCCCCTACAGTCTCCAGATCCAAAGAAGAAGAGAAATTACAGGAGAAGGAAGTAGTGATGAAAGATAAAGAGGTTGATAGTTCCAAGACAGCAAAAGAAAAGAAACATCTGTCTCTGGCAAGAGACACTACACAAACTATTCAACAATTTTTGAGCAAAGAAACTTTAGAGATTGATGAACCGGAGCTTCTAAAAGGCCCATTCGACTTTGACTCTCTCTCTCCGGTACAAACAATGAAGATAGCTTCATTTGCAAATGCCAAGGCAAATGAAAAACTCCTGAAGTCTCATATGGAAGACTGTGAATTGATAGAGGCTGCTTCCAGAGTACTTGTAAAGATTATGCCATCAATCCAGATAGATCCGACAGCCTCCTCTTCCGGTAATCTAAAAACCTTAGTCAGCAGTGTTGATACACATTTTGATTCTCTAGAAAAATCAGCTGAAGAAAAGGTCCGGAAGGAATTTTTGGATAAAAGATTTTCAGAAGTATTAGGATTCATCTCTACCGATAGGAAAATTATGAGTATTGGAATAAAGAGCTTAGAAAATGCTCTTAAGGATGGCGGTGACATTTACAAATTTTGTATATCTTGGTCAAAGGCAACAGCACAAATTGATAAGAAAATAAAAGAGGAACAGGAAAAACTACAAAGTTTATCTCAAAGTTTTGATCCTCTCTCTTCCTCCATAATAAATCAAGAATGTCAAACTATTGCAGTCTTGAATGAAATAAAGAATCTTGAGAAGGAAAGGAAGAATATCACTAACCGGATGGGAGAACTTAGAAGGATTATAATCCCTAAGTTAGAAACTATGCATGAGGCCATCAGTGATGCTCAGACCACCGCCCAAACAAATGATCCGACAGATCTCAAGAGGGTAGAAGCTTTTGCATTTTTGTTGAGTGGTCACATCTCAATTTTGGAAAGAATGAAGCTAAGTTGGGCTACAGAACTGATCCAATTGAAGACATCCTTTGCAGACATTCTTCAGTATATGTGAGTATGTAAATATGCGGCTATGTATAGAAAATTTTTGAAAATTTTGGTGTGCGGATCCTACCCTTTGCCATTGATGTCAAAGGGGGAGTGAGGAGCAGTGAAAAATGAGGAATCCACTAAGGGGGAGTTTCAGAAATTGTATATAAAGACAGAGCATCAGCAAAGGGGGAGCATAGTGTAAACACTTAGTCATTTTTCACTAAGTGTTGCCATCAATGCCAAAGGGGGAGATTGTTGGCAAGAGACACTATATGGATTCATGGTTGTTGTCATTGATGGCAACAAAGGTCATCCCACATATCCGCAAGTCATGATGTGTCTCTACCGGAAGTTAGAATGAAGGTTGTTGTGGTCCGGTAAACAAGAACAGAGCATATGGCAAGGTCCGACAGATTGGTCCGGATCTCTCAGAGGAAGTGTCTTGGTGTAGTGCGGATTTGGGAAAGTCAAGAGGACTACCTTGAGTGGTATATTCCAAGGATTTAGCCTCCGGTGATGGACAAGGAAAAAGATATGAATAGTTGAGTACCAGATTCCTGAGAGACAGTGAAAACAGAGGAAGAACTGACTGACAGAGTATCAGACTACTTTCCGGATGTGTTACTGTTGATGATAAAGGTTGTGAAGGTATGAATCATGTTTGGCCGACATGATTAATGATATCTACAAGTATATGCTTGATCCGCATTGCTTGGTGAGCAAGGATTCAGCCGACAGAACAGAGTTTGTAAGAAACTAGACTGTTCCGGATGCCGACTAGAAAGGTGATGAAATTACTTGTGCGGATATATATAGAAGATGGATTCAGTTGTGAAGTGTGTGATTGTGAGAAAGGTATATGCGAAGAAGTGCAGAACAGAGCAGAAGTAGCAAGAAAGATCTGGTATGTGAAAGGATAGCAGAATAAAGAACAGAGGAAAGATGAAGTGCAGCAGATCAGTGTACTGAGCCTAACCGGAACTGAACTCCAGCATATGCAGATGCTTCCAATCAGTTCAAGACTGTGATTCTTATCACTTTGTAGACAGTGTGTCTCCTTGTAGGCAGTGGGCGTCTTTGTGAGCAGTGTGCTCGGGCAGTGAGCCCTAATTGGCAAGTGCCATTTTTGTAATTTCCTATTCTTCTAACAGAGAATAATTTTTGGGTTAATCACCCCGTGGTTTTCTCCCTTAACAGGGTTTCCACGTCAAAAATACTGTCATGTGTTTCTTATATCATGGTAATGTTTTGTGTTTGATTCAATGCTGCATTAATTAACAATAAAGTTCAAAAAGGGAAATAATTAGGATAACTGATTCACCCCCCCTCTCAGTTATCAACAGGTACCTCAGCTGCAACTTTGGGTGTCATGTTCTCCATTTTCTTGGCCTCGTTTTGTCTAGTCAAGATATATTTAGGGGCAGAGGTAGAATTACTAGACTAACCTTGAGTGTTCTAGCCTCTTTATGTCTACTGGCCCCTAGTAAACACCACATAGTTAGAATTGTCAACTTCAGTATATACATCTTCTCCACTCCCTTCATCTGATTCATACTCAAAGAAATTCACACCAACATCACTAGGTGTGGGAGGTTCCTCCACCAGAGGCTCCTCACTATGTTCATTCATGGAAAGCATTTGCATAAACCACATCATCTCAGGGCAGGACACTCCATCATGGTCAGAGGTGAGGTGGAAATTGCAGACCATATGGTTATTTTTACTCACTGAAGATCCATCAATAGCTAACCATTGGGTAGGACCTGGCAATTGCAACATCCAATTATAACCCCCTTGAGGAGATTATTGAGGACCTTTGGGCATCTGACGTTTCAGTGTGATAATGTCATTTGCCAACCTTTGAATAACTGGGTTTGTTCAACCGGTTATTGAAGGTTTACCAGTTTTTAACTCCCTTTTCCATTTCCCTGCAGTAATCAAATCGTCTTCCACAGCGATAGCCAATGATTGGGTGCTAGCTATGTTAGGAACTCCTTGTCTTTTAATAACATAAATGACATCAGGTGGTAATGAACTAATAAAGAAGCACAACATCAATCTGTCTCCGTGTCTGACATTTGTAGGAATCCTATTTGCAAGTCTATTGAACTTGGCTACATACTCCCTCATTTGTTCATGAATTTCCTTCTTCATAGAGGAGAGTTGAGCCACTAATGTGTGTTCATTGTCAATAGTTTTGAATCTATCTTCAAATCACTGCATCATTGTAGCCCAATCTCTAATAGAGGCATTGGGAAGGTGGTAAAACCATTTAGTAGTTGTGTCAACTAGTGACTCAACAAACAGCATGACAGACACATCTTCATGTTGAACCCTAAGGATGGAACATGCAGCAAAGAAAGCATTAATGTACTCTTCGAGAGTAACCTTGCTGTCAACCCTAAACTTAGGTAAAATTTTGCTCGATCCCCTAGGCAGCTCATGTAGGTTAGCACTTAGTCTGAGTGGTCCAATGGAGGCTATGGATGAGCCATATTAAAAGGAGGAAAATTTACTTGTAAAGGTAAGACAGTATCGTGCAGAGTCAGGCTTTGGCAAGATGAACTAGCGGCACTTCTTGTAGGTGGAGGAGAGGATGGTCTGCTCAAAGATCTGACCCTTCTTGTGGGAGGGTAGGGAGAGAAATTTAAAGATTGTAGCGAATCAAAGTCAATATCAACTATACCCTTTTTCTTATCTCCTCATGTATATCTTTTCATAGCCCACTTCTATAGATATATTAATAAAACAATTAAGTAGAGTTGCCAAACCACTTACTGGTTATTATGGGGAAGAGCTGGTCTTGTAGGATTCTGATTCCCTGGTCTGGCAGCGGGGTTTCTTGGCCTATTGTTAGCAACTGCTTGGATTCGCAAAGGCCTTTCTCTCCATGGCACAGGAATAATTCCTTCAATCAAAATTATCTCATGGGGCATCAGCAAAATGACGTGCATTTTCTGCTATAATTTCACCAAGCTCTTCTTCTTCTTCTAACATCTCATCAACTTGATGATATTGCTGATTGCTTCTTCTGGTTTGCCAAGCAACAAGCCTAAGGCCAGTAATAATGTCTTCTTGGTCTCCTACTAGCCAATCAGCGTTAGGCTACAAAACTGGTGCACGTCTTCCACAAAGAACCATAAAGTCCAACCAAGCAACTCACAAAGATGATACGACAAATTTCCCTAGTAGAGTCGCCAATAATCTGTTGGTTAACAGATTTGTCACCTAACTCTATATTCTCACATCTAGACAAGTGACAAATGTAAACAACAGTTGAGCTTAATATATTGGTATTTTACACAGGCTCTCTGCTTATTTAACAAGGCACAACTACCTTCAATAAATATTCTGCTGAATGAAAAACTTTATGATTGCTTTTAACCAGAAAGCAAAACAAAGGCAGAGCTTTTGACCTAAAAGCAATAAAGGCAAAATCTACATCTTAAAAACTAGAAGTTCACAGACTTCCGACCACATAGCATGAATTAATAATAACACGGACATATATATATATATATATATCACCACTTCAAATGATATATCAATAGATAAATATTCTCAGCAGTGAGTAGAAGTATGAATATCCAACTACCAAAACACATGAATACCATTAACATTAGCAGAAACACATTCAACTTAGGAAGAATATGAATTCAAATAATCACAACACATAGATTATGATCGTCTAAATCTCCACTATATCAATTTGTATTGCATATATCAAAGTAGCTGAAACAAAATTAACTATCACCCTTCAAAACAAAGTTTTTCAAAAGATACAGAATTTATAGCTAAACTGAATTATAATTGTCTTGAAACCATAACGGCTTCTTGAAAAAGCCGATTAAAAGATTGTTTAAACAATAATTATAATAAAGGGCCCTCCAGAGCCAATAGTTTTAGAGCAAGCATGAAATAACTTAGAAACATGAAAATTAAATCAATTCAGAATTTGCAAGTCCCCATCGCCATCATCCACCTCATCCATCTCTTCATCTTCCTTTGATTGTTTGCCCTTTCCAGTGACACTTTGCGCTGCCTGAGGTACCTGTGCTCGCAATATGGATTTATATGCCCTGTGTTTGTTGATAACTGGCATTAAAGACATGCCTGGTGGAGATCCTTCCATGCTAATGCGACGTTTCTTCTTCATGACCGCCCTGTCAGACTCTGTCATATTACGATACACTTCATCAATGCCATTCTCGCAACTATTAATGTGTGCACCAATTTATAAAGTCTCCCCAATGACTCCCCTGTAATTGCATTGTAATTCACTACTTCCTCTAGCACCACCTTTTTAAAGTTTTGTTTGATCACCTTAATAACCAACAACTTCTCATCATCAGATCCATTAGCCTCTACCTCTAAAGAGGCAACATCCCTTTTTATTCTCATCATTTCTTTGTAGTAGGTAGCGACTGCCTTTCCCATTTCCTCTTCTAATGTAGTTATGATATAGAGTTTCCACTCCATTACATCAGCGTACACCGCGATATCCAGTTCCTTGGGATCGGCCATAACTTCTTCAACCATAAGAATACCAAGATCCATATTAGCTAGTTCTTGTATCTCCTTAGAAGCAATATTCAGGCTATGATGATCACTGCGAGCTTTATCAAAACTTCCCTTTTAGCATGGATGGAGTCAAACAATTTTACTGCCTCCTCAATAAAAATGAGACCATCAAAGATGATCTTCTCAACCCATTGATCCATAGCTTTCCCCAGAGACAAAGAAACTTTAACTTGTAGTAAACTAGGATCGAGAGTGCGAAGGTTAACACTTGAGAAGGCTTCAATAGAGGGAGTTATTACTTTAGCAAGTGAATTAGCAAAAGAAGATAGGGAAGTTACATGTGCCAATAGTTTTGAATTCTCTTCTTGCAATCCTTTCACCCTCTTAAAACTGTTATCAACTGAATATTGGAAATGATACAACTCACCTTTAGTGGTTGATGGTCCCAAATCCACTCGACTTACCTTGAAGTTAGCTTTTGTTATCTCATCTTCATTCTTTTCTACTAGTGGATCTACAATTTCCAGAAACTAGTTTCCTAAAATAGCATCAATCACAATTCTCGACATCCTCTTTGCACATTTGGGTTTCGGGACCATTTGTAACAGACTGGCTACAATGTCAACACCTTCATCAGTAGTAAGGGTGTATCTTTTCTTCTTTTGGACTACCTTCTTTAACCAATTTGGGGATGGAGTAGGTACATTAGTGGCATTGGAAGTAGCTAGTATAGGTGCAGGGTGAGAACTTTGCTCAGCCAACTCTCTCTATTGTGGAGAATCTGGCAAACTAAGCAATGAATACAACAAATTATTTTCTCCAATTTGTGAGAAGATGAAAGAATCAGAATCACTTACATGATTGTTAGGCAGGAGCACATGGTCTACTTTAGATGACAAAGCAGCTAATCTGGTATTTCTCTTCATCACTTGAACATCTTGCTCACAGGTGGTTTTTATCTTCCTAGTGTCTTCAAGCAACCTTTTATCATCACCATTCGATTGTGAGTGAACTTTCTAAAGAGTTAGGTCCAAACTAGATGACCTCCTATACGAATTGGCAGTTTGAGATCTGGCTTAATTCTAAGAGGTTGAATCCCTTGGTGTTATGGAACTAGCACACTCCTTCACCTTTCCTTGTAGCCACTTCTCTGTTCTCCTTAGTACATGTATAGAAAGCAACATGATATCAGTGACTTCCTTTTCCAACCATTTTATAGGAGGCATGGGTTCTTTGGATGCTGTATCATAACCTTCACCCAACATAATCAAAAAGTCATCAGTGATATCAAGGACCTGAATGCCCAGCTTGAAGGCATGGACCTGATCCACAATCAGCCTCATCCATTTTCTCCTTTGAACCTCTCTCTCATCAGCGCAATCCTCCCAAAAATCCTTGAGTTGAGGATGGTGCAAATAGGAACCACCTCCATGCATGTTTTCCTTTATGAAATTTTTACTGTCAAAACATACACAGGGGGACATAGTATGTAGGCTGAACTTAGACAATTTGTTGACATTCCGAGCACAATCATTGTTTTTGCAAGAATAAAATGACAGAGACACAGGGAAAGAATACCCTTTCTTTTTCATCGCCTGGTACTTAACATTCACTGTCGCCATCTAGCAGCATACTTCCAGCAATACCAAATAATCAGAAGGGTATCGCAACAATTTTAACGGGGCATTTTCAAAACCCCCAATTCTCAAGTAAGAGAAACAATCAAACTATATGTAGAAGCTCCCAAATTTCATGACAAGTGCAAATTCTTCCACTGAAAATCTCTTCTCAACTAAGCCATCAATTCTCTTAGCTAACAGCATAGAAAAAGTATCATTAACACTTTTGAAATCTTTTGTACCTTCTTTCTTTTGCAATTGGGGAAAATTTTGATACACAGGCACACTTGTTGTAGAACTCCCTTGAGTCCTCAAACTAGGCCAAGTAGCCTCTCTTCGATCTAGTATGTAGATTAGATGGGAGCACATGTGGAAACTCACATTTCGTGCAAGGTTCATCAACTGTTCATGTAAGCAGTCATTGATAATCTTCGGCCAGTCAATACAGTGGTCTCCACAAATAAACAAAATGAATCTACACATCCAAAATTCAAAAACATCCGATTCAGGACTCCCAACTACTCTATTCAGCAAGGTTATCATATTTGATATTTCTTCTTTGAAATGGCTCCTCTTTAAATTGGCAGGCAATTGAGACTTACCAGTCTTTTCATTCTCCAACCAATGCTTAGCAATGTTGGTACGACACCAGTCCTTCCTCTTCTTGTAATAATTCCAAGCTGAGGATAGAGAAACATCAAAGTTATCTTCATATTCTTCCAAATGTAGGGCTGAAGCAATAGATTCAGAATCAATTTTTGCTACCACAACGCCATTGGGTGTCCTTTTCTCTTGGGAATCCAGGAAATAACCATTGGCACACGTAACCATCAGTTCAGGACAATGCACATCCAAAGGAAAACCACCAGCCTTGTCTAAGTAGTTGCTGATAATTTTCTCTACCAGAGGGGTTTTCTTCTTAGACCTCATTCTTCTCCAAAAATCATCCAAATCGACATGGCCCAAATTTTAATTCCTCACTTCAGAAAGACCATTCTCCACAATAGAGTCTACAAGGGTCCCTTGAAACTTAAATTTCATCTTTACATGCTTGAGAAATGAGAACACCAAAGGTTCGAAAAGGAATGAAGAAAGTGGAGGGCAAGGCAAGACACCAATAGAAAATTGTGCAGATACATGGGAATTGAAATCTCTAAATCCTTGAAGAAAATATTGAGCCTTTATAAAGAGAAGAAACTACTAGTTAGGCTGACATGTAGTAGTGGAACTATGCTGGAATTTTGCATGTAGCAACTAGCCATTTGTTCTTCTGCAACACATTCCCTTTATATGTAATACCACTTTAGGCACGCTCAAGAACTTATTGAAGCTGCTTCTCATTAATTTTCCAAGGAAATATATTAAAGATTGGTGGAAAATTCATCTTTATAACTCATAAATGTATGCCTTGACTTTCCCTCTGAAGATTGTGCCACAGTGTCTTCACGTACTTCAAATTAAATGCAAAGTGACAAGTGTCATTCTTCCATACTGTACGCCATCACAACCAGTGCCACTTGGGAAAGTGTGTTGTTCAAAGTTGGTAAGTTGGGCAGAATTTAAACATTTGAACTAGAAATCAGAGATTTAGAACTTCAAGGAATCCCCGACTTCCTGACTACAAAGGAAAGACTTTTACATTGGAATATGAAGAAAGGCTCAAGTAATAATAACTAAAGACAAGTCGGTAAGTAAGGCGTTTTAGGAACTTATGAACCCATCGACTTCAGTTCAAGAATATGAAGAATTGCCAACTTACTGAAAAATGAATAAGGAAACTTAGACTAGAGTGGAGAACTAAGGACAAATATTGACAAAGAATGAAGGAAAACACTAAAAATGGACGCAGACACCTTTTGAAAAAAAGGGGGACAACAACCTTTATCCAAACTTGCTTAAGAATGTTAGTCTCTCTTAAGTATAGTCATATCATCTATATCCAATCCAATCAACTCTCTTTATTAATCTTGTTAGTCTAGCTCAAGTATAGAGAATTATCCATCCTTCAAATCAAATCAAATCAAATCATTCTAAGGTCTTGAAATTTGATCACCAACCTACATCACACTCATCCATTTTCCTACATCATCTCATATCCTTCCAACAACATGGATCCTTATGTAACAATGCAACAATTACAAAGACTTAAACATATCTATGAGGATTTTGATCCTATCACTAAGGAAAAATGCAAAAATGTCATTAGTAATAACCCCCTTGCACATCTCATCATTAGGGATTTTCCTAATCCTATCAAATCAACATCACCATCCCCAAACATTATTCCAAATCCAAATTATAAAGTCATGCAACCATACCTAAACATGCAAGCATTAGCTAGCACAAGTCATGCCCATATAGTAAGATTTGGCTATGGAGATAGCCACCCAAGATCTAGAGGCCTAATAGAAAGGACAAATAAAAGAAAAGATCAATATGACAAGAATAAATTGTATTCCTATCAAAGAATGCAAATACAACAATATACAAGATTACTCTCCCATTCTCTACCATTATAATATGATATAGCATACCTTGCTATAAATGTAAGGTTGAGAGATAATATGTTGTAGTCATGTGACAAGCGTCTTAATCCTATGACATGTGACAACTAGATCACATGTTTATGATAAGACAAGTATAAGACAACTATCAACAATTAGAAACATCTAGAATGCTTTCTAAGCCAACTTAACATGTGAATATGTGTGTGAATATTATTTAACTAATAAATATTTGAATAATATGATTATTCACTCAACAAAGGGAAACTAGCTAGGAAATATCAAACTAGATATGAAATGCCCCTATTCACACTAACACCCCCCTTAAGTGCAACTTAGGAGAAGCTGACAAAATGCATAGATGCAAAGATGGATGGGTCCTGGCTCCAAGGCCATGTTAGGTACCCATGTACAAACAATCTCTCACAAATGGAGAAAAGGAGAAAAAACCATAGGAACAAACCCTCCCCAAAAGAGAGAAAATACAAGAAAAATACTCTATAGTATAAGAAGAACAAAACCACATGTGAGGAAAAAGTCCCCCCCATAAGAGATAAGAAGAAGAGAGACCAAATAGCTCCCCCTTAATGTAGAGTCTCCTACACTGATGGTAGATGTCCAATAATGAATGTTGAAGATGATCCACGATTGGCAAACAATGTTTCTCCCCTTAGGAAGAAACAAAACTAAGAATGTATGCAAGAAGTCCTCCCATTCCTGAAAGAAATATAAAGGAAGAAAACTCAAAATGTATGAAGTCTCTAAACTCTGCTTAGGGGCCACCATATCGATGCCAAAATAAGCCACAAACTAATCAGAAGTCTTATGCCAAACTAAAGAAGATGACAATCTAGAATCTAATGGAAACCAATGTAGAATATTATCCAAAGACAAAGAATCCTCTGAATTCTACTCAAAATACTTTGACTTAATGCCAAACTATGACAAATTAAGAGGAGAAGAAAGAATAGGAGGGTATGAAGGTTCCCTCATCACATCTGAAGAAGATGATGCAACTCATTCAAAGAGGAGATGAATATCATCAATAGTGTCCTCCAAGTCTATAAGATAGGACTCACAAAACAAGCCTGCAATACTTGTCAAGTACTCATCCCAAGTAGCTAAATCCAGAAGACTATGAATGTCCTGCTGCACTGAATCACTGGAAACCATGGATGTAGCAAAATTGAATCCTGTAGATGCAATAGGAGATATCAATGCATGTCATTTGAGTACACTACCCATCGATCAATGATGTGTCCACACAAGATATCTGAGTGTGAACACCAAAGGTATTTGCCAATGTTGGAATACAAGAGTCATCAGCCTCAAGATGTTGACTTGTAGATAAAGAAGATGAACCCTCTAAATCTAGATTAGGGGTCATAGAAGCCAAAGTCTCAATAGAAGTATCTATAGGAAAAGAAGCATCTATAGAAGTCTCTATGTCATCATGACATTCAAGCTCTTCCCATTCATTAAGCATTGTAGCTATTTTATGATCATATGGTCAAAAAACATCAAGTGGAAGAAGACAATCCAAGGAAGGATCTTCTGGGAATGAAGGGTCAACTAGATCTCCATACATCTCTCCAATTTTGATCCAAAGGTCATGAGGACACTTAATATCAACAATAGCTATCTGGGTGTCAATATCAACACTACCACCAATCACTCCTAGGATGTGTTCAATCTTAGAATCCCACATATATTTCTGCCAATAGGATGTAGGTTGAACAAGTCGATAGAGATGGGGTAAAATATGAAGCCACCTGAAATGCATCAAGATTCTATCTTTCCAAGACTTATAGTTTCCTCTAACCAATCTTATTATAGCAAGATGCCTTTTAATGCCCATGATTAATTCCTCAAATTTAGTCACACAATAGACCAATCAAGAGACTCAATCCAATAAAAGCACAAGATTACCCCCCAAAATTTACTTAATCATGAGAAGCCCCTAGAAAATTATGATTATGGCACTTAATACTTAATGCGATTATAGTTGCCACAAGCCAAAATAGCAAAGTGGTCTTTTGATTTTGGTACATGCAAAAGCCAAATTAGGCTATAAATGAAAGTATAATTTCTAAGTAAACTAAACTAAAATGATTGTAGATATGAGAAGTACTTAGAAAATCATGCACTTTCAAAAAAAATCTAGAAAATGTTACCGTATGACCCTAAACGGAGCCCCGGAAGGTCTAAAAATGAGAACTACTCATCAACAATGAAGAAAATATACAATTTATGGATATTCTAGACACCAAATATAAAATCCATCTACACCACTGCAAAGCCTACAAAATTATACCCCAAATTAAAAAAAAAAAATCTTAGAAAAAGGAGCCCGAATGACTGAGATATACGCCTGCAAAGTTTAGCTGCCAAAACAAAATTGCCAACAAAGAGGGGGCCTATAGAAAATTTATAATTAATTTTGCACATGATCTATTTGCTTCATAAAAAACTAACAGACACCCAAATAGTTTTTCAATGCGATGAACAAAACCCATAAAGCATTTTTCTTTTTGACATGCATAAGATGTGGATCTAATGCAAAAAATGCCTCCAACAAGAAAAAAATGGCATGTAGAAGTTGAATCAACCACCTAAGTCAAGAAAAGGCATGCTGCAACCTATAATACAAGAATAGTAAAATCTTTGAAATCTAGTATTTCTATCAAACTTTTCTAATTCTCAAGATCATCATGCAATGCAAGAGAAGAGCATACTCAAGTTTTTAAGATCCACCATGATTTGCATTCAAGATCTCTCAGTAGACTAACCAAAGGCATTCTACAAGCTCTAATACCATGTAATATTTGGCTTCCCCACCCCCACCCTAAGATTTCTCTTAAACTGGTAACCGACCCCACCCCCATCATTTATTCAAATGGAGATAGCCACCCAAGATCTAGAGGCCTAATGGAAAGCACAAATAAAATAGAAGATCAATATGACAAGAATAAGTTGTATTACTATCAAAGAATACAAATACAACAATATACAAGATTACTCTCCCATTCTCCACCATTACAATATGCTATGGCATACCTTGCCTATAAAGGTAAGGTTGAGAGATAAGATGTATTCATGTGACAAGTGTCTTAATCCTATGACATATGACAACTAGATCACATGCGTATGATAAGACAACTATAAGACAACTAGAAATAACTAGAAACATCTAGAATGCTTTCCTAAGTCAACTTAACATGTGAGTATGTGTGTGAATATTATTTAACTAATAAATAGTTAAATAATATGAATTATTCAATCAAGGGAAACTAGCTAGGAAATATCAAACTAGGTATGAAATACCCCTATTCACACTAACACATATCTTTAATGATATACCATATGACAAGGGAAATCAAGTTCATCCCCTACCTACATATATCCCTCCATCTTTTGATGTGAATCCCCCACCTTCTAATCCATCAATCCCTCCACCACAATATCTCTCCAATCCTACTAACCTTAAGCCATTAGCCCATATATCTCACAATCCATCAATCCCTATACTCCCATCACCATATCCCTCCAACCCCCCTACACCTAACCCTATGAACCACATATCTCCCAATCCATCAATCCCTATCATCCATCCACCATCTAATTCACCATCTAATCCACCAACAAACCTTCCAATTCCTAATCCATTGATGCAAGAGCATCCAAGGTATAAGAGAAATCATGCATCACCCAAAAATATTGTTTCTTTTTCAATAAGGGCTAAAATTGGCAAGGTTACTATTTTTAGTAAGTTGGCATTTGTAATTAGAAAGCCCATGTGGTTCTAGCTGGTAATTTTCCTAAATATTGTAACGTCATTACATTGAGATAATAAAAAGTAGGTGTTTCTTTATTGTATTTGTTGGTTTATTCTCTGTTATTGTTGTGTGTTTGGGTTGGTAGGGGGAGTCCCCTTCATCATCCAACAACCAAATAATCCATGAAGGATCTTCTCCAAAGAATATTAGTGAAAAACAAAAGCAAAAGCAAAGTTATGGAGTCCCCCAAATCCCCTACCTCTCCAACACCACCATGTAACCCAATGCCTATCTTAGAGCCTACCCAAGAACCACCACTATGTAACACCATCACCCACCCATCCAATCCTAATCCTAATCCTACAACATCTTCCATCATTATCCATCCACTATATTATCTACCTCATGCCCCTCCTAATTCATCAACCCCTAAACTCATGAAGGATGTGATCCAATGGCTAGTAGAAAGGAATCAAACACCATCATGGAGTTCAACACCTACCAAGCCTATTGAAGAAGATCCTACCATAAGCGCAAGTCAAGAACCATCATGTAGCTATGTTGAGGATCTCATCCAAGAACCTATCAGATCCACCCAAGTCACTTCCACTTCCATTCAAACACACGAGCTATGTCAAGAGTCAAATCCAAAGCATGTTGAAACATCAACCTCCTATCCTAATCAATATCTAAGCATTCCATCTAATCCCATCCCCAATCCCCTCCCATCTAGTGATCAACTTATCCACACCAACCCTATCACCTCTACCACAACATCCCATATTGATCCCACACCATCTTCTATCACCCAGGCTGGGTAAAAGTTCAAAGTTGTTTCATACTTTGGGCCAACTTATCAGCATAAACAAATTTAAGTATTTCCAATTAAAAGTCAATTTTGGTGAAAATTATGTTCTATCTGGATTCATTCTAGCTAAATTAGATCTAGGCCACAACTTTTCCAATTGGAACCATCTACTAAAAACATATGTAGCATCACTTTGGTGCTCATTTACCAAAAAATGAAATTATTTGAAAAACTTGATGTTCTAACAAATCCGTGCAAATAATCATTTTAAAAGAATCTAAAAAATACCCTTTTTCTAGATCTATAAGTTAACTTTGTAAAAATATTATTTTTAAAACATTTCAATTAGTGTTTGTATTTTATTTTTTATTTCTAATAAATGTAGGTCATCGACACAAAAGTATGGTGTTGATTGTCCTCTCAAGTAAAAATATTAAAGTTTATCAAAAAAATTGAAAAAAATATGATGCACTAGAGGAGAGATTCCTTGTCAAGATGATATAATTTTTTTGCTATTTTGGATAAATAAGTGAGACAAAATTTGACATTCCATTGAAACAATTGTGTTTTCATTACATGCAACTTCCAAGATTTATTTAAAAATATATATTTATTAAATTGGGGAAAAAATTAATCCATGCACTAAAGTTTTGAGTTTTGAATACATAAAAAAATATAGAAGGAAAATAAATGAAATGTACTATATAAGTGTGACTTCCCATTCAACCTTATTTTTCAGCATTTTATCAGCAACTAAATTATAGTGTCAATTTTATAAAATACTACATTTAAATAATTTTTCAAATCTTAAAAAAATACAAACATAAAATACACTAAAAAATCTACATTCTATTAGTTTACATCATTTTAAAATTTAAAACATATATGTCACTTTGTAGTGATTCAAGTGAAAAAAGTTAGATCAGTTTTAGTTGTTTCCTTTATAAAAGTGTGACACAACTTTGATCTTTCACCTCCGTTTATCATTCCCCATTGATCCTTTACCACCACCTACCAATCTCATGAACTAAATATGTCTTCTTATCCACTTAGACAAAATACCTTCATCCGCGGTGGCTCTCTCGTAGGAGGTGAACAACTTCCATCCACCACCCATCTTTTTCCAACATACAATGGACTCGTGTCTTGTTTCCAAAGCACCAAACATCCCATTACACATCAGATGCTCCAAAACATGAACTATCAAGGAAAAGGTTTAGGCCTTCATGAACAAGGTATCTTGGAGCCCATCCATGCCACATTCCATCCATGATAGCATGGCCTTGGATATACATCCCAAGGAAAACAATACACCCATGATGGTACCACCCACACACCTCATAAATCCTCTTCTTCTAACTCCCAATCTAGTGCACCTCATCACACCCAAAAGTCATATGCCACCGTCCCTCCTCCATTGTCATACAAACCCAAAAAACATGTGACTATACATCTCCCTCCATCCACTTTACCTCCACTACTCCCAACTCCTAATATCACCATCCTCCAACCCCCTCATCCATTCATCCACAAGTCCACCAATCCTTCCATCCACACATCTCACTCCCTTAAACCCCCTAAAATCCCTGATCATGACCAACAAAAGAACACATCATCCAAACACGAAGCTACAAAAACACGCATGGGATTTAAAAGCAAAAATTCTAATGCCCCCTTACATAAAGCAAAAAATACAAAAAATCCTAAAGATGCTATACCATCCAAGAAAAATGAAAAATCTAAAAGGCTACCAAATCCCACACCATAAAAAGAAAAAGAAAAAACAAAAATGGTGTGGGTCCCCAAGCGAAAAGCAAGCAATCCAAATGAGGCATCCAAATCCCAATCCACCCTCAAATCCCAAACATTTCGATCCTCATCTAAAAATCCCACAATTCCTAAGTCTATTTGGGTCCCTAAGTTGCCAAATGGACAATCCCTATTACTCCCCACACCACATCCAAAATATAAACTTCAAAATACATCACAGTGTGTGTAATAGTTGGTCATGATTCCCCTTGGCCCCATGGCATTCCCACATACCCCCATCCTCCCATCTTACATCCCCTATCCTGCATATCTCCCCCATCACATCCCTATGGTCCATGCTTTTGTATAATCCACATCATAATCCATCATCCTCCATCCATCCATAATCCACGTCATAATCCACTATCCACCATCCATTCCATCTTCTCTTATCTACCTGTTGACTACTTGTGACTTAGATTACACGCATCGGCTTGTGCTGCTCTTTGTCTCAGTGATCTCTTGTTCTTGGTTGATTGCCCTTTGTTATCAGCCTGACAGGCTCTATCAGCTCTACTTTAGTTTGTTACTCTAATCGTTTGTGTCTCCTGGATGGTGGTTTGTTCCTATGATGTGCTATTAGTGAAACGGGGGTCTTTGGCGTAACTTGTTTGTATTCCAGCGATGGAGTATGTTTCACCAATGGTGTTATGTCCATCAACTTGACTATCGCTGTCGGCCTTGTCTTAAGTTCTCTCTCCGATCGCTTATGCTACACTGATTGGTGTAGCTGTAACTATCAGCAAAGTTTTGTGTAGTCTCTGTGATAGTTGGTTTCTCTCCGATGGAAAGGTGTTCAACCTAGCTTGAACTATTGGCTAAGCTCTAAGATGTCACTCCGACTGTTATGTGTGTTACCGATGAAGGTTTGGTATCGGCAGGACTAATGCTATCGACCTTCGGTGGAATTCTTACTCCGATGTGCTTGATTTGTTTGATGGAGTTTGGCAACGGAAGAAGGAACTGTGTCAGTAAAGAAGGATGAAGTCTCACCAAAGGTCTTGGTCACTTCAATGGTTTGTTGATGATTGACCGGCTGGGGTCATCGGTGGCAAAAGCGTCGATGATAGTCTTACCGTGTGTTTGTGGATATATACTACTGCTGTGTGTGTCAACTGATGCATGTGGGACTATTTAGTCCTCATGAATATGAATGGTTGTGAATGGTTAAAAATGAACTGTCGACCTTTTGGAAGTTGTAATGGTCTAAGATAGAAATTGATTGTTCTATTTCTGTAATGTGAGATGTGTCTAGAGTATGGGAGTGAGAAGAGAGTTTGGGTGAAATGGGATTTAGGCTGTGAGGGAGAAGAGGGAAGTATCTCTCTCTCGGTGATGTCCTGTACTATATGCTATTGATGGCATGATAACAGTATGAAGGACTTGTTAGAAAGAGACACTGTGTGGCTTCATTAGTGTTTTCATTGATGGCAACAAAGTCCATCCCACACATCTGCAGGACATGGTGTGTCTTTACCAGAAGTCAGATTGAAGAAGTGTTGTTGTCCAGTAAGCAAGAATAGAGCAAGCAGCAAGGTCTGACAGTCAAGTCCGGATCTCTCAGAGGAAGTATCCTAGTAAAGTGCAGATTTGGGGAAGTCAAGAGGAGTACCTTGACTAATGTATTCCAAGGATTTAGCCTCCAGTGATAGAAGAGTGAAGAGATATGAGCACTTGAGTGTTGGGTTCCTGATTGGAAGAATAAACAGAGGAAGACCCAACCGGCAGAGCATCAGACCTTAATCCGGATATGATACTGATGGTGTTCACATTTCCTAAGGTATCATTCATGATTGGCTAACATAATTGATGACTTCTATAAGCATCTCTTTGATCTGCATTACTTGGGAACAAGGATTCAATCAATAGATCAGAGTTTGAAAAGATATTGACTATTCCGGTTGCCGACTAGAAAGATGTTGAAATCATTAGTGTGGATATATATCAGATGGATCTAGATGGGAATGAGTGTGATTGTGTGTGTGGGTGTACGAAGTATTGGTGCTTAAATATGTATATGCAAGCACCTTCCCAAAAAATCCAAAAGTTCTAAGTCCTTGGGCCTCCTCAGCATTTTTCAACTTCAACATCATGTTTTCTTCCGAGGAGGTCATCATCATCATATTTCTGGTTATCCCCCTAATGTTGCTTATGAGGGTCATCATATTTTCTGCTTACATGATCTTTCACTGGGGTGATATTTTAACATCGGGTGATCTTAGTTAAGATCATCCTGATGATGTTGCTACAAGGTTCCGTATGACTCGGCTTTCCGAAGGGGGTCATCATATTTGAACATTGGGTGATCTTGGTTAAGATCACCCCGATGTTATTTTATCACTTCATGTTCGCTGGATCACCCTGATGCTGCTGACGTCATTCTTATGTTAGGGTGATATCCACTTGTCTAATCAGCTTCATCATATTCCAAGGAAGGGGGTGATATTTTCAAGTATCAGTCATTCATACATCACCCCGATCTTACAATGGAGCTACAGTGTACCCTGATATTTTGTGGGGGGGTGATATTTCTAAATATCCAGTGATCTTCCAACTATCACCTTTTCCTCATATACTAGTGACGTCATCAGGATCCAGGGGGATCATATTTCTAACATCAGTCATCTTACAAAGATCCCCTCATATTGAAATATGACGATGACATCATCCGGATATGAGGAGGTGCGCGGTATGTAGAATGTGATGGTGATGTCATCAAGATGTTCATCGGTGTGATGTGTGGCGTCGGCATGCCCGGAGGAGGTCGTTCCGATGGTTGGGGTCTAGCCAATGAGGTGTTTCTAAGGTGTCCATCAGCATGACAAGGCATATCGGTGAAGGAATTTTTGAGTGCACTGATGGTTTGGGTCTGGCCGAAGACCAAGAAAAGGGTGTCGGCATCGGCGTGATCGATGTGGTCGGCGAAACTATTTTCTGTTGCTCCGATGGCACAGGTCACACCGATGGAGTCTTGGCGTTGGCAGGAGTTAGGACGATGGGCTGCTAGCGGATGGCTCATTGGTCGCACAAGGTAAAATGCGCGACAATATGTTTGCATGTAGTGTGGTGTATAAAGTGCTAAAAGGGTCTCCGCGGGGTACATGTGGGATAAATGGTTCCCACATGATTTGAAATTTCAGGATGATATATCTTGGTGGGAAAGTTTCAAGAGCACACAGTTAACTATTTTTTCCAAGGCCACGAGTAGGTGGACACTAATGGCGGATGTTACAGAGGTATGGGTAGTGGCGTGGACGGATCAACCACCTGTCTGAAGATGTAGATCCCCAAAACAGTGGCGCAGGGCTCGAGGCCACTTCCTATCTCCTCCTCCCCCTACTACATTAAATGTTTGAGCGCCAATCTGATGATGCATTATATCTGGCAGATATTTTGATGTGCCATGGTACTGAAAGGTTGAGTGCACCCTCCTGCTATAAAAGGCAAATTGTACTACTCATTCAGGGTTGGTTGTTGAAGGCCTGGGGCATTTTTGTGTAAATAACGAAGAACAGGGCATCATCCTAGTTGTTCTATCTCTTTGGAGTTTATGAGTTGCATGATGAATGTATTTTGCACATATGTTTAGTTTCATTGTTGTTTTCTATGAAAAATGCTATAATGCATGTGTTTACCTGTCTGTCTCCTTTGCTGCATATCATTCTTCTTCTGAATCTGGTTGCTAAGGGTTTCATAGATTCTAGGGTATAGATTTCTATGCTGCATGCTTGATCTGTAACTTTCATTCAAGGAGTGGATTAAACTATTTTAGGTCAATGTATGGAGAAGAATGTATGTTAGTTGGGATGTCTGTAAGTATAGGCAGCTAAATACCCATTCTTAGGTGATGTTTGTAAGGCAAGCATCAGCTCCAACCCCATGAAACTTGAATGCTAGTTGTAAACCATCTCTTGTATACATCTAGTTGACTCCTTGCCCTGAGATAGGCACCGGTCTACTTCTGGGTTAGTAGTTATGATCCACATCCCCCTTGTCTTGCACCCAAACATCACTTCCAACCTTTCCATAATTTCAACCCGTTAGTTGTAGGAGTAGGATTAGGACCCCTGCATACTCTCATACCCAACTAGACACATATGTCCAAGAATGTTGCCAACCTTGTGATCTGTCATGCAGATCTTGGTCCATACATGAGAGTATTCTACCTATTGTTGTCAAGTTAGATCTTTCTATCATTAAACTAGTCAAGGTTACATCTTTAGCTATAGGGATACCCCCTTGGTGCGGTAGAACCAGAAGTGAAGGGGAGGAGCTCACGCAACCTCCTATATTAGTTGGTTGAATCTGCACGTGCATAGGAATTGGCAAACCCTGATGTTGATTCAGAAGAAAAAACCAACACGAAGAAAGGTAGAGAGCAGGATAGAAGTAATAATACAGGTCTAGTATGTGACAGGACAGTAGTACCAAGGAATAGGAAGAATGAAGTGCAATAATTTAGTGTATTGAGCTTAACCGGAACTGAACTCAAGCACATGTAGATGCTTCTCATCAATTCATGTATCTAGTTTACTTCTATAAACTATTGTAGTCAGTGAGCCTCTTGTGAGCAGTGTGCTCAGGCAGTGAGCCCTAATTGGCAAGTGCCATTTTGTACTATCTTATTCTTTTAATAGAGAATACAATCTTAGGTTAATCACCCCGTGGTTTTTTCCCTTAACAGGGTTTCCACGTCAAAATACTGTGTCATGTGTATTGAGTTTACTTCTACTTTCATTTAATATTGTTCTAATTGTTAAATAGAGAAAGAAAGTCAAATAATTAAGATAACTGATTCACCCCCCTCTCAGTTATCAACAATTGGTATCAGAGCTAGGTTCCTCCAAATAGAGCCTAACAACTTGAGGAAGATCTGGAAATTCCAATGGATATGTATGGTTTGAGGGAACAACTTCAAACTACCCTAGATGATCTTGAGCAATCCCGCTATGAAGTCAATGAGTTGAAGGAAAGAATCAAACAAGCTGATGAGTTCATAGATGAACTAAAAGGAAAACTAAGTATCTCTATGAAAAAGAGAAAGGAACTTCTTCTTGAATTGGCAAATCAAAGTGAAGAAAATAATACTGATGAAGATCTGAAGGAGAAAACTAAGTTATGTGAAAAGCTTTCAAAAGAGGTCATTATGGTGAGAAATGAAATGGAATTGGGAGTTATGAAATTCACCCAAGAAATTGAAGAGAAAAGAAAAACTGAAGATGATCTAAAACAATCTCTCAAGGAGAAGTCAGAAGACTGCCACAAAATGGACAGAATAATCAGGCATTTAGAATCTGATCTTGAGGAAGCTAGAGATAATGAAGAAGAACTTGAGAATCATATTGACACTCTTAAAAGGGATCTTCAGACAACAAATGAATACAAAGAGAAATTCAAGATAAGTTCTGCTCAACTTGAAGTTCTTCTTGAAAGTCAAAAGAGGGTAGATGATAAGCAAAGCTTGGGGTATGAAAAAGGTGAAAACTCTGGATCTGGTCAGAAGAACTCTGGATCAGGAAATCTAAGGAACAGGTCTAGAAGACCTTCGGTAAGGCAACCAAATGCTCAAAGATATCCATCCTTCAATGGATACTGCCACAATTGCAATAACTTTGGTCATAAAGCAAATCAGTGTAGAAGAAGAATGAATCAGAATAACTCATCCTTCTCTGGATAATATTTTAATTGCAAAAGATATGGTCACAAATCTCATTTGTGTAGAAATATGCAAATGAACAATTCATTCAATGCTAGATGTTTTGTATGCAATAGAATGGGGCGTATGGCTAATCAGTGTGGATCAAGAGGATATCAATTGAATGTGCAAAGAAATGTCATTTGCTACAATTGCAATAGATTCGGTCATATTGCCAAATTCTGCAAAAGTAAGAATCAGGATAAAAGGGGTCCAGTGCATCTCAATCAAAACCAAGACAAAGGAAAAAGAAAAGTGAATGCGGATGAAATTCAAAGGGAGATGAACAAGATTTGGCTGAAGAGGAGTTCAGAAAATGCTAAGGATGCATCTGCACCAGAATCCAGTGCTGATATTCCTTCTAGAAATTAAATAGCTAAGCTCTGGCTTAGGGAGAGTCACAAAAGAAAGCAATTTCCCCTAGCCAGCCATTTAGTGCCTGAAATTCGCACATAGAATGTTGTGGTTTGAAAGAGAAACATCTAACTAACTCTTGGTAAAGATATGAGAGATCCGCAAGAAGTTTTGAAAAGGTTAAGTATCTAAGATTAATCCAGTTTAATAGTCATCTGGCAAAAAATGAACTTTCACAGTTAGATCTGGTGAAATTCAAGGTTGAAGTATTTGGATTTGTCGATAAATACATTGATTAGAGAAAAATAGATAGATTTCTAATATTCACCAAGAATCTCTCTAAGAGCATCCCAGTGATCTAGAAAAATCTCTTAGAACTACAAGCAACCAGAATAGTCAAGTGGTGCAGTTATTGCAACAAGGAATTAGGGTTTTTGCAAATATAAAAGGGCTCCCTGGTTCATTACTTACACACTTGCATTTGAAAAGAAGAGAAAAGGAGCTTTGCAACAAATTATCTCTAACCTCTCAAAGATCAACTGCTAAGGTCAATTCTTCTAGCAAATATGTTTTGGATTACCTTGAGAACCCTAAACAGCGTAAAAGGCATTTTTTGTCCTTGAAATCTCTCTCTGAATCCTCAAGATGGCTACTCTGAATGTTGTTAAGATTTCTGATAGGCCACACCCTACATTTAAGAAGCATCCCTACAAATCTCTAGAAGTGGATCCCTTAGGAGCATTCTCAAGCATTTCACATGGGATTTTACATGTAGAAGATGTTAGGGCATATGTTCATGCAAATATTAAAGAATTTAGGGAATCTAATATGGTTGATATCTACCACAAGTATTTGATAGATGATTCATTTGAAATCAAACCTCAGTATAAGGCTATCCGGGATAAACATTTTGCAGAGTGCATTCATTTCCCCTGTTTTGCTAAAGATGAATGGGTCCGGTACATTTTGAGCAGAGTACATGATAATTTCATGTGGCTGAATAGACCATTCAAGATCACAAAAGATGCTATTAAAGCAGTAACCAGTTTGCACTCATCTGGAAGGCTACCTGTTCTTAAATCTGTCAAGAATCAAACTATGAGTGAGGCTACTAGATCAAGGTTTAACAAGAGAGCAATGACAATTGAAGAGATCATTGATCCAGATATCAAGTTTGCCTCCATGATCATTGGTTACAAGATATATCACTCTAGCAGGGAAAATTCAGTCCCCGGAACTGCAATCTACACTGCCTATGAAATGTTAAGAAAGGATGCTGACTATGACCTTTGTGAGCTCCTTCTAAACCAACTCTTGGAGAACCTACAGAAGATAAAGAAGGATAAGAAGAATTCCTTCAAATATGGTGGCCCGATACTCTGTCTATTCTTCTACTACATGAATGAGCTACCCGAATCTAATGGATGGATATGGCAAAATGATAGACTAGTAGCAATACAAATCATAACACTATCTGCATGGAATTGGAGATGCCAATGCACAAAATACAACAATCTGGGGGTACTTTAAGAATTTTTAGAACATGATGCAAGCCAGAGAGAGAATTCATCAATCACTAGTTGAAAAATATAAGGATACAATATGCTTTATGGTAGAAACTGATCAATGCCTAATGGAGGCAGTGGAACCAAGAACAGTATGGATCATACCAATGGGGTATGAAGTGGATGAGAAAATTGTAGAGCTGCATGTTCAACACATGCTGAGTCAACCAAAGGATCTAAAGGCAGAAAGGTTTGGAACCTTTGAAGAATTAAGTGTAAAAATCCATGTGGAGCTCAGACAACTGCAGATAAAGAGAAAGGTCAGAAAAGAGGTAGAAGAACTTGCCAAGAGGCATGGAATTTCAAAAGAGGCACTTGATGCCAATAGAGAAAATATGGAAAGGGTAGAGAAAGAAAAGCAAGAAACAGAAAAAGAAAGTGTTCTAGTGCAAGCCCCCTCCTGGACCAGATCAACCAAAAGCTCTGCACCTACCACTTCCAAAGGTCAAAAGGCTTCAAAACTGGAAGCTCAGACATCCAAAAAAGGAGAGAAGAGAACCAAGAAAAAGGCAGCAAGGTCTTACACAAGCCAAAAGGATGAAGAAGAGACAAAATCAGATGAGGAAGTAAAGAAAATGAAGAAGAAAAGGAAAACATCCAGTGAACCCTCTACTGAAGAAGTAACAGAAGAATTCGTTGAGAAGCCTACTCTGTGCATTGATGACATCATAAAATCAGTTGCTATAGATGGGAACCTTCAACCAATGGCTGAATTCTATGATGATTACAATGAAGCTGACCAAAAGATCTTGCAAGAAGCCACAGTCAGGTATCTGAATATCTACAACAAGGCTTTTATTGAAATCATATGTCTTATTCCCAAAAGCCTAGAAAAGGAATTAGAAATAAGAAAGAATAATGCTATGGCAAAGGATCTTGAGATCTAAGAACAGATAGCTATTTATCTATATCCTTCAATCACTCCTAAGCAGAAGAATATGACCTTCAAAGATTGTAAGGATGAGTCCAGAGCAAAGCTAGAATGAATCAGCTTATGCTCGCAGAAACTGACAAAGTAGCAAAAGAGATAGAAGAGATCCTCTGGAATGCATACAAAAGATTCAACATTCCTATTATAGAGGACTTAGGTGATGATCCCTCGGCTACAGATGTTGAAGAAGAATCTACTGAGACAGTGGCAGAAGAGGTAAAGGAGATAGGTGAAGAAAAAGGTAAGGACTTAGATTCCTCTGCTCCAAAAGAAGAGTTCCATGAACAAGCAAACATCTCTCCTCTGATTTCCCCTACAGACTCCAGATCTAAGGAAGAAGAAAGAGTAGAAGAGAAGATCAGTCAAGAAGCAGAGGTGAAGGAAAAAGAAGATGATAGTAGTAAGGCTGTAGAAGGAGAGAAAACTCCAACAGAGAAGACCATAGATGATAGTGGTAAGGGTGCAGAAGGGGAGAAAACTCTGTCTCTGGTAAGAGACACAGTAGAAGCAGTCAAAGAATTCTTAACCAAAGAGATGATGGAATTTGATGAACTAGAACTTCTTCAAAGACCATTCAATTTTGACTCCCTCTCCCCAGTTCAAACCATGAAGCTAGCATCCTTTACTTTAGCAAAGGCAAAAGAAAAGCTTCTGAAGTCTCACATGGAAGACTACAAGCTAATAGAAGTTGCATCCGGAGTGCTAGAAAAGATCATGCCATCTTATCAGAAGGATCCCTCAGCCTCCTCATCCGGTAATCTCAAATCTCTAGTTAATAGTGTTAGCACACATTTTGATTCCCTAGAGAAGTCAGCAGAAGATAAGGTCCGGAAGGAGTTTTTGGTAAAAAGATTATAAGAGGTACAAGGGCTAATATCTAATGATAGCAGAAATATGGATATTGGGATAAAGAGCTTAGAAAATGCTCTCAAAGATGGTGGAGACATATATAAATTTTGTTTATCCTGGTCTAAAGTGATCAAGGATATTGAGAAGAAAGTAAAAGAGCAAGAAGATAAATTGTTAAGTTTATCTCAAAGTTTTGATCCTCTATCCTCCTCCATAGTAAATCAAGAGTGTCAAACTATTGCAGTCATAAATGAAATAAAGACACTTGAGAAGGAGAAGAAGAATAGAATAAACAGGTTGAGTGAACTTAGAGGGATCATTATCCCTAAGTTAGAGGCCATGCATGAAGCCCTAACTGATGCTCAGGCCACAGCTCGGACTAGTGATTCGACATATCTCAAGAAGGCAGAAGCTTTTGCATTCTTGTTGAGTGGTCACATCTCAATTTTGGACAGGATGAAGCTGAGTTGGGCAACAGAACTTGTACAATTGAAAAACACTTTTGCAGATATACTAAAGTACATGTAAAGTATAACCGGATAACATACTTATGCGATTAAGTATAGATTGAGTTTTACAAAATTTTGGTGTGCAGACCCCACCCTTTGCCATTGATGTCAAAGGGGGAGTGAGGAGCGGTGAAAAATGAGGAATCCAGCTAAGGGGGAGCTCTAAAAATGTACATAAGAACAGAGCATCAGCCAAGGGGGAGTATAGTGTGACACTTAGTCATTTTTCACTAAGTGTTGCCATCAATGCCAAAGGGGGAGATTGTTGGCAAGAGACACTGTGTGGCTTCATTATTGTTGTCATTGATGGCAACAAAGTCCATCCCACACATCTGTAGGACATGGTGTGTCTTTACCGGAAGTCAAATTGAAGAAGTGTTGTGGTCTGGTAAGCAAGAACAGAGCAAGCAACAAGGTCTGATAGTCAGGTCCTGATCTATCAGAGGAAATATCTCAGTAAAGTATGGATTTGGGGAAGTCAAGAGGAGTACCTTGACTGATATATTCCAAGGATTTAGCCTTTGGTGATAGAAGAGTGAAGAGATATGAGCACTTGAGTGTTGGGTTCCTGATTGGCAAAATAAATAGAGGAAGACCCAACCGGTAGAGCATCAAACCTTAATCTGGATATGATACTGATGGTGATCAAGTTTCCTAAGGTATCATTCATAATTGGCTGACATAATTGATGACTTCTATAAGCATCTCTTTGATTCGTATTACTTGGGAACAAGGATTCAGCTAACAGATCAGAGTTTGAAAAGATATTGACTATTCCGGTTGCTGACTAGAAAAATGTTGAAATCATTAGTGCAGATATATATATCAGATGGATCTGGAAGGGAATGAGTGTGATTGTGTGTGTGGGTGTACGAAGAAAGGTAGAGAGCAAGATAGAAGTAATAATACAGGTCCGGTATGTGACAGGACAACAGCACCAAGGAAGAGGAAGAATGAACTGCAGTAATTCAGTGTATTGAAATTAACCGGAACTGAACTCAAGCACATGTGGATGCTTCTCATCAGTTCATGTATCTAGTTTACTTCTATAAACTATTGTAGGTAGTGAGCCTCTTGTGAGTAGTGTGCTCAGGCAGTGAGCCCTAATTGGCAAGTGCCATTTTGTACTATCTTATTCTTTTAATAGAGAATACAATCTTGGGTTAATCACCTTGTGGTTTTTTCCCTTAACCGGGTTTCCACGTCAAAATACTATGTCATGTGTATTGAGTTTACTTCTGCTTTCATTTAATATCATTCTAATTGTTAAATAGAGAAAGAAAGTCAAATAATTAAGATAACTGATTCACTCCCCCCCTCTCAGTTATCAACAGGACTAACCCAAGTCCTGTGATTAGAATTGAGGAGAACTTTGTGCAGGGTCATGCTGTCAGTTATTCTTCCAGATGGAACAGGATGTTAATCTCCATGAAAGGCTTAGTGCTTGAATTGTATTGTAACTGTATTTTCTATTGCTGAATAATACAATGGCGATCTGGGCTTTTGGAGAATGGGGGTTTTTACCTGTAAGGGTTTTCCCAC
Source organism: Cunninghamia lanceolata (assembly GCA_027924645.1). Taxonomy (NCBI): domain Eukaryota; kingdom Viridiplantae; phylum Streptophyta; class Pinopsida; order Cupressales; family Cupressaceae; genus Cunninghamia; species Cunninghamia lanceolata. The sequence continues at coordinate 665,030 of BSBN01001985.1, read as the reverse complement.
GTAAATCTGTGTTTTTGTTCCGTCTTTCAGGTTTAATATTTCTGCTGTTGAAACTAGTTAATGTTGCTTGTACTTTCCTCTAAGGGTTAATGTTGGAAATGAACTATGTCTGATTCTACTTTGTGACATAGTTGTACATGTTTTTGAGGTAATCTAATGAAATTTAAATTAGTTGAAGACACCACCGTTCTTAGAAATACGTTCTGAGATGCTATCATTTCCTTACAAGTGGTATCAGAGCATTCTTCTGGGATCTGCTTTATTTCTCACATATGTATGTTTGTGTGCTACATGTGTTTGCATGTAAGAGTTCCTAGTGTATAAGGTCTGGGTATTCCTTCTGTGATGATTTCTTAGTGTGACAGGCTTGAGGAAATCTAAAGGAATCATCTGATGTTTGATTTTTGTTTTGAGTGAAGTCTGGCAGTTGATCTTGTCTTCATGTTACAGCAGGCACTTGAAGGATGGTGAAGATGGAGAAACTAGAGCTAGTCATATTGAAATGATGTGATTTGAGGCTCCTAGTTGGTAGTGATATAATCCTGATGCATGGGGTGGAATATTTTACTCTATGGTTGAGATGCAACAACTCTCTTTATTGGGTGTCTGTGTGAGAGGCTCCCTGATGATATGGAGAAGCTTGGGTTATTTTTCAGCTATGGAGAAATGTGCTTATTCTGGGTGTTTTTGTCCTAGTATTGGAAGGCATAATTTTTGTTACCCTGATTGCATGTAGGCTATGGAGTTGATCATTGGATGGTTTGAGAGCTTCTGAAATACCCTGTCTCCCCTGGATGCATGTACATGTTGGTGGTTGTGGAATTGGCATACAAGTGGGCCCGAAGTTCCTGAACTATTGTTTCCTTTAATGGATGCTTTGTACTTGCATGTCTCAGAATCATGTTCCTTGGTTTTGAGGGGTTTCATAGTTTTTTCCTAAAATCTATGGTTATGCATATTCATGATGATCCATTTTTATGGTTTAACCGTTATGGTGTTTCTTGATTCATATTCTTGGTCTTCCAGATGTGAAGTGGGTATGGATGTGCATGGGTGTTTTTCAAACATAGTGGTTTTGTAGGTTTTACATGGTCAAGAGAAAAAATTATGGTTTTGTGAAGCTACAGTTAAGCTATTTCTAGACCCTGGCTTTTGGGGTGTTGCTGGATGATATAGTTACAATTTTGCATGCATGCTCCATGCATGGTGTGAGGAGGTGAAATGCTTTCTCTACATGGGAGTGCTGACATGTGATACAACACTCAGCATTTCTGTGCTAATGCTTTTGGTTTTCTAGACTATGGTGCTCAAGTTGTGGACATATTTGGTGAATTGGATTTGTAAGTAATCTGGTGTTTGAGTCATGTTGTCTACATTGTTATCTACTCCTTCAGATCTTAGTTTTATAATTTCCAGTGCGATAGTGGGTTTGAATGTTATATTGATTGGATCTACGAGTTATGCAGTTTGTGGATTAGCTACCCATTGGCTGCAGTGGGATAACTCGGAAGTGGACTGTCTATATCCACAAGATTATTTTAGTGTTTATGTAGATTTGTTAGCTGGCCTTGTCTGTGGTCACTTGTGCATTGGTGTGATTGCATTGGGATAAAAGGGTGGATAGTGTAAAGTACCTGAATAGTTAGTAATCTATAGCATGTGTATCATGATGTCATGTATAGCTTGGATACATAGTTCAGTGTAAGCTTTTGACAGTGATGCTGTATTTCCTTTGTTTAGAGATCTTGGTGCCATTTGGTTTTTATTGATATGTTAATATGTGGACTTGGAGGATTTTCAGATTAGGAGATGTTTGGTCATGTTGCTTGGAAAGCTTAGTTGCCATAGTTCAGTGGGAGCTTTAGCAATGATTGCAGATTCATCACTTAGTGATGGATGATCTTCTTTAGTGTTGCAGATGTTACTAAGAGGAGCTCTTAGATCCTGTTGTTGTAGAAGGGTTCTTTCACATTTGCAAGGGCACTACTTGAGGATGGGTAACTTCTTGGAGCCATGAAGGACTCACTTAGTCTTTGGTTGAGGTGTTGATTGGTGCTTGATAGGTGAGAATTTGTTCGGTTCATGTCATGATATACTCTTGTTTAAGCATTTGAGTTTTGGCATGATATGTTGCTCTTGAGACTTTGGTTATGTTCACCTGGAGCATGGTATCTCCTAAGGGAGATGATAAGATCATGATGTCATAATAAGTTCCTGATTCAGATGATTGGAGCTTTGACAATGGTCTGATGATTCTCTGTGTGTTGGGTGCATTGATCTTTTGCTTGATTACTTCATATTGGTGTAGTGATGCATTCAGAGTTTAGCATGAAATGATTATTTGCAGATGCTCATGGGTACATGGAGAATAAGGTGAGGCTGTAATTCTCTTAAGATAAGAGAAGTGTTGTTGATGGTTACTCTTGATGAAGATTCCAGCAAAAAGTCTGAGGAGCCTACACCTTGGTTAGACGTGAGTTCAACAGAGACCTATGAGGGGAATGCTCTTAGAAGAGTCATGATGGCTTGTATATCTTGGAGGAGCATTCTTATCCCCGCTCATGGTCTACTCGGCACTTTATTACTTGAGAGGTATTGCCCATTGTTTTCTCTCAGGTGTTTTATGCTTTCTTTCATAGACATGGATCTTGAACTGTTGATATATGGTTTTGGAGGATTCATTGTGAGAGATGGATAGCATGATTAATCTCCTTGTACATTTGAGTTTAAGATATCATTCATTGATGAGGATTGTTAGGAGTTGGTTTTATGGGCTGATTTCCTGAAACGGGAAATGGATTAGTTTGATCTTCTTTGGTTTGAGAGGCTTACATCCATGTTAGTTGCATGATTACATATGTTGAATTTGATCTCTTGAGATTGAATGTTTGTTTGGGTGTTGTTATGTTGTTCTCTTTGGGATGTTTTGAAGGAGATCATACTTGACACAGTTGGCATTCAGAGGTGTATGTAGAAGGATTGTCTATAGGTATATGATGTGCAGAGTTACTCTCTATGGTCCTAGTTATCTTCCTGGATGGTTTGTTTCACACTACATTGGTTTCAGGTTTGATTGGAGCTGAGGTGATCACTAGTTTGTGGTCATGTGTTTTCACTTATGTTCTTGGGTGATAACATGGAAGTTATGTTATCTCTTTCCTTTGTTGGGTGTGGAGAACTTGGGAGAGTTCTGGACTGGTGGTGAGGAGTTGTTCTTACAGGTTATTTGATTATAGGTGTTGTGTATCATTGTGGATGTTTCCTTGGTACTACATGATGTTTACACTTTCTATGTGATGCTATTGGTGGACTTTGTATGCCATGATCTTTTTTAAGATCTGCATTACCCATGCAGTGGGAGTTCTTGGATGTGTTTGGTCTTTTTCGACTGGTTGACACATGGAACTTGTATTTGCAGTTGATGGGTGTATATGTAGGTGGCATGAGTCTGCTGATATGAATACCTTCAAGGTATGGATGATTGGATGGATTAGCACTTGTTGTGTGTGCTATTTTCAGTCATGTGGGTTTTGTTTAGTTGGATGGGTGTAGTCATTTTTCTAATTATTGTTCTAGCTGATGTTCTATCTTATTTCTGGAGGATGGTTTCATGGCTGTGTTCTGGAAGCTTTGAAGTTGGTTATGTTGGAGCTTCTATGTAGCTTGTGAGCACAGTGGAGTGGAGGCAGTATCAACTTTGGTTCTGTGACTTGGAGCATTGATGGTTTTATGTAATTCCTTCATCAAGTGGGAGAATGTTGAGTACTTGTGACTCAGATTATAGGCATCGGCTTGTGTTTCTCTTTGTCTCAGTGATCTCTTGTTCTTGGTTGATTGCCCTTTGTTATCAACCTGACAAGCTCTATCAGCTCTGCTTTAGTTTGTTACTCTCACTGTTTGTGTCTCCCCGATGGTGGTTTGTTCATGTGATGTGCTATTGACGAAATGGGGGTCTTCAGCGTAACTTGTTTGTATTCCAGCGATGGAGTATGTTTCACCGATGGTGTTTTGTCCATCAGCTTGACTATCGTTGTCGGCGTTGTGTTAAGTTCACTCTCCGATCGCCTGTGTTACATCGATCGGTGTAGCTATAACTATTGGCAAAGTTTTGTGTAGTCTCTATGATAGTTGGTATCTCTTTGATGGAAAGGTGTTCGGCCTAGCTTGAACTATTGGCTAAGCTCTAAGATGTCACTCTGACTATTATGTGTGTTACCAATGGAGGTTTGGTATCAGTAGGGCTAATGCGATCGGCCTTCGGTGGAATTCTTACTCCGATGAGATTGGTCTGTCTGATGGAGTTTGGCATTGGCAGAAGGAACTATGTCGCCAAAGAAGGATGAAGTCTCACCAAAGGTCTTGGTCACTCTGATGATTCGTTCATGATTAACCGACTAGGGTTGTTGGTGGCAAAAGCCTCGATGATAGCCTTACCATGTGTTCATGGATATATACTACTACTGTGTTTGTCAACTGATGCATGTGGGACTATTTAGTCCTCATGAATATGAATGGTTGCGAATGGTTAAAAATGAACTGTCAACCTTTTGGAAGTTGTAACGGTCTGAGATAGAAACTGATTGTTCTATTTCTATAATGTGAGATGTGTCTAGAGTATGGGAGTGAGAATAGAGTTTGGGTGAAATGGGATTTAGGCTGAGAGGGAGAAGAGGGAAGTATCTCTCTCTTAGTGATGTCCTGTACTATATGCTATTGGTGGCATGATAACAGTATGAAGAACTAACTCGAGTCCTATGATTAGAACTGAGGAGAACTTTGTGCAGGGTTATGCTGTCAGTTATTCTTCCAGATGGAACAGGATGTTAATCTCCATGAAAGGCTTAGTGCCTGAATTGTATTGTAACTGTATTTTCTGTTGCTGAATAATACAATGGTGATCTAGGCTTTTGGAGTGTGGGGTTTTTTACCCGTAAGGGTTTTCCCCACGTAAATCTATGTTTTTGTTCTATCTTTCATGTTTAATATTTCTGCTGTTGAAACTAGTTAATGTTGCTTGTACTTTCCTCTAAGGGTTAATGGTGGAAATGAACTAAGTCTGATTCCGCTTTGTGACATAGTTGTCCGTGTTTTTGAGGCAATCTAATCAAATTTAAATTAGTCAAAGACACCACTGTTCTTAGAAATACGTTCTGAGATGCTATCATTTCCTTACACTACCAACATCCATGCATGTCATATCACTCAACATGATCCATGTGCGACAACTATCCAACATAGGACAATATTCTCCCCATTATGGAAGCAAATGCTAGAGTCCCCATTCCATCCAAAAAGCAAAAAGAAAAAATTTAAAAAAAAATAAATAAATAAAAATTAAAAAAATAGTAAAGAGAAAAAATCCGTCCAATTGTGAAAACCACTCCTTGTGGTGCCTTAGAAAAGTACCATGATGAAAACCTCTTGTGGGCATCATGTGTAATCCCTTTTCCATTCATTTGTATCCCATACTTGGGGGCAAAATCATACCCTTCATCCACATTCATAACATCCTTTTGCATATCCTATCCATTATGTATCCTTATCCTATCATATCCCTATCCACCATCTTTATATCTAGTCTATCATCTCCCATCCATCCTATCCACCATATCTTCTTCTTTATCTTATTTCCATCCCATTTGATATTGCTAAAGACAAGGGCAAAATATCGCTAAACATGCTTTGGACACCTCTTGGTATATGTCCCCTTCCACGCATATCCTCCATACATTCATCTACTACAAAGTCCACCCATCCCTTCCAAGCATTCACCCATCAAACATTCTTATAAGCACATTCACATAAAAGCCTAAGCATCATACCTAAATTGGGGCATATGATTCCTGTGCAACATAGTCTTTGGAGATCATCATGAACTCCTCCATCCATCTATCATGTATCTCCCATCCTATCCCTTATCACCATATGATGACTCTAACAGTACTCAGGATGGTAGCCTAAGCCTATTCTCTATGGAAGAAAAAGAGGAAGGAACTATGATGGAAGAAGATCCAGAATTTGTGTCTCAAATTGCAGAAACCCAATTACAAGACAACCTAGAAATAAATACTAGGGATAAAGAGTGTCCCCCCACTGTTTAACCTACCAAAATTATTGAGGGCCCTCTTCAGGGATATAACTCTAATAATGGTTTCATTTCAGTGAGAAAGAAAAAGAATGCACAGTAGTTGGCACTGGACAAGATAAGGGAGGTTACTGATCAGAGAAATAAGCTTGACTTGTTGAAGGAAGAATTTTTGAAAAAGAAAGATGCAGATCCCCGAGGGGTAGAATTGGATTGCCTCAAGCAAAGCCTCATGAGAGATAAAGTTGTTCTTGATGGAGATGTGGGGAGAAAAAAGCTCCAAGATCTTAACAAATTGGAAGAAGAGGGAAAGAAAAGGAAAAATATGAGCAAAACCAATAGCTCAGTTAAGCCTGGCAAAAAAGGTAAAGATGACCTAATTCCTAATATTTTGGAAGTGCAAGTAAGAAGGATGCCCCATCCTCCCCCTAATCTCCTTAGTAATGAAATACATTCACTGTTACTCTCGGAATGTTAGAGGTCTTGAATCCCTTGATAGAAAGTATGTGGTAAGGGATTTTTGCAACAAAAACAAGGATATGGATGTTTTGTTTATCCAAGAAGTTAAAGCAGTTGGATTCATGTTGGAAAACACATTAAGATTTTTATGGAAATAAGCAATTGCATTCACCTCCGAACATGCTAAGGGTAGAGGGGGTAAAGCCATTCTGCTTAATAGAAAATGGGAGAAGCTTTTTCAGAACATTGGGCATTCCCCTTGTAATAGATGTATTCGGATTACTTTGGATTTAGGGGGTTGTTATTGGGCTTTGTTTAATTAATTCCCCTAATGAATACAGAAATAGAGAAAAACTCTGGAATTGGATGACATCTGAATTGGCCAAGGTCTCCTAGGTATTAGGTGGAGATTTCAATATGATTGAGCATATAGAGGATAAAAGGGGAGGAAAGCCTATGGAATGGAAAGGAAATGAAAAAAAATTTGGCTGAAATTAAAAAAATCCCTAAAATTGGTAGATCCCCTAGAAGGTGAAAAGAAAAATAGCAGAGGTATCTGGTTCTCTTGGTCAAACTACCAGAAAGGGAACAAAATAATATATAACAGACTTGACAAATTCTACATGGAGAAAGAGTCATTCTTGGTAATGCAAAAAAAGGAAACTAATAAAATTCAAGTGATCCCAAATCCTCTCTCTGATCATCACCCTATTAAGGTTGTGATATCAATTAAGAACCAAAAAGAAAATATCGGGAAGCAGAATGGATCCTTTTTCAAGCTAAACTGTGAACTATTAAAAGACCAATACTATGTTTGGGGCATCAAGACTCTTAGGGATATTTGTAAGTCACTGTACAAGAACAAAGATAATTCATATTATTGGAGTAAGATGACTCCTGCAAATTAGTTTTCCAAATTGTGGGAAAGAAATATGCTTTAGATAGGAAAAAAGAAGAGCTTTTACTCTAAAAGGAAGACCTTCAAGTTGAGGAAAAAATTCAAGATAATCCCAATGATGAAGGTGTAATTGTAAAAAATGGGGGATATGAAACATAGACTAAGAAAAATCTAGATTAGAAAGGCTCAAGGGGGCAAGATTAGAGCTAAGATAAACTAGTTGGAAGATGGGGACAGGGGAACCAAATACTTTTCCAATCTTTTGAAATACAAAAACATAAAAGAAAATGTTCAAACAATAGTAGAAAATGGGGTCTGTCTAAATAGAAAAGATGTTTTATGAAAATCTGTTTACATCTGAAGATAATAAGCAGGGGTATGTGGAGGCTCAAGACCTTTGTTGCAAGATTTGTAAAGTTAAAATAAGCCCAAAAATGAGCAAAGCCTTAGACAGGAAGATCTCCAAAGAGGAAATAAAAACTGTCATTAGATCAATGAGCAATGGAAATTCTCTAGGGGCTGATGGCCTCCTTATTGAGTTTTACAAAGAAAACTTGGATTGGATAGTGGATGACTTGTTTGAACTTTATAATGAAGCTATAGATAAAGGGACCTTGGGGAGAGAGATAAATAAAGGAATTATAAAGCTTCTTCCCAAAGGAGACAAGATAGAATTGAAAAATTGGAGACCTATAACAATACTAAATGTGTCATATAAAATTATTGCTAAGCTTTTGGCTCTAAGGGTAAGAGATGTCCTTCCAGAGATCATCAGCTCTACTCAAATAGGTTTTATAAAAGGTCGGTATATCTTTGAAAATATTATTACTAGCTAGGAGGCTCTTCATTGGCCTAAAGACACTAATCAAAATGTGGGTATCCTTCTTTTAGATTTTGAGAAGGCTTATGATTGAGTTGAATGGTCCTTTATCTTGAAGATTTTGAGAGCAATGGGATTTCTTGATTTCTTTTGTAAAATGGTGGAGATGCTCTTTGTTGATGCCTCTACCCAAGTTGAAGTAAATGGTGAATTGTGTAGCCCTTTTTTGATGGGTAGATCTATTCGGCAAGGTTTTCCCCTTGCCCCTTCTTTGTTTTTGATAGCCTTTGAGGCCCTCCACTACATCTTGAGAACAGACTTAATTGAAGGCAAGTTGGAAGGCATTTCTTTACCTAATTGGGACAGACTACTGAATGTCCAGTTTCCAGATGATACTGCTCTATTTCCTAGAGCTGATAAATTATAAATCGAGAACCTAGAGAAGAGATTAGATATTTTTTGCTTAGCCTCAGGGGCAAAAATTTCTTCTTCTAAATTAGTTTTGTTAACTTGGGACAACTCAGTGCCTAGCTAGCTCAGTGCTGGCAAATGGCAATGGGGAGGGCCTACAAAACAAGGCAGGTTTCTTGGGATCCCCTTTGCCATTTGCCCTACACTAAAGCTTATGTGGGATTGGCTCTTCACAAAAATTGAAAATAAACTAAAAAATTGGAACATAATGCATCTTTCATAGGCTAGCAAGGCTCAAGTTTGCCAAAAAATTCTTTCTACTTATTCAATCTTCTACTCTTCAATGTGGCTCTTTGCCCAATATCAATTTGATATTATTCATAAGTTGATTAGAAACTTCTTGTAGTCTGATGGGAAGGGGAAGTCTAAAAGGCATCTTTTAAGATGGGAATGGTGGTGTGTTAGTAAAGAGCTAGGTGCCCTGGGACTTAAGGATCTGAGAATCCAAGGTATTTATCTAGTTACAAAATGGATAATTAGTTCCTTGGTAGGGGATTAGCCTTGGAAAGTCTTGGTTAGAAATAACATTGAAAACTCAGTTCCATTTAAGAAAAAAAATTGGGGGAAGGTCTACTTTTATGATGCTTTGCTTAGGGATTTCAAATCTAAGCCTGGGGGCTCTGTAATCTTTGACAATATATGGCAAGCCTGGGAATATGCTAAGCCCTAAATTAGTGATAGAAGTGTGGTCAATTTGGATAGGAAAACTATTTGGGATCAAAGGTCAATCTGGTGGAATATAAAACACAAAGAAAAACATTTAGCCTTATTACAATGTTGCTCTACCAGAAAATGCAGTAAAAAAGGATTAAATAATTTAATATATTTGTTTGAAGAAGGATCTCCTAAATGATGGGATCTAATAAAGGACCAATTTCATTTGAATGAAATGCAAGTCAAAACATTTTCTACTATAAATAAGGCGTTGATGAGAAAGATAAATACAAAGTTGTCGGTTGTTGGGGATGAAAACATTAGAAATTTGAAATGGGAGGATGGCACATTATTTTTCAATATGAAACCCAAATTGATGTACAAAATGTTTACCAAATTCAATGACATTTTCCACCACATCAGTACTACTTGGGGTGACATCCTGGATCATAAAGTATTAACCAAAACCTTTAAACTGTTATGGTCTAAAGTCTTAGAACCAAAGAAGGCATGTTTTAGATGGTTGTTAATCTTAAACAAGTTGAGTATTGGTACTGAGTCTGTAATCTGCCCATTGTGTAACACACCTGAGACTACTGTTCATATATTTCTGGATTGTTCCTATGCTAGATTAGTATGGTCCATGTTTATGGGTAATATTAGTATGTGGAGTCCCACTGTGAATAGTATTAGGAAAGAAATTATTTGTGGTTTTTTTGATGGCTTAAATGCTAAAGATAACTCATTTTGGCTTGCTTTGTCAACTAAAATTCTCTAGTTCATATGGAAAAAAAAGGGATGAAGAAAAGTTTCTTTGTAGGGAGAGGGCACCCACTAGGATTCTTTTGAATCTCATATCTTTCAAATTCTTTGAACATGTTACTATCACATTAGAGTTTTCAATAAGAAAATTCAAAGAGCTAATGGAGACAGGGGCAACATTCTACAAAGATGATATAAAAGAAACTAATTTTTGTGCCAGGAATTCAAGGAAATTTGACCAGAGGTTCTTCAATACATACACAAACTTCCAAGACCTGTACAACAAGCTCAAACAGAACGAGTTAAAGGAAAGTGAGCTGGGAAAATAATGGGAGAGTTCTTCCAGAATTACAATATCAGTTCAAACCAACTCAAAGCCTCTCCAAGGTTGGGAGCTATACCTAGGATAGACTTCTGTGACTACAGTGATAATAGAATCCATATATGGGATCATGAAATGGATTGCCATGAAGACCCAAGGTGGGAGTTGAGAAAGATCAGTTCCGAAGAGTCTAAGCATGGAACAAAACTTGATGACAACCAAGGCCTATACTATCAGTATATGGAAATGGAGAAATATGCAATGTTAGTTAATGAAAATAGGGCTATAGATCTAGTCTGAATGGAGGCATAATATAATCATAATGAAGACATGTTGCAGGTTCCTAATGAAAAGACTAATATCAGCAGCGACATGGAAAACTCTCAAATTGCAAGAGACTACTAAGGGTGGACAAAATCTCAAAACTCTGTGGATATTTTGAAATGGACGGGGAGAACAAGACAGGAAAATCAGGTGCTTCTCTAATATTTACTTTAGTTTTGAAAATTTCAAAACTTTTTGTTTAAATTAGGGAGAAATAGCATTTTTTGATTGATGTAAGTTGCATCATAATTTTGCTATGGTCCTCTTAACCACTCTCATGTAAACTCTAGTTTTATTTTGAATATAACATGTATGCATGATTCTCAATCCAAAAAAATCCCTTATCACCATGTATCCATCAATCTATCATGAATTTCCTATCCATTATCTTCCATCAACAATTCTCCCACCCAATCCTATCACCTTATTCCAATCCTACCTTCACCCTTGCCTCAAGAATTGGTGTTCCCTCGTCATTGGTATCCAACAGCTAAGCTATCCAGACACAATCCAAAGCAACCATACCCCATCCAAAACATTTCAAAAATCCAAAAAAATCACAAAACCTTTCAAAATCTAAAAAATCACAAAACCTTAAAAATCTAAAAAAAATCAAAATGTACCAAAAACCCAAGAAATAAATCCAAATGCAACCAATCCTTAAGCAATACCAAACTAGCCAAGGAATCTATCCAATAGTTTTTGGGCAACGCCTTGCTGTAAACCTGTCAATCATTTCAGCAAATCCAATCAACTCTTGCTTAAGAATGTAAGGCTATCTTAAGTATAGAAATCATTTATCCATCCTAGTGTTGTTCTTTGACCAATAACACTGTCTTCATCCATCAATCTTGGTGTTTCTCACATGGCCAACAACACTAGCCAATCAATCAAATCCATCCATCATCAGTTTTCAACTTGATAGAGGCAACAACCTTATTTTTCATACATGCTTGCTTGTTAGTGTGCACTATCATTTCATTTTGCATTTGTCTAAGTATTTTCCATGTTTATTGGATCTTCTTATTACTTCAAGTAATATTCATATCTTGTGTCTGTCAAAATAAACTTTTTGCATAACACATGTCCTTTGCATCTAAGAATTATACCTTTTGTGCATGAGGACTTTAATACTCTAAGTATATTTCCTCACACGTCTAGACAAGGTTGTATTACATTGAGCATTAGAACACCCCTTTGTTTGCATCAAGTCCTTGCAGCATACTATCACCACAACATCATGGTGCCCAACAGGATATGTTTTCTTGTGACCTCATCAAGTTGTCTCATCACAATATCCACCAAGCTTGTCAAACGCCTTGTGTTGTGTTGGGGCATCCATCTTTATGCACGAGACATATTGTCACCCTGGTTTCTATACCTTGGTGCATAAGGTCTAGTGCTATATCAAAATAAAAGATTGCTCTCACTATACTACAGCATAATGCCTCCTTCATCCATTCCATCCCTTATCCTTCCTCCTCCCTAACCAACATGTTTCATCCATTTCAAGAGCACACCCATGTTCTTGCAACCTTCCTATCCTCTCGAGGGGGCATCACCCTACTATCATCCCTAAGCCTAACCGTATTCTTCTAAACCAAAGTCTTTTTCCATGCACTCTAGCACTATATTTTAGACTTCTTTGAAATAATGTTACTTAGTCGCAACACTATTTCAAAGAGGGGCAAAATGTAGAAACCTAAAATCGACCATGTCCTTCCAACACCACTCAACATTACTTTCAACATCTTGCAACACCTTGTCGACACCAACTAAGCTCACTTTTGACATCTTGCAACACCTTGTGTCATCTTGCAATGCCTTAATCCTTATGTCCACCTTTATCCCAAGATAATTAAATAAATCATATTTATTTAATTAACTTATCCCTTTATCCGGTAGCCTAAATTAATTAAATAAATTCCCCTTTTATTTAGTTAAGTTAACCTCCCAAGCCTTTATATCCATATGTTAATTAAATAAACTTCATTTATTTAATTAACATCTCTTCCACTAGCTAGATTAATTAAATGAAACTTGTTTAATTAATCCTAACACCTCTCTAATCCCATACCCATAACTAATTAAGTAATCCTTACTATTTAATTATTTGTCCTAGACACATGTGATTATCCTCAACACTCCACTAATAAAACCAAATTTAAAATTCTGCCACTGGATGACAAATTTATCAAAGTCACATGACTACAACTCAGTCTCCACCCTCCATTCATCTTTTAATATTAACCCTCCACACATAAGGATGCCCTAGAAATCCTTATCAATCCCTAATACAAGCCCTAATTCCTCCCATTCAACCCTCTTGTGACCCTTGTCACAAGACTACAACTCCAATGCAAACCCTAATCCTCAAGCAACCCTAGCCATTGATCTAAACTTTCAATCCTAACCCTTCATCCTTTTACCAGAAGTCTATAAATAGAACCCTTGTCTAATCCAAAAGAGAGCTCATCTCATAATAGTCTTATGCTGCCCAAATATCCTCTTATCCCATCCATTTCCATTAGCTTATGCTTAGTGAGAGCAATCTACATCATATCCTAATCATGGAGTATAGCTAGAATGCATTAGGTGCATGCATTCTCCACTCTATCAAGGAGACTTGAATGGACGAGAATCTTGAGGTATAATCACTTGTTTTGGTTTCCTTTATGTTTATTCGCATCTCCCGCATTCTAGTATCTTCAACTATATTATATTTTATTAGGGTTTTATTTCTTAAAATTTTCACCATTAATAATATTATTAAGGCACTATATTTGATTAGGGTATTGTATTCTATTTGTTGTATATTTTATTTTAATTTTTCCGTCATTAATAAAATATAGTGTTATTATAGCATTGTAATACAAATTTGAAAAGATAGTGATAAAATATTATTTTATGGTAAGTTATATTTTATTGATGAAGTTAATCTTAAAACATAAAATATAGTGTCATAATATATAACCAAAGGTAAACAAAGGTAAATCAAGACCCTATGCAAATAGGATAAATAATAATAAAATAAATCAGATGTAAAGATATTTTATTAGGGCATATTATTACTATATGTTATTATGGCATTGTATGTGTTTTGGTATATTATTTACAGTGCCATGATAATATAGTGACTAATATATAAGCAAAGGTAAACAAAGGTTACAAAACTTAAAAGATTAAATCTTAGGAAAATATGAGAAAAAAAGGATAAAAGCATATCTAAAAATGAAACCCTATGGGTCAATTTAAGGATGTGTAGCTAGATACAAGCAAAGTGTTAATTATTACTATATTTTATTATGGTATTGTATGTATTTTGGTATATTATTTGCAATGCCATAATAATATAGTATGGTAATATATAAGCAAAAGTAAATCTTAAAAGATAAAACCCTAGGCAAATATGAAATAAAAGATAAAAGCATATCTAAAAAATGAAACCCTAGGGGTTAATTTAAGAATGTGTAGGTGGATGCAAGAAAAGTGACAAAAGAATCCTAAACTTTATAGGAAATTAAAACAATGAAGCATGAATACAGAAAAAGGAAATTAATAATATTAATAAAATAAATCAAATGTAAAGGTATTTTATTAGGGCACATTATTACTATATTTTATTATGGCACTACATATGTTTGGGTATATTCTTTAGAGTGCCATAATAATATAGTGTCCTAATATATAAAATATCTAAAAAATGAAACCCTAGAGGTCAATTTAAGGATGTGTAGATGGATACAAGCAAAGTGACAATTATTACTATACTTTATTATGACATTGTATGTATTTTGGTATATTATTTACAGTACCATAATAATATGTGGTATTATATAAGCAAAGGTAAAGAAAGGTAAATTCTTACAAGACAAAATCCTAGGCAAATATGAAATAAAAGATAAAAGCCTATCTACAAAATGAAACCCTAGGGGTGAATTTAAGTATGTGTAGGCGGCTACAAGTAAGGTGACAAAAGAATCTTAAAATACTAATAAAACAAATCAAATGTAATAATAATAAAATTTGTCAATCATTAAAATAGTGTTGTTTACATCTTCAAACTGTAGATGCTACGAGCATACCCATCTTTAGAAAAATCTATCTAAAATATGCCTTGGGAAGGATATCTCTCGATGTATTTTAGATAGATTTTTCTAAAGATAGGTATGCTAGTAGGTAATATCAGTATATGTCCAAGGCCTGATAAATATAGATTAGGATATCAACGTTTCACCATTTAAGCTCCCTCAAACATTATCTCATACATTTAAAGATCAAAACTTAACCCATATCAATAGTCACTTTGAAACTGTGTTATGAGATTTACAAAAACATGAAATGGAATTTGAAAAGGTTGTGGGGTAGTGTATGACAAAAAAATAGCTCCAAACCATATTGTCCATATTTTCTCCTGCATTTTAGTGTTTTTATTTTACTAAAAATAATATTTAAGCATTTTTCAAGACCTTAAAATATTTGCTCAATAGAATTGTAGATAATAAGTTTATTGGTGTTTTTTAATGTTTTTTTGTTAAAAACTGTATGTTTACATTAGTAAAAAATAATATAAACTTTTATAGAAAAGATTAAACTTTTTGATTGATTTGTTTCGTAAAAATTAATCACAAGTTAAAGAATTTTGAATACAATAGTATTCTCCAAGGCAGCTATTATAAAAACACTTTTGAACAAAATTCAAATTATGGAATACTGTAGTCAATAATTGTACTCTTATATAGTTGAGGCTTATATTACCATTATACAATTGAATCTTTTTATGCTTGACTTTCTTATATGTGGTAAATCAATGCAATGGAAAAAGTTACATATAAGAATGATAAGCATAAAATGATGCAACTCTATACCAATAATAAAAGCCTCAACCATATAAGAGTATATGTACCAACTACAATAGTCCATAATTTGAAATTTTCCCAAAGCATTTTTCTTACGTATATAAAAGATCCATACTATTGGGACAGGAAAATTTCAAAATTTTCCTATACTCCTACCCACCGCATGTCCAGCCAAATAAAAAAATCATGTGCCCAAAATCATAATAGAGTGGATGAATTTTATAAAATCACATTATCTTTGCCACAAAAATTTGTCTCACCCATCACACCATATATGGTAAGGGGCCCCAGTTCCTTAATTTCGGCAAGACCTCAGTTTCTTTATACCAATCCATGTTCTATATGAAATGGGCGAAGATGTGTATCGGCATGAGGTCTATGGTCGAAGTGAAGACTTCAGGAATCACCGATGAACAGAGTGAAACCGATGACCTTTCATCGGCGAGAAAAACCCCAGTCACGCTGAGTTAATCAACGGTAAGGACTATCGGCCAAGAAAATAGTATTGGAGGATACTCTCAACACTTCCTCAATAGTATAGATCACACCAATGAGAAAGTTCAGTGGGACTCTCGCCAAACAACCCGTGAACAGACAAAGCTAGTGGCGTATTGGAAAGAAATACACATCGGGGCAAAAAATTAGAGTGTCTCCAACATGTCTCAACGACCAAAGAGACTGTTTCGACCTAAGTCACACCGATATATATAAAGGATAAAAACTATTGGCGAAAGTGAACAAGTCAGAACAAATTTTACAAGTCTTGCTGAACCGATGGTCACAACGATGAACGATGTTGATGACATATTGTGAATGATCATTCTAATGAAGGATAAAAAGAAAATTATTAGGGAAACAACCGAGATCGAATAGCTTGGATAAAGTCATCCCGATATCATATGTTGTTACGATGATGATAGTAGCCACACTTATCGATAAAACTCTTGTCGATATTCATATCAAGGACACTTGAGATATTGGAGTAAGATGTTATTCCCATGGTGATAAAGTAAGACAGGCCAACAATAGCCATGCCCATTTCTATATAGGGTAGACCTCGAAACATCTTGCCAATACAAACTTATATATGTTTTTTATAAATGACATCGAGGAGACAAAATGAAGGGTCACAACGATTGATCCACATGCAAATGTTTGCGCCATAAGAAGATATTAGATCACCCTAACATTAGAAAAGTCTTACCAATGAAGGGAGTTATGATGATGTGACATCTCACAATGATCACGAAAATTAATACTCTGGCACAATTAATTGTAGACAAGGAAGAAATCCTTTGAAGAGACATTTGAAATCACTGTAATTAGATTCAAATGAATTGTCTGAGAGGAGCACATAAGCAAAAACTCAAAGGAAAGGATAGAGGAGTTTGATCACCACATAATAGGTACATACTCAAAAAGCTCTGTGTGATAGACTAAAGTTTGAATTTACTATCTAGAATTATAATGGAGACTCCAATGAAAGGAAAGGACAAAAAATAGCTGGGTGAAACTAGTAAACCCAAGAAACAGAAAATTTACAAAAGTCTTGACGAAAAAATAAAAGACAGAAAACCGAATCAAGACTTAATTGACCAATTGCCTGGATCAACCCCTAAAGCCTGAAGGTCTGCACAACTTAGGGAAGAGGTAGAGAAATTAGAAGACAAATGTAAATACCTTGGAAATGTGTGGACACCAATAAGAGGTTATGAACTGTTCAAATTCCATTACAATAGAAGATTCAGGAATGCCCTAGTGTCTAATCCATGGCACTTGAATTTGGGGAACTTGGTCATCCCTGATGTGTTTATGAATGTAGAACTCCTCAAACTCCTAGCTAAACACTACAATCCATGCCTTAAGGCCATATGCAATCCGTAAGGAGAGGCTATTATACATTTGTCTAAAAATGTCGTTTGTGAAGTATTTGATTTAGATGATTTGTGTACTGTTCCCATAGTTTATGAAGATTTGGACAAAGAATACTGGAGGATGGACACCACATATAATGGATGGAGATTACCTCTCCATAGGCCCAAGGTAGAAGGAGAAATAGTGCATCTTAATGATAATGATGGACCTCCATTCCATGTGTCATTATTTGAACCATATATACAATACACATATTATTCTATGGGCCAAGTCTTAGGGTCAGAGGTTCCTGATTTTATGACAATTCCTTTAATGGTGGTAGCCACAGATATCCAGTGTCACAATGCTAGGCAGTTTGACTATGTTGCCTATATTATTCATGATATTTCCACAGTCCATATTGATAGAGTCGTAGTGCTTCTGGTAAACTTGTGTGTTGCTTTTTTTGCCTCAACGTTTCGGATCACACTCCGTGATCCAGAAGCACTACGACTCTATGTTGCCTATGTTTTTGGAAGAATTGATTTTGGTTTAACTATAATCAAGAACAATGCCCCATCAGTCTCTTTTGAGCACTACTCACTCCTCATGCACTTGGTACTTTATTATAGCCAAGAAATGGGATTATGCCCAAGTGAATTTAGAGTTGCTCAAGTGGACCAAAGGGGACAAAAGTCACCTGTGCAAATGTGGACGAGGATATGGGACAACAAGTTTGCCCATTCTAGTTATATTCATTTTGAAGAATACTGTGTAAAAGTGTTGTATAGATATTTCAATCATCCTTGTGAATATTCACTGTCAAATGAAATAAAGAGTTTTCTCAAACCCAAAGATTTTAGTGGTCCTCCTTCTGTTACCCACAACTAGGGAGATTGGTATTGTTTTGAGGATTCAACCATGGTCAGAATTTATGGTTTTGAAGACACCCCATTTATATTGCCCAAGACAGTTCCTGACAGAATTGCCTACTTAGAGATAGTCAGGCAAATGAACTACTCTAATGTGATGAACTTGAGCTCCTATTACAAGCAATCCTTCATTCCTAGTACTCTATGCTTTGGGGATTTTACTGTGGTGTCTAAAGAGGGTTATAGTCTCATCATGGATAAGTTGATGCATTACAACATGAGATGTGTAGAGGCAAGAAAAGGATTTGATCCTAAGGGTTTCATTGATGTTGCTAGGAGAAAACAAAACCTTAGTGGATATACACATGTCCCATATCCACATGATGACATTATCAGGAATATGGAGGAAGTTGAAGTTTAATTAGTAATTGAGAAGTATAATAGAGAATTAGATGAGAAGACGAAACAGCTTGCAGAAATAGAGTTGTCCTCTAGTGATGAGGGATCTGCAAGAGAAGAAGAGTCACGTGAACAAACTACTAGAATATCTAAATGAAGAATGGAATGTTATCAGTCTCCTGATGAAAAGCATGATGAAGAGGGGCCTAATGATGAGGATCCAAGACAAGTAGCATATGATTCTCTTATTGTTGATGATCAATTTATTCATTCTAAAGAATTTAAATCATTTTTGTATAAATGCAAGGGTAAAGAGATTAGGGAATCAATTGATAATGTCACGGCTGACAATGAAAGATAATTAATTGATATGTTAAAAACAATAGTAGACAATGAATTGCAAGCTATGACTCCTAGTAAAGGTAGACAGCTGCTTAGAGAAGTAGGTGTCATGATATTTCCTAGTCTTGATATAAATTCTACTCTGGTGTTTGATAGTTTTTTGCACAATACTGATGACAAGTATAAGCTCACTCCTGAGGGTGTCATAGAGGTGTACATGGGTACCAAATTTAACAACAATGAGAATTCACTCATGATATGGGCTTTGTACCTTCCTCATAAGAAAACAACCATTATAGATATTGAAAAAACTTTTGGGCATGTTATGACCTTGAAAGTAGGGGAAACTCATTCCTTGATTACTACAGACATTGGCATAAATGTTGCAAAGTTAAATAAGGTACAGGGTCAGATGCTGATCAGAGAATGGCATGCATATAAACTAAGTTGTGAAAGATTAACAAAAGAAAATGATTTCTTGAAGGATACTGTTAAGAATACCTTCAGAGGGTCAGTGAAAAGGTTAACTCAAGAAGAGAGCTCACAAAGTGCCTAATCACCATCTATTGATCAGATAGCTCAGGTCCAGATTGACACACTTGCAATAGTGCTCCAGAATAGGCATGTCAACATGATGCATTGGATGAACAAATTTTGGGATGTCTATTGTGAAAACTATAAAGTGATCCAAGAGCACAAAAGGCTAAACAACAGGCTCCAAGAGAAACTCCATGAGATGCAGAGTAAGGATGTTTCTGACACTATAGGTACTTCTAGTGCAAAAGACTTGATTGAGCAGCATCAAAAATATTATGACCAACTTAAAAATGATGCCAAAGAATGTATTGAGGCTTCAAAAGTAGGTATACCCATATTGTTTAGAAATGACAAAGAGCTAAAGAGCAAAGATGAATGGAGTAAAGAGTGCCAAATGATATTCCATGAAGCCTTAGGATCTCTCAAGGACAAAGACTCTACATCTAGGGAAGCCTAAAAGCATCTGGAGAAGATGGTAATGATGGACATGATCACAAGAAACACTATTGAGTTTACTGATACACATTGTTGTCAAGGTTAGCAGGTAGAAGATATCAATTAAATGTAAATAAAGATTAAATAGAGGAATAAAAAATACACAAAGATAATAACAGCGAGAGACAAGTTTTAATGTGGTTTACCCAAACTTGGGCTACATCCACCAACAGAGAGTCCAATATTATTATCCAGTAAATCAAATTGATTACAACCAGCAATCCCTGCAACTCAATACCATTGCAAATGCTACAATATAATTTCAACCAAAACCCTAACCCTTAGCCACTTTTATCAAGCCTTATGTCGGTTACAAAAATAGGGTTTTTTTATTTCATCTCTAAAAAAAAATATTTAGAGAGGATACATGGCTAGTGTACAGTACTTTCCTGATCAGTCGCCACCTACCAACAATCTCCCACTTGGAGACTAATCAGGCTCCACACCAAACAATCTCCCACTTGGAGACTGATCCTAGATGACACCACTGCATGGGTAGCTCCCACTGGAAATAAGCACCCTAGACTCTTCTATTCTATTTTTGTTGTTTTTGGTCTTGAAGACCAACCAAAGTTAAAGAGGAGCTCAGCTTCTCCCTTGTCACTGTCTTTGTAAACATATCTACTAGATTTTCATCTGTATGTATCTTTTCTAGCCTTAAATGTCCATTATCCAACACCAACCGAATAAAGTGATACCTCAACTGCATGTGTTTGGTCTTTGAATGCAAGGCAGAATTCTTTGCAAGATATATGGTACTCTGACTATCTATATACAAAGAACTATTAGCCTATTCTTTGCCTAATTCTTCCATGAAAAACTGCAGCCATATCATCTCCTTGCTTTCCTCTGTTGCAGCTACATACTCTACCTTCGTGGTGGATAAAGAAACCACTTTTTGCAACCTGGAAATCCAACTCATCGCTGTCCTACCTACAGTAAAGACATAACCTGTAGTACTCCACTTGGTGTCAATATCGCCTGCCAAATCTGAGTCTACATAACTTGCTAAATCTGTATTAGAGCCCCCAAAACATAAGTGTTTATTGGATGTACCTCTCAAATATCTGAGAATCCATTTTACTGCATTCCAATGCTCCAATCCAGGATGACTCATATACCTACTTACAACTCCTATAGCATGTACAATATCTGATCTCATGCATACCATGGCATACATTAAACTTCCTACAACTAAAGCATATGGTACCTTGGACATTTTCTCTTCCTCCTCTTGTGTCTTAGGACAAATTTCCTTAGTCAATTTCAAATGACTAGGCAAAGGTGTGCTGATAGCTTTTGCATTCTCCATATGGAATCTTTGCAACACCTTTTCAATATAAGCAGCCTAAGACAGAGACAATTTTTTGTTCTTCCTATCTCTGCAAATTTTCATACCAAGGATTTGTTTTGCTACCCCCAAATCCTTTATAGCAAATGACTGTGCTAACTAATGTTTTAACTCTCTAATGTGATCCATGTTAGACCCAGCTACAAGCATGTCATCAACATATAAACATAAAATAATGTATCTATCATTATCCAACCTCTTAAAATAAACACAATGGTCAGAATTATAATGGGTGTAGCCTTGCTCAGCCATAAAACTATCAAATTTCAAATACCATTGCCGAGGTGCTTGTTTCAGGCCATACAAACTCCTTTTCAATCTGCACACATGTTTCTCCTTACCTTTGACCTCAAATCCTTGGGGCTGTTCCATATATATCTCATCCTCCAAATCACCATGGCGAAAGGCAATTTTCACATCTAGTTGTTCCAAATGCAAATCTTTAGCAGCCACAATACTTAAAATAGTACGAATAGAGGTCATCTTGACAACTGGAGAAAAAATCTCATCAAAATCAATGCCCTTTTTCTATGCAAATCCTTTTACAACTAACCTGGCCTTAAATCATTTCTTACCTCCATCTTCCTCTTTCAGCCTATAAACCCATTTGTACCTGCAGGTAACTCACATAATTCCCAAGTCTGATTTTTCAGCAAGGAGTCCATTTCTTCTTTCATTGAAAGCTCCCACTAAACCTGTGTATCCACCTTCATAGCTTCATCATACCCTTCTAGTTCACCAGCATCTGTTAACAAAATAGAATACAAAGAGGGAGAAAACCTTTCAAGAGTTCTACTTATCCTTGTTGACTGTCTAACATTCATCAAAATTTGTGGTATTTCTTGTTGCTATTACGGAGCATGAGGAACCACTGGAACATTGCTATTTGGAGTATCATCTAGCACCGCATAATCCTTTTCTTTCTTCTCATGCTTCTGCAACTGATCTTTGTACAACACCTTCTCATTGAATATAACATCCCTACTTCTCACAATTTTCTAATTTTTAAAATCCCAAAGCCTATAACCAAATTTGTCAATGCCATATCCAACAAAGGTACATTTTTTTTATTTTGTATCCATCTTGATTCTATTTTCAGAATCTACATGTGCAAATGCTTCACATCCGAAGGTTTTGAGAAAAGAATAACTCACCTTCTTGCCTGTCCATGCTTCCTCTAGAACACCACAGCCCAAAGGAACTGAAGGACCTCTATTAATTAAATATACAACAGTGTTAACAACCTCTGCCCACATATTTAAAAGTAGCCCAGCATGCAATCTCATGGTCCTTGCATGCTCCATTATTGTCCTATTCATGTGTTCAGCCACTCCATTTTCCTGTGGAGTCCCTGGAACCATTTTCTATCTACAAATTTCATTAAAGGAACAATAATCCTCAAATTCTTTGCTGCAATACTCACCACCATTATCAGATCTGAGACATTTTAATCTTTTACCTATCTCATTCTCAACCAAGCTTCTCCATTTCTTAAATGTTTCAAATACATCAGAATTCTGCCTAAGGAAATAAATCCATACCTTCCTAGTTGCATCATCTATGAATATAACATAATACCGAGAGCCACCGAGAGAAGATACCTAAGCTAGTTCCCATACATCTATATGCACAAGCTCCAACTTTTCATCTTTCTTTTGCTTCCCATCTATGAGAAAACTAACTCTCTTTTGTTTGCCATACACAACTTTCACAAAAATCCATATTAATGCATTTCAGACCTGGTAAAACTTTCTTAGAATGAAGTACCTTCATACCTTTTTCACTCATATGCCCAAGTCTATTATGCCACAGTGTTGTCCTAGAACCTGCAACAACTATTCCTGAACCTGTTTGTTTTTTCTCTGTAACAACTAAAGTAGAAGAAATAGTATGATCTGTACAAAGATATAAGGTGCCTACTTTCACACCTTTTGCTACTATTAAGGTACCTTTTGAAACCTTCCAATTTTTATTAGTAAATGTAACAATGCATACCTTCTTCAGCTAGCTGCCCTGTTGAAATTAAATTCCTACTGAGCCTTGGAATGTGCCTTACCTCTTGTAGTATCTAATGATTCCCATTTTGCAACTTAATCTTAATTCTTCCCTTTCCAACAATTTGATAGGGTTTGTTATCTCCCAAATAAACCAGCCCAAAATCCCCTTGGACATAATCAAGAAAATAACTTCTATGGGGTGTAGCATGAAATGAGGCCCATGAATCTAAAACCCATGAACCATCAGCATTATCTAGGGAAAGAATCAAAGCGTCATCTTCAGATTTATTACTTACCACATTTGCCTCCTTATTTCCTTCTTGTTTGTCTCCTTTATTCTTCCGAGACCAACAATCTTTCTTCAGATGACCTGGTTTCCCACAGTACCAACAATCCTTTTGTCCTCTAGTTTGGGATCTCTTATCCTTTGATTTTCCTCATGACTTCCCATGACTGCCAGAACCTTTTCCTCTCTTATTTGATCTACCCCTGCTTTTTGCATTCAAAACACTGCCTGATATGGATCCACCTGAGCTTTTCCTACGAATTTCCTCACTCAGAATAACACCAACAACATCATCAAATTTCAGGGTATTTGAACCAGAAACAAAGTTACTAACCGCCATTACCAAACTATTCCAGCTTTCAGGCAAAGAACATAATATTAAGAGAGCTCTAACTTCATCAAATTTTACATTTAGAGAAGTTAATTGACTGACAATCATATTAAATTCATTTAAATGATCTGTCACAGATCCACCTTCAACCATTTTCAGATTAAACAAATGCTTCATGAGAAATACCTTATTTGAGGCTGAGGGGTTTTCATACAATTTAGCCGAAGCTTTCATCAGACCATCTGTTGTCTTCACTTCTGTTATATTGAATGCCACCGATGGTGCCAGGCACAACCGAATGGTTCCCAGTGCCTTTCTGTCAAGAAGATTCTAATCCTCATCACTCATTATTATCAATTTCTTGGCTACTCCTTCCAACGGCATCCATAAATACTTTTGATAGAGGTGATCCTCCATCTGCATCTTCCATAACTGATAGTTCTACCCATTGAATTTATTGACCTTCAATTTACCCTCGTCCGCCATTGCTCCCACTCAACCGTGAGACCTTCTTGTAGACGATAATCAAACACAACCCTCTCTGATACCACTTGTTAGGGTTAGCCGGTAGAAGATATCAATTAAATACATATAAAGATTAAACATAGGAATGAAAAATACACAGAAATAATAACAGCGAGAGACAAGTTTTAATGTGGTTCACCCAAACTCGTGCTACATCCACCAACAGAGAGTCCAATATTATTATCCAGTAAATCAAACCAATTACAACCAGCAATCCCTGCAACTCAATACCATTGCAAATGCTACAATATAATTTCAACCAAAACCCTAACCCTTAGCCACTTTTATCAAGCCTTATGTTAGTTACAAAAATAGGGTTTTTTATGTTGGCTCTAAAAAAACATTTTGGGGGCTGTGCCCCTGAACCCCCGCTCAGGGCCCGGCCCGGCCCCGAACCCCGGCGAGGATACATGGCTAGTGTACAGTACTTTTCAGATCAGTCGCCACCTACCAACAATTGCAGCCAAGAGTACTTGGATCACATCGCTCAGATATACCTATGGTTGAGTAGAGCTTAGCATCGTTATCTTTATTGTTGTTATGTTAATCATGTTAATTCCTAAAAGACATTTTGAAGAGTTATGTCTCTTCATAAATATTTCTATATAAGTTGAACATATGATGCTGAAATATCATCAACAATAGGAGATAATATATGAAGCTTACAATATTTTAAAAGACCATGTTGCAAGTATTTACATTTAAGAAGTTAATAGAAGATCTCTGATTCTGTGGACTTATACTGGCATCAATTGTTTGTTAAAAATTATTCAGTTATTTGGTTGTCTCCAGTTCTGCATTTCCTTATTATTCAAATTGATATATCAAGTATATATTTAATTTGTCAATGCACATTTGCCGTACTTGTGTGATTTGATTAATTGGTTTCCCTAAAGGAATTAAAATCCTTCTGGTCAGTCACAGTAATCTAGAAGTGTTGATTTGAATCATTAAGTAGAACCATATAATTAGGATTGTCATTCTGTCTCCAAGTTGATATTATCTATTATTCTTGTATATCTCATTCAATTGGTTCCTTCAAGAAAGGATTAAATTTCCTTCTGGTGAATAATAAGAAACCTGATTGGGTTAGTTGGATTATTAAGAAGAGTTTGTCAATCATTTCCTTACACATTTATATAAGTTATAAACCAAAGTATTGTGCCAAACAGTTAGAGTTATTGCCCTCTATAAGCCACTAGTCTTAGATTTTTATTTGACTCTATTTACCCAACAAGGCACTGGTCTTATTTCAATTCATCATTTAGTTTTATCCAAAAGCTATGTATTAATTGAGCATAGTTGTAAAATTTACCTTGATATTGCTTATACAATTTACGCCAATCATCTTTCAGATATTAGATATAGAATTGGTTAGCAAGCTTTCTTCTATTCCACACCCTTTGCCACTGTGGGTAAAACCATTAATTTAGTCAAAGCACCTACACTCATCTAATCTGCTTCAACTCTTCAAGGTTCACCCTCCTAGGTATAGAAGTGCCTAAAGTGCAGGGAGTCATCAACCCTAAAGGTTAGCTCTATCGTGTTAGTTCAAAAACATTGTCAATCTGACCATAGAGTCTGGCATCCTCTTAGGATTTGCAAACTACATTTTTGAGACCTAACAAATTGGCGACTCTACTAGGGAACCAAATAAAGGACCTTAGTAAGAAACTATTCTTTTATAGAGTCAGAAATTTCAAAAAATACAAATTGGTAACTCTGCTGGCAATAAGAATCCAAAAAGATAAATTATAAACTTTCTCCTATTTTCAAAAATAGGTGGTGACTCTACAACCTATTATAATAGATATTTAGTACCAAATGGATGGTAGAAGATCCAAGATGGAAGGGAATAAATTGCAATCATCTCCACCAATTAGAACCATCCCCAAGAGAAATGGAGCATCAAATTGTTTTCATTAGAATAATAATCAGGAGGCTCAAGAGGATAATACAAAACAAACTATCACAACTCACAATAGTTTTACCCCTCTGCATGAATCAAATGAAAATGTCAATGGAATAAATGATGATATATTGGCAAAATATAGACCTGATCCTCAAGAATAGATTGAGTATGAAGCACGGGCCATGAAGGAAATTAATCAGAGGCAAGCTGAATATGATTATGAAATGTCATTACAACAGGAAGAGGGGGTAAAATGTGAATTCCCAATTCAAGAAGTGAATAAAAGTCCAAAGAATACAAGAAGTATGAATGAAGCACAACAGAATGTATTTAAGCTCCAGGAAGAACTTAAAATGATCAAAATAGAGGAAACTGAGAGGTTGTTAAAACAAGAAATTCAACAGATAAGGAATAGGACTAAAATAGTCACCCCAAAATATGTACCTCCACATAGAGGAAACATTTTGAGGAATCCATAACAAAACTTGTACCAAAATACAGGTGGTGTTTCCAATTCACAAGCATCCGGAAGTCATCAAAATACCCTCCCTAATAATCCTAGACCACCTCTCGTGCACAACACCTCTCAACATATGGCTAATCGATACCCACCCCTTGGCCAACAATATTATAGACCACAAAATCCCTATATGAATCCCCACATACACCCACAACAGCAACATGCTTATCATCAACATCCAGGTGGATATAATTACTACCCTAACCCGCCACCCATGAATCTTCCACCTCAAAACCTCACAAATATATGTGGCCAATTTGACCTAACTAGATATCAATTGTATCCATACCCTATTGACAGTAATTGGAGAAATATAGTTCCCAAGTTCAATGGAAACAGTGCAGTATCAGCTGAGGATCACATTAGAAGCTTCAATGCTTTCGTACAAAATACCGATATGGACTATGAAGATGTTAAAATGAGGTTATTCATGATGTCTCTGACTAAAGATGCAAGAGACTGGTTCAACAGCCTACCTGATGCTTCAATCAGTTCAATAATAGATTTCCATAGTTAATTTAAGGAGCAGTATGGCAATCAGTATGCCCCTGAGTTTGCATTGCACGAGTTGATAAGCATCCAAGAATACCAAAATGAGTTAGTGTATGATTTCAATCTAAAATTTTCCAAGTTACACAACAAAATACCACATGGATCTAAACTGATTGATCCAGCAGCATTGAGCATTTATTTGAAAGAATTTGATCCCAAGACAAGGTATGAACTTAGAAATTGATGCCCTATGACCCTAGCTGAAGCACAGAAAGTGGCATTAACTATTGAGAACAATAGGAAAGCTGCAGGTATGGTTAGCAAAAGAGATAATCCTAGAAATCCTCAAAGCCCAAACATTCAGCAGACTAAACAAGAAGGTCAGCATAGACATGAAAGACCTAGGTTGCATGATATGCCATATAATACAAATTGGAAATATGGGAGACCCATTGAAAGCAACAAAAAACAACATTATGGCAAAGATACTCCTAACCCTCTAAAAAGAAATGGGGCACATATGGTAGAAGATAAACCTTGGTGTTTGATGTGCAATTTGCCACACTCACCTAAATACTGTGTGGTGGCTAAAGCAGTACAAAAAAAAGAAACATTATACAATTATAATAGAGACAATCACACAATAAACATGATGCAAGATACGCCATACCTGCTGAATGATGACTATTCTTCCACAGAGGAAGATGGGTATGAATATGATGTGGGAGACTAGAAACATCATATCAACATGGGAAAACAAGAAGTATTCAAGGATCAGGAGGACGGCTATGAGGGACTAACTTATTATCATAACAATTCACCATATAATCAATGGAGAAAGCCCACTGAAAATGAAAGAGAAGCTCTTACAATAGCTGTAGTAGCTCAAGCTAAAAATGCCTATAATCTAAGGAACAGGACAATAAATGTTGAGCAAGGAACACCTGGGAGTATCTTTATAAAAGACCAAAATTACAAAAAGAATAATGCAAAGTCATCATTTAGAGAACTAGAAAAAGTAGATAAAAATAAAACAAAAGATAAATCACAAAATCAAGAAAAAGAACATATAAAGACATAAAGGAATGATCAAACTATGGCCCATTCATTTGACATTGCTCATGCAATATCTCAGGTAAAGATATCAGTACCACTTTTGGAAATGATGAAGATAGACAAATATAGAAATACAGTGGTTAAACTAATTTCAGATATACCAAATAAAAAATATAAAGAATTAGAGAATAGAACAAACAATGTTCACCAAGAAACATTCCAAATTCCTAAAGTATACCTAGGTGATACCTTGACAAAGAATCCCTCACAGGTGGACCCCTTCTACACTACCTTATTAATCAAAAATAGGATAGTAAGGAACTGCATGATTGATTCAGGCACAGCCATGAATATCATGCCAATAGCAGTCATGAAAGAACTAGGAATGTGGGTTGACACTACATTTGGTAGGTGTTATGCAATGGATAATAGATCCATCCCAGTCGTGGGCATTATGAGGGATGTGGAAGTAAAACTTTCTTCATACCCTGAAGCAACATATAACATTGATATCACCATAGTTGATATCCCACCATATTAATCAAGACAATGGGCTGCAATGGTAGGAGGAAATGTCCAATTAGATTTATCATATGCCACAATACCAGTGGGAAGCAAAGAGATCAAACTATTTAGGGAGCCAAGATATGAGAACATCATAGAACTCCTGGATCAAAATCAAATAAACCTATTTTGTGATACAGATTTGGGAACCTTCAAGGTTAAAATTGGGAACCTTCAAGGTTAAAACAAGTCAGCTAGAATTACAGAATACTGATCCAATACATGCCGAATCTAACAAAGAGGAGAACGATGTTTGGAAAATGTATTTTGATGGTGCATGTAGCACAATGGGAAATGGGGCAGGAGTATTATTTATTTCACCAATAGGTAAAACTTTCAAATACTCATTCGTATTGACATTTGAATGGACAAACAATGTAGCAGAATATGAGGCTTTGCTCATTGGTTTGAATATAGCCACCAAGCATAAGATAAGAAAATTAGCTGTATATGGTGATTCAAAATTAGTTACTTCTCAAGTGAGAGGGAAATACTTGTCAAAAAATAAGAGGTTGAAGCAATATAGAAATGTTGTCTGGGATGATATTGAGTTGTTTGATGCCTTCTCAATCAACTGGATTGATAGATCAAAAAATATTATGGCAGATTTTCTAGCAAATATTGCATTAAAAAGGGATGATATCACATTAGGAGGTATTACTGAGATCAAATTCAAAACCAGACCTACTATCCCAGATAATGTACATAACTGGCAAGTGTTCGATAATGATATTGATATAATCAACTTCCTGCATTGTACTGATCATTATGAAAACCAAGAGATTGATTTTAATGCCTTTGTGGAAGAACATGATGGAAAACAAACTCTCTTTAGTCAAGAGATAGTTCAATTAAAAACAAATAAAATGCCTAAGGGACTCATAGCATTGGAAAAGGTATTTGATGGATGTGATAGATTTAAAAAGAAAGACACACCAGTAGTACAGAATGACCATGAAGAGATTAATTTGGGGATGCAGACAACCCCAAAGAATGTATACATTGGAAAGAATCTCAATCCCAAAATTAGGAGCATGCTCATTAACTTACATAGAAAGTATAGACATGTATTTGCATGGTCATATGATGATTTGAAATCATATAGGGAGGATCTTTTTTCAGTATGAAATACCATTAAAACCAGATGCTAAAAAATTCAGACAAAAATAGAGGCCTATCAATCCTACATTGGCCCCTAAGCTGCTTGAAGAACTCACAAAACTAAGAGATGGAGCTATCATTAAACCCATTAGGCATTCTTATTAGGTTTCTAATTTGGTGCCTATCAAAAAGAAAAATGGTGATATTAGATTATGTGTGGACTTCAGAAATCTAAACAAATTTTCTCTTAAGGACAACTATCCCCTTCCTAATATGGAAGCAATACTGCAAAAAGTTACCGTGTGTGAACTATTGTCAATGATGGATGGTTTCTTAGGATATAATCAAGTGAAAGTCAAAGAATCAGAACAATATAAGACTGCATTCACCACACCATGGGGAACATATGTATATTTAAGGATGCCATTTGGACTCACGAATGCTGGAGCAACATTCCAAAGAGCGATGGATGTGGCCTTTGCAGAATTGATTAATAAAATCATGATAGTATATCAGGATGACATGACGGCATATTCCAAAAAGGCTGAGGATCATTGTACACATTTAGAACAAATTTTTATTAAAGCCTTAGAATATGGAATATCATTGAATCCTAAGAAGTACCATTTCGCAGTAACAGAGGGCAAGTTGCTTGGTCACATAGTCTCAAAAGATGGAGTAAGAATAGATCCTGAAAGAGTAAAAGCCATTGACCAAGTTCCCATTCCTAAGAATGTAAAAGCTATATAGTCATTCTTTGGCCAAATCAACTTTGTCAGGAGATTCATATCAAATTTTGCAGACATTGTTAATCC
This sequence comes from Cunninghamia lanceolata, assembly GCA_027924645.1. NCBI lineage: Eukaryota > Viridiplantae > Streptophyta > Pinopsida > Cupressales > Cupressaceae > Cunninghamia > Cunninghamia lanceolata. The sequence continues at coordinate 633,927 of BSBN01001985.1, read as the reverse complement.
CATATCAAGAATGTTGAAGAAGAATTTAGAAGTGAAATGGACAACAAAAATAGTAGAGGCATTTGCCACCATTAAGAAGGCAATCAAAGAAGCCCCAGTTCTGATATCCCCTAATTTTAGTAAGCCATTCCAACTATTCTCATTTGCCTCATATCATACAGTTGCAGTAGTACTATTGCAAAAAAATGATGAAGGACATGAACAAGCCATTTCATTTTTTAGCAAATCTCTTCAAAATGCAGAATTAAAATATGACATAGTTGAGAAATAGGCATATGCATTGGTGAAGGTAGTTAAAGCTTTTAGGCCATACTTGGTGGGAGCTAAAATAATAGCGTATGTTCCTAATGTTGCAGTAAAAGATGTATTAGTCCAAATTGAGGTCATAGGTAGAAGATGCAAATGGATCAATAGAATTCAAGAGTTCAATATTGAAATCTAGATCACCAAACTAGTGAGAGGACAAGGTCTTGCTAGATTAATGGCTAAAAATAATCTCGAGGCTTCTTAGATATGTAGTGCTAATGGTGTTAATAACACAAGTTCTAGCATTGAGCATACTCCATGGTATACTAACATCATATATTATCTGAAGCACATGAAATGTCCTGAAGGGTACGATGATAACAAGAGAAGGACACTTAAATTACAGGCCTCAAAATATGTATTTATTGATGGAGATCTTTACTGGAAGAATAGGGATGGTATTCTACTACTATGCCTAGATGAACATCAGTCAAAACATGTCATAAAAGAGTTACATGAAGGTATGTGTGGAGGGCATTTCTTAGCAAAGACTAGAACCCACAAGATCCTAAGGGATGGATACTATTGGCTTAGAGTTTTTAATGATTCATATCATTACACGAGAAAATGTGAAGCATGTCAGAAATTTTCAAGAAAATTAAAATATCAGGGAGCACTACCCTTGAAACCCATGTAGGTGGAGGCTCCATTCTATCAGTGAGGCATTGACTTCATAGGAGAAATTGCAGAGAAGTCATGTGGAGGACACAAATGGATTTTAGTAGCAACAGATTACTTCACAAAATGGGTGGAAGCAATCCCAACTAAACAAGCAACAAGAAAGGTGGTGATCAACTTTTTAATGGAGAATATTATATTCAGATTTGGCACTCCAGTGAGGTTGATTACATACAACAGAATGTGTTTTAGGTCTGATGAGTTCAAAATTTTCTATAATACACATGGCATCACTGTGTCCTATGCTGCCCCTTATCATCCACAAGCAAACGGGCAGGCACAATCCAGCAACAAAAATCTTCTGAAAATCATAAAGAGAATGTTGGAGGGAAACAAGAGGGCATGGGATTCAAAGTTGAGAATGGCTGTGTGGGCTGATAGAATTACAGTGAAGAGAGCAATTGGAAGATCTCCTTTTGAACTAGTGTATGGAACACAAGCAAGGATTCCTTTAGAAAATCTTCTATCGGTTTACAAATTTGTTCTTCAAGAGGATTTAAGCATTCCTGAACCAATGGAGGAGAGATTAGAACATCTTGCAAAACTTCATGAGACAAGGAGATTGGATCAAAAGTAGAACATCAAATTACAATCTCAAGTAAAATACCTTTTTGACAAAAAGGCCAAGGACAGGAAATTTGAAATAAATGATTTGGTATTGATGTGGAATGCCAGATGTCAAGAAAAGGGAAAGCATGGAAAGTTTGAAGCCTTGTGGTTAGGCCCTTTTGTTGTCACTAGTAAAGGGGAGATGATTCTTATTATTTGCAAAACATGTTTGGAGAAGAGCAGGGGCTACCGGTGCATGGACAGTTTCTGAAACCTTTCTTTTCGTGAAAATATTAAAATCATGCACAAAGAGAAATAAGTGTTGCCAGTGCATGGACAACTCTAAAATAATACTCGAAATACTCTTATTTCCATGCACAGTAGTTTAGGATGATCAAAAGGGATTAGGATCTTCCAGTACATGGACAGTCCTATGAATCTCTCAACAATAACAAAAAAAATTCCATGTATAGTAGTATAGGACTACCAAAATGTATATATATGGTCTACTTCCCAACAAATCTGAATTCTTGTATACCCATAAGGGGTATACATCCCAGACAGAGCCACTGTTGGGACAAGAAAATTTTAAAATTTTCCTAGACTCCTACCCACCGCATGTCCAACCAAATCAAAAAATCATGTGCCCAAAATCATAATAGCAGTGGATGAATTTTATAAAATCACATGACCTTTACCACAAACATTTGTCTCACCTGTCACACCATATATGGTAAGGGGCCTCAGTTCCTTAATTTTGGCAAGACCTTAGTTTCTTTATATTGATCCATGTTCTATATGAAATGGGTGAAGATGTGTATCAGCATGAGGTCTGTGGTCGGAGTGAAGACTTCAAGAATCGCTGATGAAAAGAGTGACACCGATGACCTTTCATCGGCGAGAAAAACCTCAGTCACGCTGAGTTAATCAATGGTAAGGACTATTGGCCAAGAAAATAGTATTAAAGGATACTCTCAACACTTCCCCGATAGTATAGATCACACCAATGAGAAAGTTCAATGGAACTCTCGCAGAACAACTCGTGAACAGACAGAGCTAGTGGCACATCGAAAAGAAATACACATCGGGGTGAAAAATTAGAGTGTCTCCAACATGTTAATGTCTTAGTGACCAAAGGGACTGTTTCAGCCTAAGTCACACCGATACATATAAAGGATAAAAAATATCGGCGAAAGTGAACAAGTCGGAACAAAGTTTACAAGTCTTACCGAACCAATGGTCACAACAATGAAGGATGTTGATGACATATTGTGAATGATCATTCCAATGAAGTATAAAAAGAAAAGTATTAGGGAAACAACCAAGATCGGATAGCTTGGATCAAGTCATCCCGATATCATATGTTGTTCTGATGATGATAGTAGCCACACTTATCGATAAAACTCTTGTCGATATTCATATTGGGGACACTTGAGATATCGGAGTAAGATGTTATTCCCATGGTGATAAAGTAAGACAGGCCAACAATAGCCATGCCCATTTCTATATAGGGTAGACCTCGAAACATCTTGCCAATACAAACTTATATATGTTTCTATAAATGACATCGAGGAGACAAAATGAAGGGTCACAACAATTGATCCACATGCAAATGTTCGCGCCATAAGAAGATATTAGATCACCCTAACATCACAAAGGTCTTACTGATGAAGGGAGTTATGATGATGTGACATCTCACAATGATCATGAAAATTAATACTTTGGAACAATTAATTGCAGACAAGGAAGAAATCCTTTGAAGAGCCATTCGAAATCACTACAATTAGATTCAAATGAATTATCTGAGAGGAGCGCATAAGCGAAAACTCAAAGGAAAGAATAGAGGAGTTCGATCACCACATAACAAGTACATACTCAAAAACCTCTGTGTGATAGACTAAAGTTTGAATTTACTATCCAGAATTGTAATGGAGAATCCAATGAAAGGAAAGGGTAGAAAACAATCGGGTGAAACTAGTAAACCCAAGAAACAAAAAATTGACAAAAGTCCTGAGGAAAAAATAAAAGACAGAAAACTGAATCAGGACTTAATTGACCAATTGCCTGGATCAACTCCTAAAGCTCGAAGGTCTACACAACTTAGGGCAGAGGTAGAGAAATTAGAAGACAAATGCAAATACCTTGGAAACGTGTAGACACCAATAAGAGGTTATGAACTATTCAAATTCCATTACAATAGAAGATTCAGGAATGCCCTAGTGTCTAATCCATGGCACTTGAATTTGGGGAAATTAGTCATCCCTAATGTGTTTATGAATGCAAAACTCCTCAAACTCTTGGATAAACGCTACAATCCAAGCTTTAAGGCCATATGTAATCTGCAAGTAGAGACTGTTATACATTTGTCTAAAAATTCCATTTGTGAAGTATTTGATTTAGATGATTTGTGTATTGTTCCCATAGTTTATGAAGATTTGGACAAAGAATACTGGAGGACGGACACCACATATAATGGACGGAGATTACCTCTCCATAGGCCCAAGGTAGAAGGAGAAATAGTGCCTTTTAATGATAATGATGGACCTCCATTCCATGTGTCATTGTTTGAACCATATATACAATACACATATTATTCTGTGGGCCAAGTCCTAGGGTCAGAGGTTCCTAATTTTATGACAATTCCTTTAATGGTTATAGCCAAAGATATCCAGTGTCACAATGCTAGGCAATTTAACTATGCTGCCTATGTTTTTGGAAGAATTAATTCTGGTTTACTTGCAATCAAGAACAACATCCCATCAGTCTCTTTTGAGCACTACTCACTCCTCATGCACATGGTACTTTATTATAGCTAAGAAATGGGATTATGGAGAAGTGAATTCAAAGTTACTCAAGTAGAGCAGAGGGGACAAAAGTCACCTGTGCAAATGTGGATGAGGATGTGGGACAGCAGGCTTGTCCATTCTAGTTATATTCATTTTGAAGAATACTGTGTAAAAGTGTTGAATAGATATTTCAATCATCCTTGTGAATATTCACTGTCAAATGAAATAAAGAGGTTTCTCAGACCCAAAGATTTTGGTGGTCCTCCCACTATTATCCACATCTGGGGAGATTGGTATTGTTTTGAGGATTCAACCATGGTCAGAATTTATGGTTTTGAAGACACCCCGTTTATATTACCCAAGATAGTTCCTTACAAAATTTCCTACTTAGAGATAGTTAGGCAAATGAACTGCTCTAATGTGATGAACTTGAGCTCCTATGACAAGCAATCCTTCATGCCTAGTACTATGTGCTTTGGGGATTTAACTGTGGTATCTAAAGAGGGTTATAGTCTCATCATGGATAAGTTGATGCATTACAACATGAGATGTACAGAGGCAAGAAAAGGATTTGATCCTAAGGGTTTCATTGATCTTGCTAGGAGAAAAAAAAACCTCAGTGGATATATACATGTCCCATATCCACATGATGACATTATCATGAATATGGAGGAAGCTGAAGTTGAATTAGTAATTGAGAAGTATAATAGAGAATTAGATGAGAAGAGGAAACAAATTGCAGAAATAGAGTTGTTGTCCTCTGGTGATGAGGGATTTGCAGGAGAAGAAGAGTCATGTGAACAAACTACTAGAATATCTAAATGAAGAATCGAATGTTATCAGTCTCTTGATGAAAAGCATGATGAAGAGGGGCCTAATGATGAGGATCCAAGACAAGTAGCATATGATTCTCTTATTGTTGATGATCAATTTATTCATTCTAAAGAATTTAAATCATTTTTGTATAAATGCAAGGGTAAAGAGATCAGGGAATCAATTGATAATGTCATGGCTGACAATGAAAGACAATTAATTGATATGTTAAAAACAATAGTGGATAGTGAATTGCAAGCTATGACTCCTAGTAGAGGTAGACAGTTGCTCAGAGAAGCAGGCATCATGATATTTCCTAGTCTTGATATAAATTCTGCTATGGTGTTTGATAGTTTTTTGTACAATACTGATGACAAGTATAAGCTCACTCCTGAGGGTGTCACAGAGGTGTACATGGGTACCAAATATAACAACGATGAGAATTCACTCATGATATGGGCTTTGTACCCTCCGCATAGGAAAACAACCATTATAGATGCTGAAAAAACTTTTGGGCATGTTATGACCTTGAAAGTAGGGGAAACTGATCCCTTAATTACTACAGACATTGGCATAAATGTTGCAAAGTTAAATAAGGCACAGGCTCAGATGCTGATCAAAGAACGGGATGCATATAAACTAAGTTGTGAAAGATTAACAAAAGAAAATGATTTCTTGAAAGATACTGTTAAGAATACCTTCGAAGGGTCAGTGAAAAGGTTAACTCGAGGAGAGAACTCACAAAGCACCCAATCACCATTTGTTGATTAGATAGCTCAAGTCCAGATTGACACACTTGCAATAGTGCTCCAGAATAGGCATGTCAACATGATGCATTGGATGAACAAATTTTGGGATGTCTATTCTGAAAACTATGAAGTGATCCGAGAGCACAAAAGGCTAAACAACAGGCTCCAGGAGAAACTCCATGAGATGCAAAGTAAGGATGTTTTTGACACTACAGTTACTTCTAGTGCAAAAGACTTGATTGAGAAACATCAGAAATATTATGACCAGCTTAAAAATGATGCCAAAGAACGTATTGAGGCTTCAAAAGTAGGTATACCCGTATTGTTTAGAAATGACAAAGAGCTAAAGAGAAAAGATGGATGAAGTAAAGAGTGCCAAATGATATTTCCTAAAGCCTTAGGATCTCTCAAGGACAAAGACTCTACATCTGGGGAAGCCTACAAGCATCTGGAGAAGATAGTAACGATGGACATGATCACAAGAATGCTATTGAGTTTACTGATAAACATTGCAGCCAAGAGTACTTCAATCACATCGCTCAGATATACCTATGGTTGAGCAGAGCTTAGCATCATTATCTTTATTGTTGTTATGTTAATCATGTTAATTCCCAAAAGACATTTTGAAGAGTTAGGTCTCTTCATAAATATTTCTATATAAGTTGAACATATGATGCTAAAATATCATCAGCAGTAGGAGATAATATATGAAGCTTACAATATTTTAAAAGACCATGTTGCAAGTATTTACATTTAAGAAGTTAATAGAAGATCTCTAATTCTATGGATTTATACTGGCATCAATTGTTTGTTGAAAATTATTCAGTTATTTGGTTGTCTCTAGTTCTGTATTTCCTTATTATTCAAATTGATATATCAAGTATATATTTAATTTGTCAATGCACATTTTATGTACTTGTGTGATTTGATTAATTGGTTTCCCTACAGTAATTAAAATCCTTCTGGTCAGTCATAGTAATCTGGAAGTGTTGATTTGGATCATTAAGTAAAACCATATAATTAGGATTGTCATTTTGTCTCCAAGTTGATATTATCTGTTATTCTTGTATATCTCATTCAATTGGTTCCTTCAAGAAAGGATTAAATTTCTTTCTGGTGAATAACAAGAAACCTGATTGTGTCAGTTGAATTATTAAGAAGAGTCTGTCAATCATTTCCTTGCACGTTTATACAAGTTATAAACCAAAGTATTGTGCCAAACAGTTAGAGTTATTGCCCCCTATAAGCCACTGGTCTTAGATTTTCATTTGCCAACAAGGCACTAGTCTTATTTCAATTCATCATTTATTTTTATCCAAAAGCTATTTATTAATTGAGCATAGTCGTAAAATTTACCTTGATATTGCTTATACAATTTACACCAACCATCTTTCAGATATTAGATATAGAATTGGTTATCAAGCTTTCTTATATTCCACACCATTTGCCACTGTGGGTAGATCCATTAATTTAGTCAAAGCACCTACACTCATCTAATCTGCTTCAACTCTTCAAGGTTCACCCGCCTAGGTATAGCAGTGCCTAAAGTGTAGGGAGTCATCAACCCTAAAGGTTAGCTCTGTCGCGTTAGTTCAAAAACGTTGCCAATCTGACCATAGAGTCTGGCATCCTCTTAGGATTTGCAACCTGCATTTTTGAGACCTAACACATACTATTGTTTTTTGTGATATCATTATCTAAACATTATAATAATCATAAATACTAGGTACATGTATTCATTTGTTTTCCCAGCTATTGTGATAATATATGATGTATCTATTATTATATGTTAATCAAATGTATAAATAGTAGTGTAAAACAAAGTTGCGTAAATCTTAAATAATCTCAATCGTATGGTAACATAATAAATAAATGTTACTAAATAGAAGGAAAATGGCAATGGGAGATACAAAAGATAATGGAATAAATACAATACTTTTCACCTCAAATCACTCTGACTAGTAGAAGTAGAGTGTTTTCAATTCATATAATGATATCTTCTCTTGAATGTGGATTGCTTAATAAACCAACATAATCTTGTTCATTTGTGAAATTATAGATCTCCTCATTCAATTTTTCATTCAATTCTTCATTGGTTCAAATGAGTTGGTTGAGAGGGATATTTATATGATCTTGGACTGATAGGATGGATGGCTAGGATTAGATTAGATATGAATGGTTGAGATTTAATGAGACATGGTTCAACACATGGATCAAGGATGAATGGTTGTGATTAAGTGTAAATGAATGGATGAGATTAAGTGAGGATGCATTATGGGAAGGATAGAACCTATCCTCATGTAGTCGGCTAGGATTGAAATGAAGAGTGCAAATGGAGTTAGTTATTTTTAGATTTTTGTGCAAGTTAGGTGGAGAATAATTTATTAAATAAAATTATTTAATTAATTATAGGATATGAGTGATGTAGGAAAATTAATTTAATGATGAAAGGAAAATGGATTTAATTCATTAATTAAATATAATTTATTTAATTAATTGGACATAGAAGGGTCCTAGGATGAAAGTGTCATAAGAAAGGATGATGTTAGTAGCATTTTAAGGACAAGGTCGATTTTAGGTGTCAACATTTTGCCTCTCTTTGATATGATGCAACGACTAATAGAAGTGGTGTCGTGTCAAAGAAATAAATTATGCCCCAATCAACTAGAGGGATGATGGAGGAATGATTCCCCTTCAAGAGGCCATACGGAAAAATTTCCAGTGGGATCTCAAAAAGAATAAAAAGGGGTAAGTAGAAGTGGACAAAAAAAAAATGAAGAAGATAAGTGGAAGAAAAATAGATGAATAAGAATGTGGGATGGAGAAAGTTAGTAAGATGGAATGGGAATAATTAGCACAAACTAAACATGGAGGATAGGCCCTATGGTATGGTGTAGGTTGGGAGAAATAGTAGATTGAATGGATGGAGGGGTGGATGAGGGAAATGATGAGAGAGATGTGTCCGATTTGATTATGTTGGTATGTGGAGAGCAATCCTATATTTTGATATAGCAAAGGATATTATGCACCAAGGTATAAGGAACCAGGGTGACAAGGTATCCATTGCATACAATGATGTCCCAACACATCACAAGGCATTTGACAACCTTAGTGAGTACTATTATGAGACAATCAATAAGGTCACAAGTGACCCTATGTTGTATAGCACCATGATACCATTGTGGCAGGTAGGTTACAAGGTCTGATGCAGATGCAAGATAAAATGCTAATGTAGAAAAGAAAACATGTCATTGGACACCATGATATGGAATATCATGATTTCATTATGACAATATGTTGCAAGGACTAAAACAAAAGCAAGTAAAATGATAATACACAAGAAAGCAAGCAAGCATGCACAAATGATAAAAATAAACAAGGCCGTTGCCTCTACCAAGCTAAAAACTGATGATTGATTAGATAATGTTGTTGATGAGGGAAAGACATATCCTGATGATGATAATTGGATAACTAATTGATTGCTTAGGTTGACAAAACCAAGGGATGCTTTTGGATGATTTGACTAGATTGGTATGGATTAAGGATGGCTTGAATTTGGTTTATTGCTTGGATTTTTGCATGTTTTGATTTTTTTGTTTGTTTTTTGTGTTTTTACTATGGGATGGTTACATGGGATTGGATGGATTAAGGGGTAGTGATAGGGGATGGGATGGATGGGAGGTTTACGATGGATGCATGGAGGGGTTCAGGATGTGATCTCCAAGGACTATGTCGCATAGGAATCATATGCTCTACTATAGATAGTATACTCAAGAATTTGTGTAATAATGATTTCAATGATAGGGTGATAGGATTGATTGGAAAATATTGGGTATATCAAGAGATATCCAAAGCATTTTTCAACACTATGCCCCTATCCTTATCAAGATCAAAAGTATGAGGAGAGGATGGACTCGTTCAATGGAATAGGTATGCAAATGTAATGGATAGGTAGGATGATAGGATGAAAGTGATAGGATGGGATAGATGAGACAACTTGCCCCCAAGTGTAAGACACATAGTTAATCAATCACACATGATGCCCATAAATGGGTTTTCATCATGGTACTTATCTAGGGCACCATGAAATGATTTTTAGCATTGGATGAATGAGTTTCTCTTTACTATTTTGATTTTTGTTTACTCTTTTTTGTACTTTTTTATTTGGATGGCATGGATAGCTTGATATTTAAAGAATCTTCACATTTCCCTATCTATTTGAATCAGTTGATATAGATGTGATTGTCATAACATGCCAATAGTGACCTTCTTGGAGTAACTACTTTGTCAGGATGCAAGCGCTCTTATACAATCCTTTGATATTGTCATGATCCTCATTGATAACCGAGTTAGCCTTATCCAAATGTTTGCAATTTGATAGGGTACCATCATAGCCCATATGGTGAAGTGTTGCTGCCATAAAATGACGAACTTGGGAGTTGGGATTTTTGGATTTTAGACGTGATTTTGGATTTTGATGGGGGATATGGGATGTGGAATTAAATTATTGTGATGGATTTGATTTGGCTAGAGAGGTTGGCGATGTAGATTTGTTTTATGTACTTTTGACTCACCAAAATTGAGATGGTGTATTCTAGAGTTTGGATTTAGCGTTAGGAGGTTTGGATGTGGGACTAGGTTGGTGATTAGGACCAACATTCTTGCACAAATTATAAGGTGGTGAACATCGATTATAGGTAACATTATTGTACAAATTGGGAGGTGGTGGAAACCTATTATATGCAAGATTCATTTTTTTATTTTGATAGCTTGTTGCATTAGGATAATTTATGTCATTTAGTTTGCTTGATCCATTTTGTTTTGGGACCCATATAGCTTTTATATGCTTTCCTTGACTTTTAGCTTCATATGCTTTTGACCAAGTGGATTTGAAGTTTTAATTTGTATGTACTATGATTTTGTTGGTCCTAATCAAGGGACAAAAGATGTGAAGGATAAATTTTGCGAGTAGAGATGGTGGAAGTGGAAGGATTGTTGGCAACAAGGTTATGGTAGGGACTACGAATGACCCCTATCTCGATGCTCTCATTGGATGAGGTTGCCTCAATAATCGTTGAAGTATCACTAACACCATTGGATTGTTGAGATGATTAATATTCGATACCTTGACCATAATTGATGTAGATTAGGATAGGTTCCAAGATGCCTTGTTCATGAAGGCCCAATCCTTTTCCTCGATAGTTCATGCTTTGACATATCTTTTTTGTAATAGGATATTTGTTTCTTTTGGATCATGATGTGAGATCATCAGTATGTTGCTAAGAATAATCAGAATTTGTTATTGTCACCTCCTTGAGTATGTATGATTTGACAAAGATGGTAGAGTCTATTGTATGGGATTCCTATACTTTGTCATTATGTATGCTTGGTGCATCAAGATCATTGTGTACACTTGGCATTTCTTGATCATTGCTTGTACTAGTCAATCCTTGATCCTCATTTGTGTTTGTCATGTCTTGATCACTTGATTTCTCAATAGTAGCCATTATTACTTGGTTTTATTCATGCTTGATATAAATAGGATGCTCATTAGGATGTGGTGTGATATGATCCAAGTCATTTATTTGATTGTCTATGTTTCCTTGGGGACCAAGTATCTCATCATAGGAAGTGGGTGTTGTTGGATGATGGATAGGACTAGTTTGGGTTACTTGATCATGGATGGGAGGAGTGTAGATCTCTTGACCATGAAGGATAGGGGAATCAACTTGGCTCTCTTGATTAGAAATAGGATCTTGATCATGGATGGGAATGAGTTGGATAGTTTGATATTGAGTAGCTTGGATAGGTTGATCTTGACTTTGTAAGGGGTAAGGTTGATCATGATTTGGTTTGGACTCTTGACATATCTATTGGATTTGGATAGAAAGGGAAGATTATTGGATGGGCTTGATAGGCTTTGGATCATCGACAACATGGCTATATGATGGATCTTGACTTGCACTTATGGTAAGAGGATCTTCATTAGGCTTGATAGGCATCGGAGTATGTGATGATGTTGAAGGGATAGGCATGGTAGTAGGAGGCTCTTTGATAGGTTCAAGGATGGGAGTTGTATATCATGTTGGTATTTTATTCCTTGCTAATAGTCCTTGGGTCACATCCTTCATAGCTTCATGGGTTGGTGGATTAGGATAGGCATTAGATGGATAATATAATAGATGGAAAATAAGGGCAGATGTTGTAGGATTAGGATTAGGATTAGGTGGCTGGATAATAGGAGCGAATTTGGTAGGATTGTGATTGACAATGTACGTACTTGTGCTAGATGGGGATGACACTGGATGGGTGGAATTTTGTAGTGTTGTTCATGGAGTTTGTAGAGTTTAGATAAGAGGGTTGTAGTAGGAGTAGTTGATGCTGTAGTAGATGGTGGGTTGGATTGGGGGGGTAGAATTTGGAGAAGAGGAACTAGGGGATGGAGGGATTACATATGAAAATGGTTGTTGGGACATGGATGGAGGTGAATATGTAGATAGGGGATGAACTTGATTTCCCTTGTCAAGGGTAATAGAATAATGGCCATAGGGTATGCAATTAGATATAAGGGCATAACTTGTACTAGCTAATTCTTGGTCAAAGGTACAATAATGATGGTTGAAGGAAGTTTGGTGTGAGCCTATAGGATGGCTAGTGCTAGCATGCTATATGTTAAAGGAGTCTTGATGGCTACATGCATTCACATTAGATGGGATACATTCAAAATATTTGTCATGATGTACAAGGTTCTCATGTTCAAAATATGCATCATGATCTATAAGGTCCTCATAATAATTAGTAGCAAATTGGGGACCTCTTAGGATTGTGATTTTGGGTTTGGGATTTGACCTTTTAACCATTTTGTCAAACTAGTCATGATTTGGGATTAAGATTAGGCTTAGATGGGGATTTGGATGGAAGGATGACTATGATTAGAAAGTGGATTAAGTGGATAGAATGGATTAGGACTAGGATATTGATTGGATTAGGCAAATTGATTAGGATTTGGGTTTTAAATGATGGATTAAGGATGGATTGGGGATAGAATGGGATGATGTGGATGGGGTGATAAGGGATGATTGGGATGATTGAGATAAGGTGATTAGGGAATGATTAGAAGATGAGGTGATTTGGGAATGATTGGGGGGATAATTAGGGTGATTATGGATGATCAGGAGATGAGGTGGGATGAGGTGATAAGGATGAGGAGAATTAGGACGAAGTTGGATTAGATTCATTTAGATGAAAATGAATGATTAGAAGGTGATTATGGATGGCCTGGAGCTTGACTTTAGGCAATTTTGCAAAGAATAGATTTCATGCTACATGCACAAGTTTTTAATGGATTTGATTTAGTTTGGGAGAGTTCAAATGAGCACACAAGCAAAACACAAAAACACACTAGATTATTCAAGTAGGTGTGCCAAATCTTGTGGACTCACAATGGCAACATATGCCCCATTAATACCATCTACATGTATTAGATAGCTAGGGAATGCAAGATCATGTACCACCTATACACCCCTTACCTTGGAGACAAAAATCCTTGCCCAAAGTTAGCTCTATCTCAACATGAGGAGGTACATGTGATCACTTCTCCTCCCCAACAGTGATGCACCACAAGATATGACGACTGAAGGGTCTTAAACTAGTCTTGTACATGTTCTTGAAGGGAGTCCTCAATATACACTAGGTACATGAGGCACAATTTGTGAACAAGTAGTCCATCTACAAGCATGTGACATAAGAGGCAAGCAAATGTCACTTCACCTTGTGTCCTAAATCATCAAGGGCCCCAAGGTTGTGCCAGACACAATTATAACTAGATTGAGATACAACTTTTGTTCTCCCCCCTTTATATAACCTACCAAAATGCATGGTTGAGGTTGCTCCTTGGAGTGGTTGTCTTTCCAAGGTAGGCCTCCTAAAGGAAAGGTTGATGTTAGATGTTTTTGATCTCTAGGATTGCACTAAGTACAAGGAGAGAGCATACACATGCTAACACACCTTTAGGTGAAAAAAGTGAATTAATAGGTGTTTTTGATCTCCACTATCACATTATAGTGTGAGGAGAGAGCATACACACACAACCCACACAAGCAAGATTAATCAACCCTTATAAATCAAACGTGTGTGAGAGAATGAATATGTCTAAAGGGTGCTTTTGATTCCCAAGACTGTTTTGCAATGCGAGGGAAGGGAATACACACACCTCAAAACACAACCAAGCTCACCAAACAAAGCAAACACAAAATTTGATCTAATGATAATTCTTTGATAAGCAAAACCCACAACAAACTTGTTATTAATTTGAGCATTTTTAACCTTTGACAAATGTGAAGTTACAAAGCAAATGTTAAGTCAAAATGATAAATCTATCAAAAACCAGAACTAATAGTGATCATACAACAAATTAAATGTCACCAACATATTTCTTATGATTTTCTATGCAATTTCAAAAAAATGCTAAATTTTGATTTAAAATGCAAAAGTTATAAGCGATTGAAGTTTGCAAGAAAATAATGATTTCAAATGAGCATACCTTGAAATTTAGACCAAATATTGAAAATGGTCTATACCACTACAAAGTTGGTCAAATCAGATTTCCAACGGCTATAATTTTATAAAAGTCTGATACGATTTGCAAAAGTATGCCAAAATTTAAAAAAATAACTAGTTTAAGAGGCTAAATGGAAGGAGGTCCACCCCTAGTGGTTAGGCTAATTGCTAGCCATTTGGATGAATTGGTCACATGTGAGGGTTAGGTTCTAGGCAATTAGTGGTATGGTTATAGTGATAATTTAGCACCTAGCAATTAGATTAGATGTTTATAGTCATAAAAAGTTCTAATCGCTAACATAAATTGTTACCACCACCAAATAGTGTTTCAAACTAACAACAAATGCTAAATAATACCCAAAACTAATATTAAACTTCCCCAGCTATTGAAAGTTATAGTTTAAGGTGCTAGTGGTCAAGGTGACTATTGATTTGTTTCATGTCTCGGTTTCATGTTCCCTTTTGACGGTTTGGGTAATTGCTAGCGATTCCTAGATTAGGTGATGGTTTATAGCCCCGTAGTTGGTAATCAGGGGTTTTAGGATATCTACATAGGATGAACACCTCACAATAACAATCAATGCTAGCCACTACCAGTTGTGTTAATCCTCAACAGTGATTTTCAAACAAATCCAAACCATACTTTCCAAAATATATGAAACATGCAGAAAATATGTTAGAACCCCTTAAATAAGATAAAAGACTGATGAAGAATTATTAAGACTAACGAATAATAGCAACTAGGGAGTTGACTACATAGAAGACCAGTACAATAGGTCCATATGATATAGATCTATACAATATGGATCTGCCTTTAAAAAATTAAAAAATTTCCAATAGCAAATTATGACAAATTTATGTACTCTAGGGTTTTTGGGCCTCTCAGATGCAACGATGAGGTTTGTTTTGGCCTACAATGCTTCCTAAAATAGGTCACCTCTAATTTTTTTTTCTAAAAAGAGCACAAACCTGCAACAAAAAGCTCACAAATCCTACAAAAAACAAGCTAGATTAAGGGATGTGAGTTGCATCAAGCGTGTCAGAATGAAGAGCAATAAAATGACAAGGAAATATAAAAGATAATGTAATAAACACAATATTTTTCACCTCAAATCACTCTTACTCCTCCTAGAGCAGTGGGTACAACCATCGACAGAACAACATCACCTCCCCTTTTAACAAACCAGGAACAAGATAGCCTACAACCATAGGGAGGACTAAACATGGGAGGCCTACTCAACAAGCAAAGGAGAGTCCATTATTTATATAGGTGAATCACAGACTAACCAACCCAGAAAGACCAACCCAAACAAAGCAAACACCTCAACAAGAGGAACCACCCAGAGCCCCGTTATAGAAGCGGGCTTCCTAGCCCCAAGGTGGGTGGGAGGAGGTAAACCTGAGCCCCCTCTCTATTATTGAGTTTACCACAAACCCCATCATCTCTTGATATGATGATATTTGCTCAAATGTGGATTACTCAATAATCTAGCATAATTTTGTTTCTTTGTGAAATTATAGATCTTATTCAATTCTTCATTAGTTCAAATGAGTTGATTGAGAGGGATATTTATATGATCTTGAACTGATAGGATGCGTGGCTAGAATTAGATTAGAGATAAATGGTTTGTTACACATATGGTTCCTAAGGTTGTCATTTATGTCAACACTATCATAAGGTTGCCATTAACTCCAGCACTATCTTGGATGTGTGATGGTGTTCATGGTTGGATGTCATGTCCTATCTAGCAAATAAGATATAGTTCATGGTTGAATGTCATGTCCTATCCAGTAGAGAAGATATAGTTCATGGTTGGATGTTATGTTGAATATAAAATGATTACTAAAGTTCATGGTTGGATGTTTGTCTTGATCAGTGTAGAGTTGAGTGTGAAGTTACTTTAATATGGGAATTAGAAGCACTAAGATGATCAAATGTGTTGTTGATGTTGGTGTTGTTATATGGAGCCTAATCAGACTCGGAGGTTAAATTTACCCCACTTTTGTTGGCATGGTTTCCCCCCAAATTCCTACGGGGTCAAGGGGGCAGTTTCCCTTGTGGGGATTTGGGGGTAGCGCCCCTTGTGAAGTCCAGGGTCAGCACCCCTAGCATGCTCCCTGTCGTGATACAAGGCGGGGTCAAGGGGCAGTGCCCCCGTGGGGGCTTGGGGGCAACGCCCTCGAAACCTCACATGATTTTTATTATTTTATTAAGGCATCGGGAGTTATTTTTCTATTGGCTAACATTAAAAAACCCTATTTTTGTAACCGACATAAGGCTTGATAAAAGCGGCTAAGGGTTAGGGTTTCCGTTGATATTGTATTGTAGCATTTGCAGTGGTATTGAGTTGCAGGGATTGTTGGTTGTAATCAATTTGATTTACTGGATAATAATATTGGACTCTCTATTGGTGGATGTAACCCAAGTTCGGGTGAACCACGTTAAAACTTGTCTCTCGTTGTTATTATTTCTGTGTATTTCCATTCCTTTGTTTAATCTTTATTTGCATTTAAAATGATATCTTCTATTGTCTAACCCTAATAGTTGGAAGATGTTACTGGTGGCCTAAAGCATATTGTATGATCTTTCCTACTGCTCCTAAGAATGCATGTGTTGATACAAAGAAGGTTTGGCCCTCGAAAGATGGTGGATGTCTCTGCTATTGGATGACTACATTTAAAGACTATTTGGGAGATTGCTCTGCATTCCTCTGCATTAGCAGTTATGGCTATGTAGTTCTGGAACTATGTTTAGGGTGCAATGATGGTGATAATTCCAAAGTTTTAGATCATTTATCCTTCCGCTATGAAAGTTATGCATGATTGAGTACCAGCATGTGTTCTGGCAGAGTGAGGCAGTGTTGAAGGCCTGTTGGAATGCTCTACATTCCTACAGAAGTGAATGGTTGCCTTTATGATTTTGTGGACATGTTTATGGATGTGCATTACATGCTTCCTTGCAGTTTCAAGTCTCTTGGTGGTCCACAAGCTTAGTTTTTCAATGATAGTATGTTGCAGTGTGTTCTGGATGACTGGTTATTCTCAAAGTTCATGATTGAAGATATGTGGCACAAATATTTGATGTGCAAAGGTAGAGGGGTATTTGGAGATGCTATGTGAGTCATGTAGACTCCTTTAGAAGAGTTTCATGAAGATATTTCTTGTTTCTAGTACTGCACAAGGTTTTCAAGTTGTTGTGGTCATTATGCTTCAAGTTTTCATATGTTTTTCTTAAGGTTGTCCTATTTCCAAATGAGTGGAGTGTGCGAATGTAATTCCTTGGTGTTTAAAGCTGTGAAGGATGTTTTGGACTTGGTTAATCAAGTGTTGATGTCTGCAAGGCATGGATCTTCTATTGGTGTAACATGTAGTTTTGTTTAGGACTTGTCCTCTACACGTTTCATGTTGTATGTTGTTTGGCTGACTTGTAAATGTATTTTTCATATTGTCTCTAGATGACAAGCAATGTAATCAATGTAATGTCATGTATAAATTGTAAATTAAATTGAGTTAGGAAAGGTGTGATTGCAAAGTGATTGATAGGGCTCGCATGCAAGATAAGGAGCAGAATAAATGCATTATGATGTGCAACTGAAGGAGAAAGAGCAGAAGTTTCAATGTCAGTTTTTAAACAGTAAATAGATTATTATACGGTAATGTTTTATAAGTGTGTTATCAATTTAGGGAGTAGTAGCTTCCTTAAGAGTGACCCTAAAACAAAGTCTTCAAGGAGTAGTAGCTTCCTTGGGAGTGACCCTAAATCAAAGTTTTCAAAGAGTAGTAGCTTTCATGGGTTGTATCCCTAAAACAAAGTTATTATTTTAAGCTTCATATATTGTGAGTTAATCCTTGCCGTGGTTTTTCCCTTCTAGGGTTTTCCACATATATCTGGTGTTATGTAATGATGTGAATTATGTTAATCTTTCATGTTTATGTTGATGTTGTAATGCTTAAGTTTTAATCTACTCCGAAGAAGTTGAAGTTTGTTTAGATACTGATTCACCCCCCCTCTTAGTGTCCTAGTGTGTTCAACAGTTGGTATCAGAGCCAAGTTTCTCTAAAGGAAGCTTAACTACTTGAGGAAGGTCTGGATGGCACTTAATGGATCCAACAAGATACCAAGGTTTGATGGAACAAATTATGCTTTTTGGAAGCTAAGGATGGAAGCCTATATCAATTCTCTAGGGTGTGGGGTTTGGGACTTTGTCAAGACTGGTTACAAAGTTCCTGCTACTATTCCTACAGACGTAGATGAAGTTAAGAAGTATGATAACAATGCCAAGGTAAAGTTTTCTATCATGAGTTGGTTAGTTGATTCAGAACTATCAAAGGTAATGAGTTACAATTCTGCTAAAGAAGTTTGGGTTAAACTTGAAACTATTTATGAAGGATATAAGAAAGTAAAGCATGCAAAGATGCAAATCTTCAAGAGTAGATTTGAGACCCTAAAAATGTCAGAGGATGAAGACATTGTCAAATATGTGCTTTGGGTGAATGAAGTGGTAAATGGCATCACAGGGCTTGGTGGAGAAGTGAAAGAAGATGAAATTGTGAAGAAGGTTCTGAGATCCCTTCCCAAATCTTATAGTCGTAAGGTATCTGCTATTTAGGAGAATGTAGAATTGGATACATACACTGTAGACAAATTGTTTGGCTCCCTTACTACCTTTGAGATGAGACATTTTGGTAGTGAGGATCCAAAGAAAGAAGATTCTTTTAGAGTCAATATGAAGACAAAGGAATAATTTATTGATGAAGATGAGAGCTCTAATGAAGTTGAAGCAAATTTTGTGAGAAGACTAAAGAAAGGCACTGGTAAATACAAAGGTAAGTTATCTTTCGAATGTTTCAATTGTGGAAAGGTT
Organism: Cunninghamia lanceolata; assembly: GCA_027924645.1. Taxonomy (NCBI): domain Eukaryota; kingdom Viridiplantae; phylum Streptophyta; class Pinopsida; order Cupressales; family Cupressaceae; genus Cunninghamia; species Cunninghamia lanceolata. The sequence continues at coordinate 614,622 of BSBN01001985.1, read as the reverse complement.
GGTCGCTTTGCTTCTATAAGTCCTTTTAAAGAATCAAGGGTAGTAACAAAAGAGACAAGTTCAAGAGAAGTATGTATTCCATAGAGAGTAGTTATTCTTCAGAAGATGAGGATCATGATGATTTAAATGATGAAACACTTTTCATGGCCCTAAGTGTTGGTGACAAAAAGGATGATGTTGAAAAATGTGAGAAGACTGATGCCTTGCAAACAAATCAAAACAATGAAAGATCAATGGTTGTATGGACTGCCTTTCATGTAAGAGAAGAAGCCAAGGCTTGGGTAATTGACATTGGTTGCTCAAATCATATGACTGGTGACAAGGAGAAGTTTATCAGCCTTGAGAAGTGGGATGGTGGCGATATAGGGTTTGGTGGTGATGAGTCAGCACAAATCTATGGAAATGGTGCTATCACTATTGATGGGAAGAATAGGACTAAGGATGTCCTCTATGTCAAAGGGCTAAAATACAATCTTCTCAGTGTCAGTCAAATGTGCATCAAGGGTTATAATCTCATCTTTCATGCCAAAGGTTGTGAAATCAAGAAGGAAGTATCCAAAAAACTAGTTGCAGAAGGCATCAAGACATATGATGATATCTATCATTTGAAGGAGGTAAATGGAAGAACATGTTTTTTGGCTCAATCCAATGAGTGTTGGTTGTGGCACAAGAGAATGGGACACAATAATTTAGTCATGCTGCGAGAGACACACCTAAGATAATTAGGCCCACAAATACAGTATGCAGAGAATGTCAAATGGGAAGCAAACAAAGACAAGTTTCAAAAGCAAGGAGTATTCTAGGGTAAGTGCAAGAAGATGGGGAGCCAAAAAGGGGTCTTAAGTGGCCACTTTTTTTCTGAAATTAGAAAATGTTGTCCTTGGATGAGAAATTGAGCATAGTTACACTCAAAATTTGGAGATGCAACCAAAACAATGTTCATAGTGCTCTGAGTCTACTTTCTAAACTACTATTTTTTTTGAAATTGGCATAGATTAAGGGGTTCAAAAGAGGGAGCCACAGAAATTGGTGTTGTTTCCATCAAAAAAACATAACATAGCATGTTTTGTGGCTCCCTCAAAAGGTCAACTTTATTTTTGTATTTTTAAAATCGCTTTAGTGAGAAATTAGCTAATAGAATGTAGTTTATGCCTGATTTTTCTGATAATTTTTTTATGAATATTTGATTTTTTACTAATTTTCAAAGTGGACACATCCTAAAAAATAGAATTTTGGTTGTGCTACCCCTATAAATTTTGAAAACTAATTTAAAATTATTTTTTTCTTTTTTTAATATGTGTAGAATGGAGTCTAGTTTCTAAATATGTAATTTTTTTTAAATTTCAATGAATAGTTAATTTACAATGAAAAAAAGACCAAACAATGGTTTTTGCCTAAAAACGGACACACAAACAAAAGAAATTAAAGATGAAAGGCTTAACATTGTTAAAATGTGAAAAAAATCACATCGTCAAATAGCTAAGAGAAAGCCTAACATTACCCAGGTGTTTGATTTGTTCGACTTTGAAACATGTGCAAATCTGAGGGTTAGCACGAACGAAATTATGTGAAATCTTGAAGAATATGGAAAAACATGTCTATGGATGTTGAAAAGGCACTCCAAGCCTTTGGGTTGAAAATCCAAAGCAAATCCCAAGCCCAAGGCTTGGGATTCCCAAAGCAAAACATAACGCGAGCGCGTTATAATGCCCTCGCATTATTGTTTTCTTTACATTTTCCCTTTTCCACAAAAGTTTGTGTTGTTTGTCATGTTTGAAATAACGTGAGCGCATTATAGTGCGAGCACGTTATAACACACTCGTGTTATGTTCCCCTTGAATTTTTTTATGTTCAAGGTTATTAATCATGTATGTATGTATGTATGTATGCATATATGCCTATATCTATGTATGTATCTATGTATGCCTATATGTATGTATGTATAGTGTCAAGGGTAGAGATGGGAGTGAGCCAGATAGGGGAGGAGAGGGATGGATAAGGATTGAGTGATTAAGGTTTAAGGTTGAGGGTTGAGTGTTTAGGGATAGGATTTAGAGTTTAGGGATAAGGGATTAGATTTTAGGACCTTGAGGGATTAGAGTTTAGGGTTGAGGCTTTTGGGATAGCGTTTAGGGTTAAGGGTCGAGGGATTAGGGTTAAGGTAGAGTGTTGAGGGTAGAGGGATTAGGGATAGGGTTTAGGGTTGAAAGTTTAGGGTTGAGGGATTAGGGTTTAAGGTATAGTTTAGTAGTTCTTGTGGATAGAGCCAGTAAACAATGGGAGATTATTTTCCTATTTCATAACAATATACCTCCCCTAAGTGCGGGGTGGATAGAAAGAAACATAGATGTACCCCAATGCAAAGCTTTGCTCATAATGATCATCCTTCTGATTTCAACTACTAATTACTCACTGTGGATGTACCATACACAGCTTTTCTCATAGTGTGTACACCTATTGGCATAATGAACCCCAGATGGGCCAGAAAAACATGTCATATAACATTACTAACATTAAAAAAGTTCATAGCCATTTTTCTGACATATTCTTGCAACTCAAATATCTTTAAGAGAAGAGTGTCAAAAATGTTGGGTTTAACAACCTAACATAAGGCAAAGTAGTTTTGTTGGGTTTAGGGATAGGGTTTAGGGTTTAGGGTTGAGGGATTATGGTTTAAGGTATAGTGTTGAGGGTTGAGGGTTTAGGGATAGGGTTTAGGGTTGAGGGATTAGGGTTTAGGGTTGACAGATTAGGGTTTAGGGTTGACGGATTAGGGTTTAATGTTGAGAGTTGAGGGTTGCGGGTTGAGGGTTTAGGGATAGGGTTGATGGTCAAGGGATTAGGGTTAAAGTAGAGTGTTGAGGGTAGAGGGATTAGGGATAGCATTTAGGGTTGAAGGTTTAATGATTGAGGGTTCAGGCATTAGGGCTGAGGGTTAAGGGATTGGGGTTTAAAATATAGTGTTGAGCGTCGAGGGTCTATGGATAGGTTTTAGGGTTTAATTCTTAAGGTTTAAGGGTTGAGGGATAGGGTTTAGGGTTTAGGGATAAGGGATTAGGGTTTAAGGTATAGTGTCAAGGGTTGAGGGTTTAGGAATAGGGATAGCATTTAAGGTTTAAGGTATAGTGTTGAGGGTTGAGGGTTTAGGGTTGACGGATTAGGGTTTAGGGTTGACGAATTAGCATTTAATGTCAAGGTTAGGGTTAGAGTGTCGAGGGTAGAGGGATTAGGGATAGGGTTTAGGGTTGAAGGTTTAAGGATTGAGGGTTGTGGCTTTAGGGATGAGGGTTTAAGGCTTAAGATATAGTGTTAAGTGTTGAGGGTGTAGGGATAGGGTTTAAGCTTTAAGGGTTAAGGGTTGAGGGATAGGGATTAGGGTTTAAGGTATAGTGTTGAGGGTTGATGGTTTAGGGATAGGGTTTAGGTTTGAGGGATTAGGGTTTAGGGTTGATGAATTAGGGTTTAATGTTGAGAGTTGAGGGTTGAGGGTTGAGGGTTAACAATCAAGGGATTAGGGTTAAAGAAGAGTGTCGAGGGTAGAGGGATTAGGGATAGGGTTTAGGGTTGAAGTTTTAAGGATTTAGGGTTGAGCCTTTAGGGATGAGGGTTAAGGTATTAGGCTTTAAGATATAGTGTCGAGTGTCAAGCATGTAGGGATAGGTTTTAGGGTTCAAGTTTTCAGGGTTAAGGGTCAAGGGATCAGAGTTAAGGGCTGAGGAATTAGGATTTGATGTTGAGGGTTGAGTACATTGAGGTTTGAGGCTCAAGGGTTTCGGGATAGGGTTGAGGGTCAAGGGATTAAGGTTAAAGTAGAGTGTCGAGGGTATAAGGATTAGGGATAGCGTTGGAGGGTTTAGGGATAAAGGAATAGGGTTTAAGGTATAGTATCGAGCCCATTGAGGGTCTAGGAATAGGGATAGCGTTTAGGGTTTAGGGATGAGGGATTAGAGTTGAGGGATGATGGATTAGGGTTGAGGGTTGAGGGATTAGGGTTTAGGGATAAGGTTTAGGGTTGAGGGTTGTGGGATTAGGGTTTAAGGTATAGTGTTGAGGGTTTAGGGATAGCGTTTAGGGTTGAAGGATTAGAGTGAAGGGTTGAGGGATTAGGATTTGACATTGAGGGTTGAGGGTTGAGGCTTTAGGGTCTAAGTTTTAGGTATAGGGTTGAGGGTTGAGGGATCAGAGTTAAGGGTTGAGGGATTAGGGTTTGACATTGAGGGTTGAGTACATTAAGGTTTGAGGGTTAAGGGTTTCGGGATAGGGTTGAGGATCGAGGGATTAGGGTTAAAGTAGAGTGTCGAGGGTATAAGGATTAGGGATAGGGTTAGAGGGTTTAGGGATAAGGGATTAGCGTTTAAGGTATAGTATCGAGCCCATTGAGGGTCTAGGAATAGGGATAGTGTTTAGGGTTTAGGGATGAGGGATTAGAGTTGAGGGATGACGGATTAGGGTTGAGGGTTGTGGGATTAAGGTTTAGGGATAAGGTTTAGGGTTGAGGGTTGAGGGATTAGGGTTTAAGGTATAGTGTTGAGGGTTTAGGGTTGAGGGATTAGAGTGAAGGGTTGAGGGATTAGGATTTGACATTGAGGGTTAAGGGTTGAGGCTTTAGGGTTTAGGGTTTAGGGATAGGGTTGAGGGTCTAGGGATCAGAGTTAAGGGTTGAGGGATTAGGGTTTGACGTTGAGGGTTGAGTACATTGAGGATCGAGGGTTAAGGGTTTCAGGATAGGGTTGAGGGTCGAGGGATTAGGGTTAAAGTAGAGTGTCGAGGGTATAAGGATTAGGGATAGGGTTGGAGGGTTTAAGGATAAGGGATTAGGGTTTAAGGTATAGTATCGAGTCCATTGAGGGTCTAGGAATAGGGATAGCATTTAGGGTTTAGGGATGAGGGATTAGAGTTGAGGGATGACGGATTAGGGTTGAGGGTTGAGGGATTAGGGTTTAGGGTTAAGGCTTGAGGGATTAGCATTTAAGGTATAATGTTGAGGGTTTAGGGATAGGGTTTAGGGTTGAGGGATTAGAGTGAAGGGTTGAGGGATTAGGATTTGACGTTGAAGGTTGAGGGTTGAGGCTTTAGGGTTTAGGGTTTAGGGATAGGGTTGAGGGTCGAGGGATTAGAGTTAAGGGTTGAGGGATTAGGGTTTGACATTGAGGGTTAAGGGTTGAGGTTTGAGGGTCGAGGGTTTCAGGAGAGGGTTGAGGGTCGAGGGATTAGGGTTAAAGTAGAATGTTGAGGGTTAAGGATTAGGGATAGGGTTGGAGGGTTTAGGGATAAGGGATTAGGGTTTAAGGTATAGTATCGAGCCCGTTGAGGGTTTAGGAATAGGGATAGCATTTAGGGTTTAGTGATGAGGGATTAGAGTTGAGGGATTAGGGTTGAGGGTTGAGGGTTTAGGGTTTAGGGATAAGGTTTAGGGTTGAGGGTTGAGGGATTAGGGTTTAAGGTATGGTGTTGAGGGTTTAGGAATAGGGTTTAGGGTTGAGGGATTAGAGTAACAGGTTGAGGGATTAGGATTTGACGTTAAGGGTTGAGGGTTGAGGCTTTAGGGTTTAGAGTTTAGGGATAGGGTTGAGGGTCAAGGGATTAGAGTTAAGGGTTGATGGATTAGGGATTGACGTTGAGGGTTGAGTACATTGAGGTTCGATGGTTTAGGGTTTAGGGATAGGATTGAGGGTCAAGGGATTAGAGTTAAGGGTTGAGGGATTAGGGTTTGACGTTGAGGGTTGATGGTTCAGGTTCGAGGGTCGAGGGTTTCGGTATATGGTTGAGGGTCGGGGGATTAGGGTTAAATTAGAATGTTGAGGGTGTAAGGATTAGGGATAGGGTTGGAGGGTTTAGGGATAAGGGATTAGGGTTTAAGGTATAGTATCAAGCCTATTGAGGGTTTAGGAATAGGGATAGCATTTAGGGTTTAGGGATGAGGGATTAGAGTTGAGGGATTAGGGTTGAGGGTTGAGGGTTGAGGGATTAGAGTTGAGGGATTAGGGTTGAGGGTTGAGGGTTGAGGGATTAGGGTTTAGGGATAAGGTTGAGGGTTGAGGGTTGAGAGATTAGGGTTTAAAGTATAGTGTTGATGGTTTAGGGATAGGGTTTAGGGTTGAGGGAGTAGGATTTGACGTTGAGGGTTGAGGGTTGAGGCTTTAGGGTTTAGGGTTTAGGGATAGGGTTGAGGGTCGAGGGATCAGTTTTAAGGGTTGAGAGATTAGGGTTTGACGTTGAGGGTTAAGGGTTTCGAGATAGGGTTGAGGGTTGAGGGAGTAGGGTTAAAGTAGAGTGTCGAGGGTATAAGGATTAGGGATAGGATTGGTGTTGATAACTGAGAGGGGGGGTGAATCAGTTATCTTAATTAATTTAACTTTTTGTTCTTCTTTAATAACTAGTGCAACATCAAAACAAATAAGCATCCATAACCATGAAAGTAGAAACAAAATCAATACACATAACACAATGATTTTGGTGTGGAAAACCCTGTTAAGGGAAAAACCACGGGGTGACTAACCCAAGATTGTATTCTCTGTTAAAAGAATAGAAGTACAAAATGGCACTTGCCAATTAGGGCTCACTGCCTGTGCACACTGCTTACAAGAGGCTCACTGCCTACAAGAGACTCACTATCTACAAGGTATAAAGAAAGTAACAAGATACTAGAACTAATAAGAAGCATCCACATATGCTAAGGTTCAGTTCCGGTTAGGCTCAATACACTGATCTACTGCACTTCATTCTTCCTCTTCTTTGGTGCTACTGTCCTGTCACATACTGGACCTGTATTACTGCTTCCACACATCTCTCTGCTTTCCTTCACACTTCATAACACACCACACACACCTTCTCATTAAAATCCATCTGGTATATATATCTGCACAAAGGATTTCAACATCTTTCTAGTCGGTATCTGGAATACTCAATATTTTCCCAAACTCTGGTCTATCAGCTGAATCCTTGCTTACCATGTGATGTGTATCAAAGAGATGCTTATAGAAGTCATCAATCATGTCATCCAATCATGAATGATCCCTTAAGAAACTTTATTACCATCAATATCTCATCTGGATTAAGTTCTAAAGCTCTGTCGGTCAGTTCTTCCTCAATCTACTTTGCCAAATAGGAACCCAACACTTAGGTGTTCATATCTTTTCACTCTTACATCACCGGAAGCTCAATCTCTAGAATATATTAGTCATGGTACTCCTCTTGACTTCCCCAAGTCCGCACTTTACTGAGATACTTTCTCTGAGAGATCTGGACCTAATTGTCAGACCTTGTTGCATGCTCTATTCTTGGTCACCGGACCAAAATACTCTTCAATCTGACTTTCGGTGTAGACACACCATGTCCTGTCGATGTGTGAGATGGACTTTGTTTCCATCAATGACAACACTCATGAAGCCACACAGTGTCTCTTGCCAACAATTAGAGGGTTTAGGGATAAGGGATTAGGGTTTAAGGTATAGTATCAAGCCCGTTGAGGCTTTAGGAATAGGGATAGCATTTAGGGTTTAGGGATGAGGGATTAGAGTTGAGAGATGATGGATTAGGGTTGAGGATTGAGGGATTAGGGTTTAGGGATAAGGTTTAGGGTTGAGGGATTAGGGTTTAAGGTATAGTGTTGAATGTTTAGGGATAGGGTTGAGGGTTGAGGGATTAGAGTGAAGGGTTGAGGGATTAGGATTTGATGTTGAGGGTTGAGGCTTTAGGATTTAGGGTTTAGGGATAGGGTTGAGGGTTGAGGGATTAGAGTTAAAGGTTGAGGGATTAGGTTTTGACATTAAGGGTTGAGGTTCGAGGGTCGATGGTTTAGGGATAGGGTTGAGGGTTGAGGGATTAGGGTTAAGGTAGACAAGGAGTGACTGAGAGACATAGAGAGGGGAGAGGTAGAGAGGTGAGGGGGAGAGATAAGTGAGATATAGAACATGAGCTAATGGAACTAGAGGTGAGATATTGTAAAGGTTCTATTGAAGGTGAGATAGGTACAAATATTTATGGATCAATCTATAGCAGGACAAAACGTGAGCGTGTTATAACGCGCTTGCATTTTTTCCTACTATAGAAATGGTAAAAAAGTGTTGACCCCCATGATCCAGGCCCACATGCTCTATTTTCATTCTAATTATGTGTGTGCTCTGACAAAAGAAGTGATTTCATGTTGTTGGGAAGTTCACATGCACATTTTACACATTCTACCACCTTTGCATGATCTTTCCACCACTGTTTCTTCTTTGCCAACTTGAGAAGGAGGAAATAACATAGTTTTCACACTAGGTTTGATATATATCTATTCAAGTTTCAATTTTTGTAGTGTTGCAATGTTAATTGTGATTCAATTTTAGGAATTTAACATTATAGATTGGTTAATAGTATTGTTATTAGTAATTATATTTGAGTGTTGTTCAATTTAACATTGAAAATGAAGCAAGTGGTGAAAAACTCAAATTGTTGAGGCGTTTTATGTAAGAAGAAAAAAACACTACATAATTGGGTACTCTCTCCATTCGAATCTTCATTTTTTAGGTATGTCAAGTCTTTACATGCATGTTCTTTACATTTTCCTTAATTCTATTTGAATTACTTTATCATGCTTTATCATACATGTTTAAAATAGACACATTCCCAATCAAGAAAGTAGCCTAAAATCTCACATGATGCCATGTATATTTTCTACACTTGGGCTCTTTAATAATTATGTGTAATAAACAGACCTTAACATACCATGATGTCAAACTATACAAGAATAAATCCTTACAACATAATAAAAATACAATCCCGCTATTATCTTGTATTCATTTTTTAGGAACTAATATTGGTCTCTTTATCATGCTACAGACAAATTCTCCATCATGCTAAGGAAACGATCAAGAATTAAACCAACACAGGAAGAGATAGAAGCTAAGAATGCAAAGAAAGTAGTGGCTATGAGGGAACTTCGTGAGAAGAGAAAATTGGAGACGATAAATGAAGACATGTCAATTGAAGAGAAACCACAACCATCACAAAGAGATATGGTATTGGCGGCACAAAGAGAATGAATGCAAAAACTTCATGCTACGAGAGATTTGAATACCATAATTGGAGACACATCCTCTACCGCAAGTCAACATGTAGGGACACCATCTACCACATCTCAAGTTGAGAGTACATCATCACTCACATGTGTTGAAGGAGGTATGCCATCATTCCCACCTCAACCTCAAGGTATGTCATCTATTCCATCTTTGATCAAAGGTATGCCATCTAGCCCATCTCATTTAAATATTGATGAAATTCCTAATGTTGAGATGAATTTACCTAACTTAACACCACCTACAATTTTTCATAGAAAGCCAAAGTATTTGATTGATATTGATGAGAATATTTTGTAGCCAAAGGAAGGTAAGATTTCAAAATGCACTTGTAGAAGATATGCTCATAAGATTTGGAGATTGTTCTTTGAAAAGTTAAATGAGACTTCAAGATGTCAACTATTCATTGAAATGATGCGAAGTATAAAGTATAGGTCCATCATGAAGATTCTTGGGTTGAGAACATTAGAGGCTTCAAGTGAAAAGTCTATTGTCAAGAATCTAATGAGTGTGTATGAGAGTGTGGGTAACACCTCACACACAAAAGATAGTAATGCAACATGGCGTGTGATTACATCGACTATAGTAAGTAGTCAAACAAGGAAAGCTCGTCTTATTAAAAAGACGAGTCAAGAATTGAGAATTAATAGGAAAACTTTATCAAGAGCCATTGGAAGACGCCAAAGAATTAAGGACACTAATGCCAATGAATTATGGGCATTCTCGGGGAGACTACCACGAAAAGATAAACCAATTTTTGAAGTATTGAGATCACTAATTGAAGACTTTTGGAAGAATTACACAAGGGTATCTCTGAATCAAAGGGATGTGGTAAGAAGGAGAATCGGTAGTCAAAACCATGAGCCACATCCAAAATATTTTTTGGATGAGACTCAAACATAGTTTTATGGTAAATTTCTAGAAAAATATCCTCAAATTAAAATTTGTCAAAGATATTTTGAAATGCTAAAACCTTTCTATGTCAAGATAAATCACACACGCACTACTTGTTGTTGTAGATTACATATTAAATTTTTAACCATTTTGATGTTTATAGGTCTATATGTTTAGATATGCATACTAACAATGTTTTGCAGGGTTGTGCCATACGTGCCCCACCAACATCTTCAAGAGACTTCATATCAAGAATTTTATGTGAAAGAGAGGAAGGTCAAATATTCTACAAGAAATTATGCTTGGATGGCACATGTCATCGTTGTGGTGGCTTGCAACATTTGCTAATATGTGAACAATGGAAACAAGACATGCGGTTGGAAACGAACTAGTAGAGTTTGGCAAGTATAAAACAGTGGCATACAATACAAAATATGGTAAAGAAGCAAAGAGGTGTGAATTGGTTATTGAAAAGATTCTAGTGTATCAGTTTATACATATATTTCATGACAACATAGTGTATGAGTATGCAAGACATGCCCATAGAACTTGATGGTTGGACTTGCAATTCAAGTTATGCAAGGACACATTTCCAGTTGGTAGCATTGTTTCAGTCATTAAATTTGTAGAGAACTACAGTCTACAGCCACAGTGTGAGGTGCAATCACAATATTACAACTCCACACAGGTTTCTATATTTGTGCACATCGCATTCATTCATGCAAATGATAGTACAAAGGATGACAGAAAGATCATAAGGGAGTATAATTTCCATATTAGTGATGATCACACACATTCTACGGAGTTCGTGCAAGGTTGCTTTCAGGTGTTCTACAATGATTTAGCTAGAAGGGGCATATCGTTCAGTTAGCATATCATATGGTCAAATAATTGTGCATCATAATTCAAGAACTCACAAAATTTCTATTGGCTGAGTAGGAGGCATAATTTTACAGGTATTCAGCATATGTGGAACTTTTGTGAGGCCAGACATGGAAAGGGGGAGCATGATGGTGCAGGATCATGTATCAAAAGAGCCATAGCACAAGAAGAGTTAAAGTATAAAGACAACGCAAAGTTAACATATGCAAAATCAATTGTCGAGTGGTGTAATACTTCCATGGGTCCAGGTAATGAAGGTAAGTCTTTAGTTCGTAGATTTTTCTGGTTGATAGATGATACTAACATTGCACCATATGAGGACTATTCTACACTGACAGGATCAAATGAGATGCATTCTTTCAGAAGCTCAATTGCAGATTCATGGAGTATCCATACATTAAAGATGTCATGCTTTTGTTCTTCCTATACAATTCAAGCCTAGGATGAGTGCAAATCAAAGAAGTGGGTTGACAAATGACAGTTAAGTTATCTTAGCCCACTTGACATGTATTGACCCCTGACAGCACTGGAACTAACACAGATGGAATCATTAGTTGACTTTGACCACATATCAGATCTAGTTTAACCAGGTAATATAGGGCACGTATATGCATCTAATTTCATCTAGTTCAACCAGGTAATGTCATCTTACTTTGTAGTGTTTTTGTAATGTTGACTAATTTCATCTAATTTGCTACACATATCAATGTAGGGCATGTATATGCAGTTATTACAGATGAATATAATTAAGAGGGAACATATTATTACTTATGTCATTGTGTTACAGCCAAAAAAAAATTAGAGGCCCCAGTTACAGATGGAGAAAACATCAAATACCCTACAGGCTTAGTGGTTATTACTGGAACATGGCTTAGAAGGTACCCACATAAGAGTGTTAATATTTGGTTGTTTCAGGACTTTGACATGCATCGAAAAATTCTTCATTACTCAAACCTTGTCATGGCATCCAATGTTCATTTGATAAAGTATCAGGGTAGACCTTTGAACAAAATCTTGTGGAAGGTACGTGAGTCTGACCATGAAGCAATACTTGACACAATAAAGAGTAGAGCAGACTCAGATGGTTCATTAGATTAATTTGTAAGTATTCATATTGATTTTGTAAAGTCATGTTACATAGAGTTGTAAGTATGCACATTAATTTGTAAGGTTTGTCTTTTTTAATTTCCTACTGTATTTTTACACATTAATTTGTAAGGTTTGTCTTTTTTAATTTCTTGTTGTATTTTAACACATATACACATTTTTACATCATCATGTTATGCATTTTTGGTGTTCTGCTCCTGATGTGACCAAACTGATAGTTCCAATGTGTCTAGATGGGTATGTTTAGGCTAGGCATTATTCTATTTTTCACCCAAACATGTCAAAATAGTTTGAGCTACATTGTACCTACGATATCCTTGAAGTCTAAAGTGCAAAAAGGCAGCAATTTTGACGAGATGTTACTCAAAAACTACGTCACTTAGAAACATTCCATCTAAGGCAACACGATCATGTAGAGTGCCTCTACAATAACCTCTCTTAGTTTTTTATATCTCTAAGGCATTTACCCGTGGTGAAAGGTTTTCTACTGCCCTAAAAATCGTCAAAAGGAGGCAATGTAAAGTTGCAAAGGGGTGTAACTTTTGTTCTTCTCCTCATGTGGCCAAATTGACAGTTCCAACATGTCTAGATGGGTATGTTTACACTAGGCATGGTCCTATTTTTCACCCAAACAAGTCGAAACAATCTGAGCTACATTGTACCGACGATATCCCTGAAGAGTCCAAAGTGCAAAAAGGCAGCAATCTTTGACGAGATGTTACTTGAAAACCATGTCACTTAGAAACATTCCATCTAAGGCAACATGATCACGTAGAGTGCATCTACAATAACCTCTCTCAACTTTTTATATCTGAGGTATTTTCCCATGGTGAAAAGTTTTCTGCTGCCCCAAAAATCGTTAGAAGGAGGCAGTGTAAAGTTGCAAAGGGGTGTAACTTTCATCCTACTCTTGATGCGACCAAACTGACTATTCCAATGTATCTGAATGGGTACATTTATATTAGGCATGGTCCTATTTTTCACCCAAACATGTCGAAACAGTCCAAGCTACATTGTACCGACGATATCCCTGAAGAGTCCAAAGTGTAAAAAGGAAACAATTTTTGACGAGATGTTACTCAAAAATTGTGTCACTTAGAAATATTTCATCTATGGAAACATGATCATGTAGAGTACCTCTACAATAACCTCTCTCAGTTTTTTATATCTCTGAGGTATTTACCTGTGGTGAAAGGTTTTCTGCTGCCCCAAAAATCATTAGAAAGAGGCAGTGTAAAGTTGCAAAGGGGTGTAACTTTCATCCTTCTCCTGATGCAACTAAACTGACTATTCCAACGCATCTGAATGGGTACATTTACATTAGGCATGGTCCTATTTTTCACCCAAACATGTCGAAACAATCCGAGCTACATTGTACTGACAATATCCCTAAAGAGTCCAAAGTGCAAAAAGGTAGAAATCTTTGACGAGATGTTACTCGAAAACTATGTCACTTAGAAATATTTCGTCTAAGGAAAGTGATCATGTAGAGTGCCTCTACAATAACCTCTCTCAATTTTTTATATCTTTGAGGTATTTGTCCATGGTGAAAGTTTTTCTGCTGCCCCAAAAATCATCAAGAGGTAGTGTAAAGTTGCAAAGGGGTGTAACTTTCGTCCTGCTTCTGATGCGACCAAACTGACTATTCCAACGCATCTGGATGGGTATATTTATGCTAGGCATGGTCCTATTTTTCACCCAAACATGTCAAAACAGTCTGAGCTACATTGTACCGACGATATCCCTGAAGAGTCCAAAGTGCAAAAAGGTAGCAATCTTTGACGAGATGTTACTCAAAAACTGTCACTCAGAAATATTCTGTCTAAGGAAACATGATCATATAGAGTGCCTCTACAATAACCTCTCTCAGTTTTTTATATCTCTAAGGCATTTGCCCGTAATGAAAAATTTTCTGCTGTCCCAAAAATCGTCAGAAGGAGGCAGTGTAAAGTTGCAAATGGGTATAACTTTCATCCTGCTCCTGATGCGACCAAACTGACTATTCCAAGGCATCTAGATGGGTACATTTACACTAGGCATGGTCCTATTTTTCACCCAAACATGTCGAAACAATCCAAGCTACATTGTACCGACAATATCCCTAAAGAGTCCAAAGTGCAAAAAGGCAACAATATTTGACGAGATGTTACTCGAAAACTGTGTCACTTAGAAACATTCCATCTAAGGCAACATGATCATGTAGAGTGCCTCTACAATAACCTCTCTCAGTTTATTATATCTCTGAGGTATTTGACCATGGTGAAAAGTTTTTTGTTGCCCCAAAAATCATCAGAAGGAGGCAATGTAATGTTGCAAAGGGGTGTAACTTTTGTTCTCCTTGTGTGGCCAAACTGACAGTTTCGACATGTCTGGGCACCAATGTGAGGTTGTTTTGATGGCAAAGGGTGCCTTGATTCATGATGTTGAATCTCTTTCCTCCTAGGCGCCAAAATAGATAGTTTAGACAAGAAAAGGTGCCTTAGTACACTTAGCTCATTTCTTGGCAATTTGATGGCTTCAATCACTTGTTCAAACCTATAGGAGACCATTTTACACTTAGGTGCTAGATCTTAGGATTTAGAACATCTTCCTTCAAGGTGCCAAAATGAGGTTATTTAGACACAAAAGTGCACCTCCATACAAGATGCTTATTCTCCTTCCACTTAGGTGCTCATTCATG
>BSBN01001984.1:0-135561 GCA_027924645.1 Cunninghamia lanceolata | reverse complement strand
TTTTTATTTTAATGAGGAGCTTGTAAATAGAATAAAAGTAAATAAATGGCCGCATAGTGCCCTTACCAATTAAACTTCTACTCCTTATCTTATGTTTGAATACTATTTATATTTATACACATTATTTGATGGGCTTTATTTTTATGTTCATTGATTTAATAAACCATGTTAGCTATATATTTATAATTATTTTAAAAAACATGTCTAGTTATTTTTAAAAATATCAATTCTATTTGCTTAGCTTTTATTTGATTTGATTTTTCTTAAATTTATGTTTAAGTACTACTTATATTTATACACATTATTTGATGCGATTTATTTTTTATGTTTCGTTGATTTAATAAACCATGTCAACTATATATTTATAATTATTTAAAAAACATGTCTAGTTATTTTAAAAATATCAATTCAATTTGCTTAGTTTTTATTTGATTTGATTTTTCTTAAATTTATGTTTGAGTACTACTTATATTTATACACATTATTGATGGGATTTATTTTTATGTTCATTGATTAAATAAAACTATGTCCCTATATATTTATAGTTATTTAAAAATTATATGCGTATTTATTTAAAAAAATATGTCAGCTCTATTTTGTTTTTATGTATAGGTTCACAATCATCCCCTTAATGCCATTGTATAACTCCTCTCAGTGTAATTATCTTTATATGTTTACTCTTTAATAGTTTTATTTAACATGCTCATGCTATTACACTCTACCCTTTGCTGCCACTATAGTTAGGATTAAAATGAGAGTTAGGGGATAAGATTAGTGTTAGGGTTAGTGTTTAGGTTAAATTTAGGGTTACGATTAATATTACAGTTAAGGTGACAATTAGAGTTAGAATTACGATCGAAATAGTGTTAGGGTTAGGGTTACAATTAGGATTAGGGTTAGAATTATGGTTAGAATTGGAGTTAGTGTTAGCATTAGTGTTAGGATTAAGGTTAGGGTTAGGGTTACAAATATAATATCATGGTTGTTTAATTTGAGTTCCATAAATCACTCACATTTTGTTTGGATCTCTTAGCCTGTTTTAAGATCTTACTTTTTTTAACCCCAAAATTACATTCTTTTGGTTCTAAACTTTGCTTATTTAAAATCCAAAATAATTCATATATAAAAAAATTTAATAGCTATAATAATAAGCTTGTAGTCTAAATATTTCCATAATTTGGGTGCATTTCATGCAAATTAGTAGTCTATTTTATATATTGAATTGCATATCAAGACATATTTTCTTGACACTTATACTTTCATTTAAACCTTGGAGAACTATATGATTCTCACTTCTTTTGAAGTAGTATGATATTTGATAAAATAATGCAATTTAAGATCTCCCAATAATGGTTGTAAGATAATCAATCTACAAAATAAGTATAATCTTATCATTACCATTTGAGCTTGAACCTAGGATTTTCAAAGAAAATATCAAGAATAGAGATTAAATTATTCTTCCCCAAAAATCTAGTTTTAAGAAAATTGTTTTCATTTTGCCTAGATTGTTATTTAAAACTATTGAAACCTTAGATACGAACATAGAGAAAAACTAATTACAACATACCTAATGTATTAAATGTTGATTCTCCTTTTTTTAATAGAAAAAGGTGATAGGCGCCCATAGCATTACTTGAAATAGGAAAATACATATAAGAAGAAGTTCAAAGGACATAAAGTCCATCAAAATTTAATAGTCAAGAGGCCCTAAACTAGCCACTAAATGTAACATTAGAAACTGTCCACTTGGGGGCTTTTCCCTCTTAAGGTTTACCTCCCGGGTCTTTTACATGCATTTAGACATCTTAGTTCATAATTTGGCATCCCGATGGAATGAGCCCTAGGTAACATGGAAAATGGGACCTAGGAGAACCCCTTGAGCTATACCCTGCCCAAAATAGGGGGGAGGACTTGGCACCCGCGCCCTAGTCCTGCCCTATTTTGGGGCAGCCCCAATTTCTGGGTGTCGGTTTATGACCGTTATTTGGGTCTTTTGTCCACATGGTAAGTTTGAATTATGAAAATTTTAGTGGGAGTGCTTGTAGTTGCATTTAAAAGCATGTTTTGGCATTCATTTGTAAAATAGATGATTACTAGAAATCTATTGTGTTCTCAAGGTGATTCAAGGCTTTCATTGTGTTGCAAGAGCAGACTTGTGTGGTTTGTGTGTTTGTATTTGCAGATTTGAGCATCCATTTCATCATGGAATGAAGAGCATCTTCTTCCCATGATATCTTAACTACAATGTGACATTATATTATGTTTTTATCATCATTTCCTTTGGCTTTTACCTCTACCTCACAAGGGCATGCACTCTATCTGACAACAATGTTTAAAGATTTAAGTGTCCTCCAGGGTTTGACTGAGGCAAGCCTCTAAACACCACAACCTCCAAACCAAGGTCTTGTGATTACAGGTTACAGGTGTCGTATTTAGGAGAAGCGAAGTTACAGGAAGGATTGACAGACATCAAGGATTCAAGATCTGAAGAAAACGGGACACTGGAGCATTTCTAGGACCTGGGCACTCGCTCTAGTGTCCTCCACAAATGAGTTTCCAGAAACATAAGTTTACAGGGTTGATCAATGTCGAAAGGAGGTCCAGATCCTGCAAAGAAACCGGTACCTTTGACTTGGGCGCCTACTCCAATGTCCCCGACTGTTCCGCCTCAGAACCTCGAAAACATGTATTATGTGATTTTCTATTTTACTTCCGTCTACAAGAGCATTTTCTATTATTCGTTAGTTTATTGCCGTATTTACATAATTAGGGTTTTAATGGTCAATTGAGCATAAGAGAAGAGAAATTGATAATTAAATTCCCTAATCCAAAGGATAGGACTAAATCACCCTCTACTGAAACATTGTTAAAACTACATTCATTTTAAACACCAATTCAAATGTTCCTAATATCCATTTCCACTTATCAAACATAGAGTCATAATGATCATCAAAGAACAAGCCGGTTCAATATCAACACCGGAGGACCATAAGCCAAATATAAAGCATACATCTCATTTTTTCTCATTAATATAATTTACATCATCTCTCTCAAAGAGTACAAATTGCATAAAAAAATATACATAAGGACAATGGTATAGCCATGGATAAGATACAATCACTAATAAAATAAGTACAAGAGAGAACTTCTTGAACTGGTGCTCCAATAACCTGTACACCAATCCCCAATGGCGGTGGCAATGCCTTCCAACCATGTGGACTAATAAGAGACCACCCCACCGTGCTTGGAAGTAGTCACAAGGCCCAAATAGAAGAATAAAGGAAAGGAATACAATAGCCAACACACATCAATCATGAAGCAGACAAGCGCACATAATGCATAAAGCCAAAGTCACAACAAAGAGATGCTCATCCAATAGCATGTCGGGTACTACTCATGACTACTATGGTACTAGACACTAGAGTGTAGATCAGATGGAGTGCCGTCATGCATGCTCGAAGGGATGGCACCACATGGCTATACAGGAGGACTCAATATCCTAGACCTAACCTCATCTCATTTAACCAAACAAGGAATGCATAACCAAATCAAACAATTCAATAGGCACTCATAATCCATGATAATCATCAATTAATTAATTCATTTCACAAGCTACTACATACAACTCCAGATATAACTAGGAAAATAATCTATTTCCATAATGAACTAATTGATTTCACAATTTCCTATAGATACCTCCTGATCTAACTAGGAAAATAATCCATGTTCCATCATGAATTAATTGATTTCACAAGTTGCTACAGACAAATCTAAATATAAGTAAGCATAGAAATGACTAATTTCACAAGCTGCTACAGACAGCTCCAGATATAACTAAACATAGAAATGACTGATTTGACAAGATTCTATAGACAAATCTAGATATAACTAAACATAGATATGACTGATTTGACAAGTTGCTATAGACAGCTCTAGATATAACTAATAAGTAATAAATGTTGGTGACAGGATTTCGGTAGCAATAAACATGCTTAAAATAAAAAGTGCCCAGGTCTGAAATTGGACCACAACCCAGTTCATATTTTGGCATTTCTAGTTGAATCCCACTTCTAAAATTAAGTTAAGACATGGGATTTCAGGCCGGTAAGGAAATGCTCTGTTTTGCCCCAAACTTAATTAAATTTTATCAGACAAAAAGAGGAAACCCAAAACCAAATTAGAGAGAAAGAAAGTGCAAATAAACAACTTCCAATATGATTTAAACATCAGTCAATACAGATTGATCAAGAAATTCAAGAAATGAAATAAAGAAAAGAGATTATATGGGGCGACAGGGTACCAGCGAGTAGATTTAGCCCAAAAATCAAAGTGCCCAGAATCAAATTCTGACTTCGACCCAGTTGAGATATTGGAATTTGTACATTGAATCCACATTTATTTTCTAATTTTATGACACGATATAAGGTGCTGTTCTGAAAAATGTGTTAAATTGCTAAGTTGGGTAAAAACATGAAAAATGAAAGTGCCCAGAATTCAAATATTGCAACGACCCAGTTGAGATACAAGTGTTTCTACATGGAATCCACATTTATTTTATGTTTATTACATGAGAATAAAGTGTAGTTTCAAAAAATGTTTTTCAGCATTTTTGCACAAATTTTGACCAAAATAAAATTACCCAAATTTAAAATCAGAGTTCGACCCAATTGAGATTATGTTGTTTCAAGTTGAATTCCATAGTTGGATTTGAGATAAAACATAGGAGATTGAACAGGTTTACCAAGTCTCTGTTTTTCTCCAATAAATTGCAATGACTAGACTAAAAATAAACATCAAAACTAATATGCTATGACAATACCTAGAGTAGCCAGGACACCTAAGACATTTAAATATATACAACCATTTCTAACTCTGAATTTCAAGGAATACACAGAAAAATATCTTTAATTATGCCTAAATTGAAAAGAAGAAATGCTCTGTTTGCAAGACACGAATAGCTTCTAAAATAGAGCAGCAAGACAACAATGCTACACTGAATCCAATAGAGAAATGCTCACAAAATATCCTTGGAAAACCACATATCTTCCTTCCCACCTCCATTCCAAGGTGTGGGGTTTTCTTCTTCTCCACAAAATCAGATTTTTTTCTCATCGTTGAATGAATGATTTTCATGCTCCTCAAACAACTTTTATTTACCTTTTTACCAACCTCTTCTCAAGCCCTACAAAAGCATAGAATTATTTTTAAAAAAGTGACTTACTTATCTTTAATAAATCTTTCCAAGCTAAACTTCAAATAAATCCAACATTAAAATACATAAAGCTCCCTTAATACACATAAAATGCCAATTAGCACAAATAATTTAAATGCCAATAATCTACCCTACCTAATAGAGCTCTCAAATTGATTTATTAAAAAATCACATAAAGCCCCATTCACGAAACCATGCAATTATCATCTTTTAAATCACCAATATGACATACCAAAATAAATGTCATAATAAATTAATGCAAAACCATAATAAAATGCTAACAACCCATACGGGATACCTTAACAACCAATACTTGCAAACCACATAAGACCAGATGGGCAATCCAAACGTTACCATAGGGTAACCGGAAGGTAACCATATATCATAGAACCACTACACTAATAGGGTACAATTGGGCTAGGCTACATAACGTTTAGCCTGTGACTATCTCCATTAACCACCATCAGGGAATAAGAGTATTCTTAGGTCTGTGAATCTAGGCAGAGTTGATACCTAGTCCCTGCATCACTTTGATCACACATCAAAGCACATGTACATATATCATATAATAGCCGAAGCATCAATGGACATCAGAAGAGGGTCATGACATCGTAAGCCTCTCGGATATGAGTGTTACAATATCATCCCTTTCCTATCCATAATCATACGAAAGCAATGATATTAGTATATAAACTTATAAGCATGTAATCCAGCATGACAAACTAATCATGTCAACATCATTATAGTATCGAAATCTATCAAGGAAAAGCAACAACTAAAATGTGAAAATAGGGTTCATTGCACCAAGAGCCCATTTGTTAGAGTAGAAAGTTGAGACAAACACTAAAAATTTTGGACCTAATTTGGAAAGTATAGAGGGAATTAATTGATCCCCTTTTTTATCTATTCCACAATCTTTTAATTGTAACCTTAAGGATTAAAACTTGGTGAAGAAATCCTCTAGAGTTGAGAAATTCCTAGGATTAAGACCTATGAGTTCATTTTCCAACTCATGACTCTTAAGTTTATCATCTTTCCCAAATAACTTGTTGAGGGTATCCCAAACTTCATTGGGTGTTTTCAATGACTCAATATGGAATAGTAATTCAGGAGACAAGTTTAAACATAAGAAGCCAAAGCCCTAGTCACATTTATTAAAAAACTTTTCTTTGTCCTTAGCTGCATTAGGTTCTTTTATTGTTCCCATTGTTACCCTAAATAGACCTTTGTTTTTTAGTACAAGTATCACTTTTAACTTCCAATCTTGATAGTTAAAAGGCGTTAGGGTGGTATAGTTACATTAGACTCCATGCTTTAGACTTTAGATTGTTGCAAGATGTAGAAATACAAAAATAGAGAAAGTAGAAGTGTGGAAATGAAAATAGAAACACAACTCACATGCACTTCTTGAAGAACTGCAAAAGAAACACACACAACACCGTCATCATTATTGCCCCCTAATTTTTTCACTTTATAAAGATAGTGCCTTTAAGGATAAATCAATTTGACCATAAACTAACACTTTATAATTTAGTGCAATATTCTGTGAAAAAATGTTTCAATGACACATGAAAATACATATCAAGAAAGAATACATTTTGCAAAAAAATATTTGCTAACAAAAAAATATAAAGGGAAATAAAAACAATAAGGAACTATAGACGTATTTCAAACTTCATGCTAGTCTTACACTGTAGACAGCCAAAAAAAAAACTTTTCAATGGCGCACGGGCAAGCTGGTGTATATGCCGCAAGGACCATTTTATTGAACAAGGTCAAAGAGTAGCAAATTTTTGCATCGAATAGACCAACAAATAGTGATTTTTGATGTGGCTTGAATAGAGCCAACCTTCCACACCTCAACAGAAATCAGAGGACCCTGAAAAGAAAGGTGTTCATTGTGCAAGAGGTAACAAAATACGTTTCAAACCTCTTTCAAACATTAAAAAAACCCTAGATTGTGTATCACAAATAGCATCTTTGTGTTTTGAATCACAATGGTTGAATAGGTGTTGAACAAAGAGTTAACAAGGGTGGACTAGCAACCTCATGCAAGGAACTCTTCGGGCACCCAAAAATTTTCAAGATGCCTATATTAAAGAGGTTGTAGGCAGGGATAAAATACATTGGAAAGAGGTTGTGGGCCCGTATAGAGTAGGTTGCAAGCCAAAAGGGAACACATGCTTTTGGAACCGCCTCTCTAAATGTGTCATATTGATGCTTCTCTAAATGCATCTGGCCTTCAAATTTCAGTTCGATCCTGTCCACTGGTGCATCACTCTTGCATACAAACAACACCTTGCAACACAAACAAACAGACCCAACAAAAAAATTCAATGCAAATATAAACCAAGTTCTTACAAACTATAAAACGTTGACCTCCCGCTTTGATACCATGAAGGTTTCTACAAGAAACAAGAAGACAAAATAATAGTATTGCAAGCAAGAAAACAAACAAAGAATTGTATGAAGTTGCCCAATCAAATATTAGCTAAACAGTCACATATAAGTAGAAAGGATAAATGGCACTAGATCTCCATGCAATGAGGACAGGCCTTCTCATACATGGAATGGTGGCGGGTTGTCTACCACAAAAGTAGCATGAGGTGTTGAAAGTGAGTCCACACCTCTAAAGACTACTAACTAACTTGACACGTAACATGGGCAAGTGTCAAGGGATGCCTAATTAGGCTTAAAACCTATGTGTATGCATAATATACACTAATGGCAATTAGGATTACAATTATTATTACAATTAGGACTAAAATTAGAGTTACAACTATGTTTTGAATTAGGGTTGGGGTTAGGGTTATAATTCGGGATAGAATTAGGGTTAGGGATGTTGTTGCGGTTAGAATTAGAGTTTAAATTACAATTGTGATTACAAATAGAATTTCTCTTAGGGTTAGGGTTCAATTAGAATTATGTTTTCAATTAGAATTAGTGGTAGAGATGTAATTACAATTAAAATTAAGGTTATGGTTAAAATTATGTTTGTGGTTAGGTTTATGGTTGCAAAGAGTTATAAGTATGGTTCTAAACCTAACCAAAACCCTATTTAATCATAACCCTCAATCTAACCCTAGTTCTAATTCTAACCATAATCAGATTATTACACTTAGCACTGATTTATAAGCCTAAGCCTATATTTGACCCTATTTATAAGACAAATCCTAAACCAACCCCTAAACAAAACTATAATTCTAAATCTAACCTTCATTCAAATTTTTAAAAATAATATATAATTAGAATTATAATTATTATATAGTATATTATAATATATCTAACATGTATATTTATATAATATAATATATAATTATAACTATAATATATTATAATTATATATCTAACTTATATTACAATATTATATAAATATAATAATCTTAAGCTATATAATATAGTTAGAATTAGGCTTCGACTTGGGATGCTACTAGCATACCTATATTTAAAATATATATGTCAAGTATGTGGAGAGAGATATCCTTCTCTAGGGCCTATCTTTTCATCAATGAATTAGTTTTTAATCACAACCCATGCAAAATGAACACTATTTTCTTAAAACTAGATTTTTGGGGAACAATAATTTAATTTGTGTTCTTAAAATTTTCTTCGAAAACCCTATGTTCGAGCCCAAATGGTAACGATAAGATTATACTAACCCTAATTCTAACGTAAACACTAACTCTAACCCTAATTTTAAACCATATCTCTAATCCTAAATATATAGTATAATATAATATTAAATTTTAATTATCAATATATTATAATAATAATTATTATAAATATTATATTATATATAATTATTATATAATATATTATAATAATGTCTAATATATATTATAATTAATTATAATAATTCACATAATTATATAATATAGTTGGAATTAGGCTTGCCCCTCAATAATACTAGCATAACTATATTTAAAAAATATATCTAAACTATGCTATGCTAGTATTTTTCTTGTCTTATTAATTTTAGTGTTTTAATTTTTTAAAGTTTTTCTTTCTTTTTTAGTATTTTGTTGTTTATTATTTTTTTTCTCTTTTAGAAAGGAGTTTGGTTTGCAATCTATCATATGTTTTTTTTCTTTATTCTATTGATCTAGGCTTAAATTTGATGGCAGTACCCGAGTATTTATCTATTTTTGCTGTAAAATACAATAAAGAGTTTAGGAAGATTGTATTACATGAAAGGGTAGATTTGGGATAGAACGTCCAAAATTTTGATAGAATTATTTTGATGTTTGTATTTAGTTTATATTAAAATATGTCTTAATATTTGAAGGACAAGTTTGAGTAGATAGTCATTATGAAAAAATTGCCTGACATGTAAGGTGGACTCTCAAATTTAGGCCTTGCTATTGATGCATCACAAAGTCTAATTTGAAACATTTTTTATTCTATTTTATTGAATCAATGCAAAAAATTACAGAAAAGGAATAGTTGAGATGAGGGACTCCACAAGGAAGGAGCAATCTACAAGGCATATACATAGGAAAATGTCTTACAATAATAGTGTCAAAGCAAAAACAAATCTATACAAGAAAATATACATGCTTCAAGAGTAGTTACACATCAAAAATAAGTCACAACCCTACAAACAAAAGAAAAACTACTCCTATAGAAGAAGCTTCAAATCCTTTGCAACAGAAACTCTATTTTTATGGAAGAACTATATCATTTGTTATTTAATTTGTTGAATCTAATAATCAATCTGTATGTTTCTGTTGAATTAATAATCAATCTGTATGATCTTATTTGGCTCCCACTATAACAATGAAAGAAGAGAAGCAAGACAATACAACCACCATAGCAAAGCCTTAAACATACGGTTTCTTGTGATAATTATGAATAGTAAAAATTACTTTATATCTGATTTTCCATAAATGCAATACAGGTTCGATCCACCCGCAGTGGCGTCCAAAGCAGACAAAATCCCCCGCTCAGTTTGCCGCCAAGGCGAGCCAAAGCGGTTAACTAGTGGCTGACTTGTTTTCTGGTGAGCGAATACCTCTCCCGCGGTACACTCCTGGGAAACCATGGCGGCCACAAGATTCGAATAGAATAGATCGCTTCCTATTCCTTGGCGGTTTCATCTCCTCAGAGGTTATTCAGTTAAATCATGACGTTTTGCCGAGTTGTGTTCAAAATATATGGGTTAATTTTTTAAGTCTTTATTTTTTTTTTTTTTAGTATTTTGTTGTTTCTTTCTTTCGTCTTGTTTCAAAAAGGAGTTTGGTTTGTAATCTATCATAAGTTTTTTATTTTATTTTATTGATCAGGGTTTAAATTTGATGGTGTGTGGTATATTTATCTATTTTTGCTGTAAAATACAATAAGATTTTAGGAAGATTGTATTACATGAAAGGGTAGAATTAGGATAGAACGTCAAAATTCTGATATTATTCTGATGTATGTATCTAGTTTATATGTAATTTAGTTTATAGTAAAGTATGTCTTAGTATTTGAAGGACAGGTTTGACTAAATAATCATCATGAAAATTTTGTTTGACATGTAGGGTTGACAGTCAAATTTAGGCCTTGCTATTGATGTGTCACAAAGTCTTAAGTTCTTTTTTATTGATTCAATGCCAGAAATGAGAGACTCCACCGGGAAGGAGAAGAAAAAAATTACAAGGCATATACATAGGAAAAAGTCTTACAGGAATAATATCAAAGCAAAAATATAACTATACAAGACAATATACATGCTTCAAGAACAGTTACAAATCAAAAATAAGTCACAACCCTACAAACAAAAGAAGAACTAGTCCTATAGAAGAAGCATGGAGTCCTTTGCAGCACAAATTCTATTTTTATTGAACTACTATATCATTTGCTACTAATCAATCCGTATGTTCTTTTTTGGCTCCCACTGTAACTAAGAAAAAAGAGAAACAAGACAATATAAACATCGTAGTAAAGCCTTAAACATGATTAGTAAAAATTACTTTACATCTGATTGTTCATAAATGGAATACAGGTTGGATCCGCCCACGGTAAATAGTCGGTGAGTTGTAACTCACTGACTGTACGGTAATCCAGTCGACGGAAACAGTCGAAGCCACCTAATGATAAAAAATGCAGAGTCGACATCACAGATTCCTGCCGTACTATTGATCGATGTACAGTCATCTGCCAAGTGGGGGCTGTATGGTCTTCGACCAGCCGGTCCGGTTGGATCCACCCGCAGTGGCCTCCAACGCACACAAAATCCCCCGCTCAGTTTGCCGCCAAGGCGAGCCAAAGCGGTTAACTAGCGGCTGGTTTGTTTTTTGCAGGGAATACCTCTCCCGCGGGACACTGCTGGGGAAACCATGACGGCCACAAGATTCGAACACGACAACTCCGGAAAACGCCACGACTTAACTTAATAACCTCCGAGGAGACGAAACTGCCAGAGAAAAGGAAGCATTCTATTATACTCTCACCACCAATTTCCTCCTCTCAGGTGATACCAATATACCACCTCACATTGTATCACTGGGTTTATGAAAATACTTACCCTAAAATGTCGGGTATATGGGTATCATCTGACCAGAGGAAATTGGTGTGAGAGTAAAGAATAGAATGGTTCCTTTTCTCCGGCAGCTTCGTCTCCTCGGAGGTTCTTCAGCTGAGCTATGGCGTTTTCAAGGGTTGTTGTTTCCGAATTCTGTGGCCGCCACGGTTTCCCAGCAGTGTCCCGCGGGAGAGGTATCCCTCGCCAGAAAACAAGCCAGTAGCCAGTTAACCACTTTGGCTCGCCTTGGCGGCAAACTGAGCGGAGGTATTTTGTGTGCGTTGGAGGCGACTGCGGGTGGATCAAACCTGGCTGGCGGCGATCGGCATCTCGTGACAGATCCTGTGTGTCCTTGTAGAGCCTCATCTTGTTTGATTTTGTGCCACTTCACCTGTCCTCTTCCAGGAAGGGTTTTGGTCTTCTACAATCTGCCAATTCCTTTCGATGCTGTTGCGGCTGACGCGGAGGCCTGTGTATGTATTTCTCCATGGGCAAATCCGAGAGCCGAATCAGGGTTCGGCGGGATTCGAACGAAAGATGATGTAGATCGACGGATCTTGTTCCACTAACCCCTCAAAGAGCAAATGTATCTTCTTCACCAACGCTTCCTCCTCCTCCAAATTGCTGATTGCAATTCAATGTTTTTTGTTTGTTGAAAATGGTTTACATCCCTCTACTGAGTTTTATTGCCCGACTCCAATCAAGACAGCGTAAAGCGAAAGCTCTAGATGAAAGAAAATCCCTCCTTAAGCTACATAACCTCACCAACGGTATATGCGTGTTTATATAATTGTTAGGGAAATAAACTTCCTTAGGAATTAATTTAGGTTAAAAAGTAATTAATTTATTAATAAATTATTTAAATTAGATTATTGATAAATCGTACTAGTTATTTTAAGAAAGTAAACGTCACTAGTATACCTGTATTTTAAAAATATATCCAAAGTAATATCCTTCTCGAGGTTTCTAAAGTTAGGATTGGTCATAAACAAAGGCCCTCCAAGAAGGCTTTCAAATATAGGTTTGCTAATAGGGATATCTCTCCCGCGTACCTTAGATATATTTTTTAAATATAGGTTGAGGCCCGGACCGTAAGGATTGGCACATCTATCTAAAATACTAGCATAGATATCTTAAATACATCTATCTAAAAGACATGACAGACATCAAAAATATCCTTCTCGAGGCTTGTAATGTTAGGATTGGTCATAAAAAAAGGCCCCTCCAAAAGGCTTTTAAATATAGGTATGTTGATATTGATATCTCTGCGGCGTACTTTAGTATAAATCTTGAACTATAACCCTACCTAGCATTAAAATAAAGTTACCCTACAATAAGCAATTACTTTTCTTTTCTTTGTTGGATGCAACAACAATTCTAATGGAATATTTTTCAATAACTTAATTCAAATGATAAGAACAACTTAATTATAATTTTTAATAGAATTTAATTCCCATTGTAAAAATTTAAAACAAAGGTCATTAAACTAAATATTATTTTTCTTTGTGGCTTTTAAAGATTGAAAAACTATAACCCTAACCCTCATCAAACTAAAATAAAGGAATTTACATTGTAGTTATTTTTCTTTGTGGGATGGAGCCACAGTTCTTAGTTTAATTGTAACAATTAGTTTTTAATGGAATAATTTTCAATAATTTAATCCAAATGATACGAAGAACTTAATTATAATTTTTTAATGGAATTAATCATCACTTAAAAATTTAAAACAGATGTCATTAAACTAAATATTAATTGTCTTTGTGGCTTTTAAATATAGAAGAACCCAACCCTAGCCTTCATTAAACTAAAGTAGATAATTTACCCTATAGTTGATTTTTTTTATTTTTCTTTGTGTAGGACCATTCTTAGCTCAAACAATTAGTTTTTAATGGAATAATCTTTAATAATTTAATTCAAATGATATGAAAATACTTAATTATAATTTTTAAAAGGAATTAACTCCCATAAACTAAAAATTAATTTTTTGTCTTTTAAAGACTGAACAACCCTAACCCTAGCTCTATTAAACTAAAGTAAATAATTTACCCTTTGTTAATTTGCTTTGTGGTTTTCAAAGATTTGTTTATGCAAGAAAGTTGCACTTTAATTGCAATTTTCTTTTTATTTTAATGAGGAGCTTGTAAATAGAATAAAAGTAAATAAATGGCCGCATAGTGCCCTTACCAATTAAACTTCTACTCCTTATCTTATGTTTGAATACTATTTATATTTATACACATTATTTGATGGGCTTTATTTTTATGTTCATTGATTTAATAAACCATGTTAGCTATATATTTATAATTATTTAAAAAACATGTCTAGTTATTTTTAAAAATATCAATTCTATTTGCTTAGCTTTTATTTGATTTGATTTTTCTTAAATTTATGTTTAAGTACTACTTATATTTATACACATTATTTGATGCGATTTATTTTTATGTTCGTTGATTTAATAAACCATGTCAACTATATATTTATAATTATTTAAAAAACATGTCTAGTTATTTTAAAAATATCAATTCAATTTGCTTAGTTTTTATTTGATTTGATTTTTCTTAAATTTATGTTTGAGTACTACTTATATTTATACACATTATTTGATGGGATTTATTTTTATGTTCATTGATTAAATAAAACTATGTCCCTATATATTTATAGTTATTTAAAAATTATATGCGTATTTATTTAAAAAAATATGTCAGCTCTATTTTGTTTTTATGTATAGGTTCACAATCATCCCCTTAATGCCATTGTATAACTCCTCTCAGTGTAATTATCTTTATATGTTTACTCTTTAATAGTTTTATTTAACATGCTCATGCTATTACACTCTACCCTTTGCTGCCACTATAGTTAGGATTAAAATGAGAGTTAGGGGATAAGATTAGTGTTAGGGTTAGTGTTTAGGTTAAATTTAGGGTTACGATTAATATTACAGTTAAGGTGACAATTAGAGTTAGAATTACGATCGAAATAGTGTTAGGGTTAGGGTTACAATTAGGATTAGGGTTAGAATTATGGTTAGAATTGGAGTTAGTGTTAGCATTAGTGTTAGGATTAAGGTTAGGGTTAGGGTTACAAATATAATATCATGGTTGTTTAATTTGAGTTCCATAAATCACTCACATTTTGTTTGGATCTCTTAGCCTTGTTTTAAGATCTTACTTTTTTAACCCCAAAATTACATTCTTTTGGTTCTAACTTTGCTTATTTAAAATCCAAAATAATTCATATATAAAAAAATTTAATAGCTATAATAATAAGCTTGTAGTCTAAATATTTCCATAATTTGGGTGCATTTCATGCAAATTAGTAGTCTATTTTATATATTGAATTGCATATCAAGACATATTTTCTTGACACTTATACTTTCATTTAAACCTTGGAGAACTATATGATTCTCACTTCTTTTGAAGTAGTATGATATTTGATAAAATAATGCAATTTAAGATCTCCCAATAATGGTTGTAAGATAATCAATCTACAAAATAAGTATAATCTTATCATTACCATTTGAGCTTGAACCTAGGATTTTCAAAGAAAATATCAAGAATAGAGATTAAATTATTCTTCCCCAAAAATCTAGTTTTAAGAAAATTGTTTTCATTTTGCCTAGATTGTTATTTAAAACTAATTGAAACCTTAGATACGAACATAGAGAAAAACTAATTACAACATACCTAATGTATTAAATGTTGATTCTCCTTTTTTTAATAGAAAAAGGTGATAGGCGCCCATAGCATTACTTGAAATAGGAAAATACATATAAGAAGAAGTTCAAAGGACATAAAGTCCATCAAAATTTAATAGTCAAGAGGCCCTAAACTAGCCACTAAATGTAACATTAGAAACTGTCCACTTGGGGGCTTTTCCCTCTTAAGGTTTACCTCCCGGGTCTTTTACATGCATTTAGGACATCTTAGTTCATAATTTGGCATCCCGATGGAATGAGCCCTAGGTAACATGGAAAATGGGACCTAGGAGAACCCCTTGAGCTATACCCTGCCCAAAATAGGGGGGGAGGACTTGGGCACCCGCGCCCTAGTCCTGCCCTATTTTGGGGCAGCCCCAATTTCTGGGTGTCGGTTTATGACCGTTATTTGGGTCTTTTGTCCACATGGTAAGTTTGAATTATGAAAATTTTAGTGGGAGTGCTTGTAGTTGCATTTAAAAGCATGTTTTGGCATTCATTTGTAAAATAGATGATTACTAGAAATCTATTGTGTTCTCAAGGTGATTCAAGGCTTTCATTGTGTTGCAAGAGCAGACTTGTGTGGTTTGTGTGTTTGTATTTGCAGATTTGAGCATCCATTTCATCATGGAATGAAGAGCATCTTCTTCCCATGATATCTTAACTACAATGTGACATTATATTATGTTTTTATCATCATTTCCTTTGGCTTTTACCTCTACCTCACAAGGGCATGCACTCTATCTGACAACAATGTTTAAAGATTTAAGTGTCCTCCAGGGTTTGACTGAGGCAAGCCTCTAAACACCACAACCTCCAAACCAAGTCTTGTGATTACAGGTTACAGGTGTCGTATTTAGGAGAAGCGAAGTTACAGGAAGGATTGACAGACATCAAGGATTCAAGATCTGAAGAAAACGGGACACTGGAGCATTTCTAGGACCTGGGCACTCGCTCTAGTGTCCTCCACAAATGAGTTTCCAGAAACATAAGTTACAGGGTTGATCAATGTCGAAAGGAGGTCCAGATCCTGCAAAGAAACCGGTACCTTTGACTTGGGCGCCTACTCCAATGTCCCCGACTGTTCCGCCTCAGAACCTCGAAAACATGTATTATGTGATTTTCTATTTTACTTCCGTCTACAAGAGCATTTTCTATTATTCGTTAGTTTATTGCCGTATTTACATAATTAGGGTTTTAATGGTCAATTGAGCATAAGAGAAGAGAAATTGATAATTAAATTCCCTAATCCAAAGGATAGGACTAAATCACCCTCTACTGAAACATTGTTAAAACTACATTCATTTTAAACACCAATTCAAATGTTCCTAATATCCATTTCCACTTATAAACATAGAGTCATAATGATCATCAAAGAACAAGCCGGTTCAATATCAACACCGGAGGACCATAAGCCAAATATAAAGCATACATCTCATTTTTTCTCATTAATATAATTTACATCATCTCTCTCAAAAGAGTACAAATTGCATAAAAAAATATACATAAGGACAATGGTATAGCCATGGATAAGATACAATCACTAATAAAATAAGTACAAGAGAGAACTTCTTGAACTGGTGCTCCAATAACCTGTACACCAATCCCCAATGGCGGTGGCAATGCCTTCCAACCATGTGGACTAATAAGAGACCACCCCACCGTGCTTGGAAGTAGTCACAAGGCCCAAATAGAAGAATAAAGGAAAGGAATACAATAGCCAACACACATCAATCATGAAGCAGACACGGCACATAATGCATAAAGCCAAAGTCACAACAAAGAGATGCTCATCCAATAGCATGTCGGGTACTACTCATGACTACTATGGTACTAGACACTAGAGTGTAGATCAGATGGAGTGCCGTCATGCATGCTCGAAGGGATGGCACCACATGGCTATACAGGAGGACTCAATATCCTAGACCTAACCTCATCTCATTTAACCAAACAAGGAATGCATAACCAAATCAAACAATTCAATAGGCACTCATAATCCATGATAATCATCAATTAATTAATTCATTTCACAAGCTACTACATACAACTCCAGATATAACTAGGAAAATAATCTATTTCCATAATGAACTAATTGATTTCACAATTTCCTATAGATACCTCCTGATCTAACTAGGAAAATAATCCATGTTCCATCATGAATTAATTGATTTCACAAGTTGCTACAGACAAATCTAAATATAAGTAAGCATAGAAATGACTAATTTCACAAGCTGCTACAGACAGCTCCAGATATAACTAAACATAGAAATGACTGATTTGACAAGATTCTATAGACAAATCTAGATATAACTAAACATAGATATGACTGATTTGACAAGTTGCTATAGACAGCTCTAGATATAACTAATAAGTAATAATGTTGGTGACAGGATTTCGGTAGCAATAAACATGCTTAAAATAAAAGTGCCCAGGTCTGAAATTGGACCACAACCCAGTTCATATTTTGGCATTTCTAGTTGAATCCCACTTCTAAAATTAAGTTAAGACATGGGATTTCAGGCCGGTAAGGAAATGCTCTGTTTTGCCCCAAACTTAATTAAATTTTATCAGACAAAAAGAGGAAACCCAAAACCAAATTAGAGAGAAAGAAAGTGCAAATAAACAACTTCCAATATGATTTAAACATCAGTCAATACAGATTGATCAAGAAATTCAAGAAATGAAATAAAGAAAAGAGATTATATGGGGCGACAGGGTACCAGCGAGTAGATTTAGCCCAAAAATCAAAGTGCCCAGAATCAAATTCTGACTTCGACCCAGTTGAGATATTGGAATTTGTACATTGAATCCACATTTATTTTCTAATTTTATGACACGATATAAGGTGCTGTTCTGAAAAATGTGTTAAATTGCTAAGTTGGGTAAAAACATGAAAAATGAAAGTGCCCAGAATTCAAATATTGCAACGACCCAGTTGAGATACAAGTGTTTCTACATGGAATCCACATTTATTTTATGTTTATTACATGAGAATAAAGTGTAGTTTCAAAAAATGTTTTTCAGCATTTTTGCACAAATTTTGACCAAAAATAAAATTACCCAAATTTAAAATCAGAGTTCGACCCAATTGAGATTATGTTGTTTCAAGTTGAATTCCATAGTTGGATTTGAGATAAAACATAGGAGATTGAACAGGTTTACCAAAGTCTCTGTTTTTCTCCAATAAATTGCAATGACTAGACTAAAAATAAACATCAAAACTAATATGCTATGACAATACCTAGAGTAGCCAGGACACCTAAGACATTTAAATATATACAACCATTTCTAACTCTGAATTTCAAGGAATACACAGAAAAATATCTTTAATTATGCCTAAATTGAAAAGAAGAAATGCTCTGTTTGCAAGACACGAATAGCTTCTAAAATAGAGCAGCAAGACAACAATGCTACACTGAATCCAATAGAGAAATGCTCACAAAATATCCTTGGAAAACCACATATCTTCCTTCCCACCTCCATTCCAAGGTGTGGGGTTTTCTTCTTCTCCACAAAATCAGATTTTTTTCTCATCGTTGAATGAATGATTTTCATGCTCCTCAAACAACCTTTTATTTACCTTTTTACCAACCTCTTCTCAAGCCCTACAAAAGCATAGAATTATTTTTAAAAAAAGTGACTTACTTATCTTTAATAAATCTTTCCAAGCTAAACTTCAAATAAATCCAACATTAAAATACATAAAGCTCCCTTAATACACATAAAATGCCAATTAGCACAAATAATTAAAATGCCAATAATCTACCCTACCTAATAGAGCTCTCAAATTGATTTATTAAAAAATCACATAAAGCCCCATTCACGAAACCATGCAATTATCATCTTTTAAATCACCAATATGACATACCAAAATAAATGTCATAATAAATTAATGCAAAACCATAATAAAATGCTAACAACCCATACGGGATACCTTAACAACCAATACTTGCAAACCACATAAGACCAGATGGGCAATCCAAACGTTACCATAGGGTAACCGGAAGGTAACCATATATCATAGAACCACTACACTAATAGGGTACAATTGGGCTAGGCTACATAACGTTTAGCCTGTGACTATCTCCATTAACCACCATCAGGGAATAAGAGTATTCTTAGGTCTGTGAATCTAGGCAGAGTTGATACCTAGTCCCTGCATCACTTTGATCACACATCAAAGCACATGTACATATATCATATAATAGCCGAAGCATCAATGGACATCAGGAAGAGGGTCATGACATCGTAAGCCTCTCGGATATGAGTGTTACAATATCATCCCTTTCCTATCCATAATCATACGAAAGCAATGATATTAGTATATAAACTTATAAGCATGTAATCCAGCATGACAACTAATCATGTCAACATCATTATAGTATCGAAATCTATCAAGGAAAAGCAACAACTAAAATGTGAAAATAGGGTTCATTGCACCAAGAGCCCATTTGTTAGAGTAGAAAGTTGAGACAAACACTAAAAATTTTGGACCTAATTTGGAAAGTATAGAGGGAATTAATTGATCCCCTTTTTTATCTATTCCACAATCTTTTAATTGTAACCTTAAGGATTAAAACTTGGTGAAGAAATCCTCTAGAGTTGAGAAATTCCTAGGATTAAGACCTATGAGTTCATTTTCCAACTCATGACTCTTAAGTTTATCATCTTTCCCAAATAACTTGTTGAGGGTATCCCAAACTTCATTGGGTGTTTTCAATGACTCAATATGGAATAGTAATTCAGGAGACAAGTTTAAACATAAGAAGCCAAAGCCCTAGTCACATTTATTAAAAAACTTTTCTTTGTCCTTAGCTGCATTAGGTTCTTTTATTGTTCCCATTGTTACCCTAAATAGACCTTTGTTTTTTAGTACAAGTATCACTTTTAACTTCCAATCTTGATAGTTAAAAGGCGTTAGGGTGGTATAGTTACATTAGACTCCATGCTTTAGACTTTAGATTGTTGCAAGATGTAGAAATACAAAAATAGAGAAAGTAGAAGTGTGGAAATGAAAATAGAAACACAACTCACATGCACTTCTTGAAGAACTGCAAAAGAAACACACACAACACCGTCATCATTATTGCCCCCTAATTTTTTCACTTTATAAAGATAGTGCCTTTAAGGATAAATCAATTTGACCATAAACTAACACTTTATAATTTAGTGCAATATTCTGTGAAAAAATGTTTCAATGACACATGAAAATACATATCAAGAAAGAATACATTTTGCAAAAAAATATTTGCTAACAAAAAAATATAAAGGGAAATAAAAACAATAAGGAACTATAGACGTATTTCAAACTTCATGCTAGTCTTACACTGTAGACAGCCAAAAAAAAAACTTTTCAATGGCGCACGGGCAAGCTGGTGTATATGCCGCAAGGACCATTTTATTGAACAAGGTCAAAGAGTAGCAAATTTTTGCATCGAATAGACCAACAAATAGTGATTTTTGATGTGGCTTGAATAGAGCCAACCTTCCACACCTCAACAGAAATCAGAGGACCCTGAAAAGAAAGGTGTTCATTGTGCAAGAGGTAACAAAATACGTTTCAAACCTCTTTCAAACATTAAAAAAACCCTAGATTGTGTATCACAAATAGCATCTTTGTGTTTTGAATCACAATGGTTGAATAGGTGTTGAACAAAGAGTTAACAAGGGTGGACTAGCAACCTCATGCAAGGAACTCTTCGGGCACCCAAAAATTTTCAAGATGCCTATATTAAAGAGGTTGTAGGCAGGGATAAAATACATTGGAAAGAGGTTGTGGGCCCGTATAGAGTAGGTTGCAAGCCAAAAGGGAACACATGCTTTTGGAACCGCCTCTCTAAATGTGTCATATTGATGCTTCTCTAAATGCATCTGGCCTTCAAATTTCAGTTCGATCCTGTCCACTGGTGCATCACTCTTGCATACAAACAACACCTTGCAACACAAACAAACAGACCCAACAAAAAAATTCAATGCAAATATAAACCAAGTTCTTACAAACTATAAAACGTTGACCTCCCGCTTTGATACCATGAAGGTTTCTACAAGAAACAAGAAGACAAAATAATAGTATTGCAAGCAAGAAAACAAACAAAGAATTGTATGAAGTTGCCCAATCAAATATTAGCTAAACAGTCACATATAAGTAGAAAGGATAAATGGCACTAGATCTCCATGCAATGAGGACAGGCCTTCTCATACATGGAATGGTGGCGGGTTGTCTACCACAAAAGTAGCATGAGGTGTTGAAAGTGAGTCCACACCTCTAAAGACTACTAACTAACTTGACACGTAACATGGGCAAGTGTCAAGGGATGCCTAATTAGGCTTAAAACCTATGTGTATGCATAATATACACTAATGGCAATTAGGATTACAATTATTATTACAATTAGGACTAAAATTAGAGTTACAACTATGTTTTGAATTAGGGTTGGGGTTAGGGTTATAATTCGGGATAGAATTAGGGTTAGGGATGTTGTTGCGGTTAGAATTAGAGTTTAAATTACAATTGTGATTACAAATAGAATTTCTCTTAGGGTTAGGGTTCAATTAGAATTATGTTTTCAATTAGAATTAGTGGTAGAGATGTAATTACAATTAAAATTAAGGTTATGGTTAAAATTATGTTTGTGGTTAGGTTTATGGTTGCAAAGAGTTATAAGTATGGTTCTAAACCTAACCAAAACCCTATTTAATCATAACCCTCAATCTAACCCTAGTTCTAATTCTAACCATAATCAGATTATTACACTTAGCACTGATTTATAAGCCTAAGCCTATATTTGACCCTATTTATAAGACAAATCCTAAACCAACCCCTAAACAAAACTATAATTCTAAATCTAACCTTCATTCAAATTTTTAAAAATAATATATAATTAGAATTATAATTATTATATAGTATATTATAATATATCTAACATGTATATTTATATAATATAATATATAATTATAACTATAATATATTATAATTATATATCTAACTTATATTACAATATTATATAAATATAATAATCTTAAGCTATATAATATAGTTAGAATTAGGCTTCGACTTGGGATGCTACTAGCATACCTATATTTAAAATATATATGTCAAGTATGTGGAGAGAGATATCCTTCTCTAGGGCCTATCTTTTCATCAATGAATTAGTTTTTAATCACAACCCATGCAAAATGAACACTATTTTCTTAAAACTAGATTTTTGGGGAACAATAATTTAATTTGTGTTCTTAAAATTTTCTTCGAAAACCCTATGTTCGAGCCCAAATGGTAACGATAAGATTATACTAACCCTAATTCTAACGTAAACACTAACTCTAACCCTAATTTTAAACCATATCTCTAATCCTAAATATATAGTATAATATAATATTAAATTTTAATTATCAATATATTATAATAATAATTATTATAAATATTATATTATATATAATTATTATATAATATATTATAATAATGTCTAATATATATTATAATTAATTATAATAATTCACATAATTATATAATATAGTTGGAATTAGGCTTGCCCCTCAATAATACTAGCATAACTATATTTAAAAAATATATCTAAACTATGCTATGCTAGTATTTTTCTTGTCTTATTAATTTTAGTGTTTTAATTTTTTAAAGTTTTTCTTTCTTTTTTAGTATTTTGTTGTTTATTATTTTTTTTCTCTTTTAGAAAGGAGTTTGGTTTGCAATCTATCATATGTTTTTTTTCTTTATTCTATTGATCTAGGCTTAAATTTGATGGCAGTACCCGAGTATTTATCTATTTTTGCTGTAAAATACAATAAAGAGTTTAGGAAGATTGTATTACATGAAAGGGTAGATTTGGGATAGAACGTCCAAAATTTTGATAGAATTATTTTGATGTTTGTATTTAGTTTATATTAAAATATGTCTTAATATTTGAAGGACAAGTTTGAGTAGATAGTCATTATGAAAAAATTGCCTGACATGTAAGGTGGACTCTCAAATTTAGGCCTTGCTATTGATGCATCACAAAGTCTAATTTGAAACATTTTTTATTCTATTTTATTGAATCAATGCAAAAAATTACAGAAAAGGAATAGTTGAGATGAGGGACTCCACAAGGAAGGAGCAATCTACAAGGCATATACATAGGAAAATGTCTTACAATAATAGTGTCAAAGCAAAAACAAATCTATACAAGAAAATATACATGCTTCAAGAGTAGTTACACATCAAAAATAAGTCACAACCCTACAAACAAAAGAAAAACTACTCCTATAGAAGAAGCTTCAAATCCTTTGCAACAGAAACTCTATTTTTATGGAAGAACTATATCATTTGTTATTTAATTTGTTGAATCTAATAATCAATCTGTATGTTTCTGTTGAATTAATAATCAATCTGTATGATCTTATTTGGCTCCCACTATAACAATGAAAGAAGAGAAGCAAGACAATACAACCACCATAGCAAAGCCTTAAACATACGGTTTCTTGTGATAATTATGAATAGTAAAAATTACTTTATATCTGATTTTCCATAAATGCAATACAGGTTCGATCCACCCGCAGTGGCGTCCAAAGCAGACAAAATCCCCCGCTCAGTTTGCCGCCAAGGCGAGCCAAAGCGGTTAACTAGTGGCTGACTTGTTTTCTGGTGAGCGAATACCTCTCCCGCGGTACACTCCTGGGAAACCATGGCGGCCACAAGATTCGAATAGAATAGATCGCTTCCTATTCCTTGGCGGTTTCATCTCCTCAGAGGTTATTCAGTTAAATCATGACGTTTTGCCGAGTTGTGTTCAAAATATATGGGTTAATTTTTTAAGTCTTTATTTTTTTTTTTTTTAGTATTTTGTTGTTTCTTTCTTTCGTCTTGTTTCAAAAAGGAGTTTGGTTTGTAATCTATCATAAGTTTTTTATTTTATTTTATTGATCAGGGTTTAAATTTGATGGTGTGTGGTATATTTATCTATTTTTGCTGTAAAATACAATAAGATTTTAGGAAGATTGTATTACATGAAAGGGTAGAATTAGGATAGAACGTCAAAATTCTGATATTATTCTGATGTATGTATCTAGTTTATATGTAATTTAGTTTATAGTAAAGTATGTCTTAGTATTTGAAGGACAGGTTTGACTAAATAATCATCATGAAAATTTTGTTTGACATGTAGGGTTGACAGTCAAATTTAGGCCTTGCTATTGATGTGTCACAAAGTCTTAAGTTCTTTTTTATTGATTCAATGCCAGAAATGAGAGACTCCACCGGGAAGGAGAAGAAAAAAATTACAAGGCATATACATAGGAAAAAGTCTTACAGGAATAATATCAAAGCAAAAATATAACTATACAAGACAATATACATGCTTCAAGAACAGTTACAAATCAAAAATAAGTCACAACCCTACAAACAAAAGAAGAACTAGTCCTATAGAAGAAGCATGGAGTCCTTTGCAGCACAAATTCTATTTTTATTGAACTACTATATCATTTGCTACTAATCAATCCGTATGTTCTTTTTTGGCTCCCACTGTAACTAAGAAAAAAGAGAAACAAGACAATATAAACATCGTAGTAAAGCCTTAAACATGATTAGTAAAAATTACTTTACATCTGATTGTTCATAAATGGAATACAGGTTGGATCCGCCCACGGTAAATAGTCGGTGAGTTGTAACTCACTGACTGTACGGTAATCCAGTCGACGGAAACAGTCGAAGCCACCTAATGATAAAAAATGCAGAGTCGACATCACAGATTCCTGCCGTACTATTGATCGATGTACAGTCATCTGCCAAGTGGGGGCTGTATGGTCTTCGACCAGCCGGTCCGGTTGGATCCACCCGCAGTGGCCTCCAACGCACACAAAATCCCCCGCTCAGTTTGCCGCCAAGGCGAGCCAAAGCGGTTAACTAGCGGCTGGTTTGTT
Source organism: Cunninghamia lanceolata (assembly GCA_027924645.1). Lineage (NCBI taxonomy): Eukaryota > Viridiplantae > Streptophyta > Pinopsida > Cupressales > Cupressaceae > Cunninghamia > Cunninghamia lanceolata. The sequence goes on along the minus strand of BSBN01001984.1, from coordinate 110,244 downwards.
TTTTGCAGGGAATACCTCTCCCGCGGGACACTGCTGGGGAAACCATGACGGCCACAAGATTCGAACACGACAACTCCGGAAAACGCCACGACTTAACTTAATAACCTCCGAGGAGACGAAACTGCCAGAGAAAAGGAAGCATTCTATTATACTCTCACCACCAATTTCCTCCTCTCAGGTGATACCAATATACCACCTCACATTGTATCACTGGGTTTATGAAAATACTTACCCTAAAATGTCGGGTATATGGGTATCATCTGACCAGAGGAAATTGGTGTGAGAGTAAAGAATAGAATGGTTCCTTTTCTCCGGCAGCTTCGTCTCCTCGGAGGTTCTTCAGCTGAGCTATGGCGTTTTCAAGGGTTGTTGTTTCCGAATTCTGTGGCCGCCACGGTTTCCCAGCAGTGTCCCGCGGGAGAGGTATCCCTCGCCAGAAAACAAGCCAGTAGCCAGTTAACCACTTTGGCTCGCCTTGGCGGCAAACTGAGCGGAGGTATTTTGTGTGCGTTGGAGGCGACTGCGGGTGGATCAAACCTGGCTGGCGGCGATCGGCATCTCGTGACAGATCCTGTGTGTCCTTGTAGAGCCTCATCTTGTTTGATTTTGTGCCACTTCACCTGTCCTCTTCCAGGAAGGGTTTTGGTCTTCTACAATCTGCCAATTCCTTTCGATGCTGTTGCGGCTGACGCGGAGGCCTGTGTATGTATTTCTCCATGGGCAAATCCGAGAGCCGAATCAGGGTTCGGCGGGATTCGAACGAAAGATGATGTAGATCGACGGATCTTGTTCCACTAACCCCTCAAAGAGCAAATGTATCTTCTTCACCAACGCTTCCTCCTCCTCCAAATTGCTGATTGCAATTCAATGTTTTTTGTTTGTTGAAAATGGTTTACATCCCTCTACTGAGTTTTATTGCCCGACTCCAATCAAGACAGCGTAAAGCGAAAGCTCTAGATGAAAGAAAATCCCTCCTTAAGCTACATAACCTCACCAACGGTATATGCGTGTTTATATAATTGTTAGGGAAATAAACTTCCTTAGGAATTAATTTAGGTTAAAAAGTAATTAATTTATTAATAAATTATTTAAATTAGATTATTGATAAATCGTACTAGTTATTTTAAGAAAGTAAACGTCACTAGTATACCTGTATTTTAAAAATATATCCAAAGTAATATCCTTCTCGAGGTTTCTAAAGTTAGGATTGGTCATAAACAAAGGCCCTCCAAGAAGGCTTTCAAATATAGGTTTGCTAATAGGGATATCTCTCCCGCGTACCTTAGATATATTTTTTAAATATAGGTTGAGGCCCGGACCGTAAGGATTGGCACATCTATCTAAAATACTAGCATAGATATCTTAAATACATCTATCTAAAAGACATGACAGACATCAAAAATATCCTTCTCGAGGCTTGTAATGTTAGGATTGGTCATAAAAAAAGGCCCCTCCAAAAGGCTTTTAAATATAGGTATGTTGATATTGATATCTCTGCGGCGTACTTTAGTATAAATCTTGAACTATAACCCTACCTAGCATTAAAATAAAGTTACCCTACAATAAGCAATTACTTTTCTTTTCTTTGTTGGATGCAACAACAATTCTAATGGAATATTTTTCAATAACTTAATTCAAATGATAAGAACAACTTAATTATAATTTTTAATAGAATTTAATTCCCATTGTAAAAATTTAAAACAAAGGTCATTAAACTAAATATTATTTTTCTTTGTGGCTTTTAAAGATTGAAAAACTATAACCCTAACCCTCATCAAACTAAAATAAAGGAATTTACATTGTAGTTATTTTTCTTTGTGGGATGGAGCCACAGTTCTTAGTTTAATTGTAACAATTAGTTTTTAATGGAATAATTTTCAATAATTTAATCCAAATGATACGAAGAACTTAATTATAATTTTTTAATGGAATTAATCATCACTTAAAAATTTAAAACAGATGTCATTAAACTAAATATTAATTGTCTTTGTGGCTTTTAAATATAGAAGAACCCAACCCTAGCCTTCATTAAACTAAAGTAGATAATTTACCCTATAGTTGATTTTTTTTATTTTTCTTTGTGTAGGACCATTCTTAGCTCAAACAATTAGTTTTTAATGGAATAATCTTTAATAATTTAATTCAAATGATATGAAAATACTTAATTATAATTTTTAAAAGGAATTAACTCCCATAAACTAAAAATTATTTTTTTGTCTTTTAAAGACTGAACAACCCTAACCCTAGCTCTATTAAACTAAAGTAAATAATTTACCCTTTGTTAATTTGCTTTGTGGTTTTCAAAGATTTGTTTATGCAAGAAAGTTGCACTTTAATTGCAATTTTCTTTTTATTTTAATGAGGAGCTTGTAAATAGAATAAAAGTAAATAAATGGCCGCATAGTGCCCTTACCAATTAAACTTCTACTCCTTATCTTATGTTTGAATACTATTTATATTTATACACATTATTTGATGGGCTTTATTTTTATGTTCATTGATTTAATAAACCATGTTAGCTATATATTTATAATTATTTAAAAAACATGTCTAGTTATTTTTAAAAATATCAATTCTATTTGCTTAGCTTTTATTTGATTTGATTTTTCTTAAATTTATGTTTAAGTACTACTTATATTTATACACATTATTTGATGCGATTTATTTTTATGTTCGTTGATTTAATAAACCATGTCAACTATATATTTATAATTATTTAAAAAACATGTCTAGTTATTTTAAAAATATCAATTCAATTTGCTTAGTTTTTATTTGATTTGATTTTTCTTAAATTTATGTTTGAGTACTACTTATATTTATACACATTATTTGATGGGATTTATTTTTATGTTCATTGATTAAATAAAACTATGTCCCTATATATTTATAGTTATTTAAAAATTATATGCGTATTTATTTAAAAAAATATGTCAGCTCTATTTTGTTTTTATGTATAGGTTCACAATCATCCCCTTAATGCCATTGTATAACTCCTCTCAGTGTAATTATCTTTATATGTTTACTCTTTAATAGTTTTATTTAACATGCTCATGCTATTACACTCTACCCTTTGCTGCCACTATAGTTAGGATTAAAATGAGAGTTAGGGGATAAGATTAGTGTTAGGGTTAGTGTTTAGGTTAAATTTAGGGTTACGATTAATATTACAGTTAAGGTGACAATTAGAGTTAGAATTACGATCGAAATAGTGTTAGGGTTAGGGTTACAATTAGGATTAGGGTTAGAATTATGGTTAGAATTGGAGTTAGTGTTAGCATTAGTGTTAGGATTAAGGTTAGGGTTAGGGTTACAAATATAATATCATGGTTGTTTAATTTGAGTTCCATAAATCACTCACATTTTGTTTGGATCTCTTAGCCTTGTTTTAAGATCTTACTTTTTTAACCCCAAAATTACATTCTTTTGGTTCTAACTTTGCTTATTTAAAATCCAAAATAATTCATATATAAAAAAATTTAATAGCTATAATAATAAGCTTGTAGTCTAAATATTTCCATAATTTGGGTGCATTTCATGCAAATTAGTAGTCTATTTTATATATTGAATTGCATATCAAGACATATTTTCTTGACACTTATACTTTCATTTAAACCTTGGAGAACTATATGATTCTCACTTCTTTTGAAGTAGTATGATATTTGATAAAATAATGCAATTTAAGATCTCCCAATAATGGTTGTAAGATAATCAATCTACAAAATAAGTATAATCTTATCATTACCATTTGAGCTTGAACCTAGGATTTTCAAAGAAAATATCAAGAATAGAGATTAAATTATTCTTCCCCAAAAATCTAGTTTTAAGAAAATTGTTTTCATTTTGCCTAGATTGTTATTTAAAACTAATTGAAACCTTAGATACGAACATAGAGAAAAACTAATTACAACATACCTAATGTATTAAATGTTGATTCTCCTTTTTTTAATAGAAAAAGGTGATAGGCGCCCATAGCATTACTTGAAATAGGAAAATACATATAAGAAGAAGTTCAAAGGACATAAAGTCCATCAAAATTTAATAGTCAAGAGGCCCTAAACTAGCCACTAAATGTAACATTAGAAACTGTCCACTTGGGGGCTTTTCCCTCTTAAGGTTTACCTCCCGGGTCTTTTACATGCATTTAGGACATCTTAGTTCATAATTTGGCATCCCGATGGAATGAGCCCTAGGTAACATGGAAAATGGGACCTAGGAGAACCCCTTGAGCTATACCCTGCCCAAAATTGGGGGGGAGGACTTGGGCACCCGCGCCCTAGTCCTGCCCTATTTTGGGGCAGCCCCAATTTCTGGGTGTCGGTTTATGACCGTTATTTGGGTCTTTTGTCCACATGGTAAGTTTGAATTATGAAAATTTTAGTGGGAGTGCTTGTAGTTGCATTTAAAAGCATGTTTTGGCATTCATTTGTAAAATAGATGATTACTAGAAATCTATTGTGTTCTCAAGGTGATTCAAGGCTTTCATTGTGTTGCAAGAGCAGACTTGTGTGGTTTGTGTGTTTGTATTTGCAGATTTGAGCATCCATTTCATCATGGAATGAAGAGCATCTTCTTCCCATGATATCTTAACTACAATGTGACATTATATTATGTTTTTATCATCATTTCCTTTGGCTTTTACCTCTACCTCACAAGGGCATGCACTCTATCTGACAACAATGTTTAAAGATTTAAGTGTCCTCCAGGGTTTGACTGAGGCAAGCCTCTAAACACCACAACCTCCAAACCAAGTCTTGTGATTACAGGTTACAGGTGTCGTATTTAGGAGAAGCGAAGTTACAGGAAGGATTGACAGACATCAAGGATTCAAGATCTGAAGAAAACGGGACACTGGAGCATTTCTAGGACCTGGGCACTCGCTCTAGTGTCCTCCACAAATGAGTTTCCAGAAACATAAGTTACAGGGTTGATCAATGTCGAAAGGAGGTCCAGATCCTGCAAAGAAACCGGTACCTTTGACTTGGGCGCCTACTCCAATGTCCCCGACTGTTCCGCCTCAGAACCTCGAAAACATGTATTATGTGATTTTCTATTTTACTTCCGTCTACAAGAGCATTTTCTATTATTCGTTAGTTTATTGCCGTATTTACATAATTAGGGTTTTAATGGTCAATTGAGCATAAGAGAAGAGAAATTGATAATTAAATTCCCTAATCCAAAGGATAGGACTAAATCACCCTCTACTGAAACATTGTTAAAACTACATTCATTTTAAACACCAATTCAAATGTTCCTAATATCCATTTCCACTTATAAACATAGAGTCATAATGATCATCAAAGAACAAGCCGGTTCAATATCAACACCGGAGGACCATAAGCCAAATATAAAGCATACATCTCATTTTTTCTCATTAATATAATTTACATCATCTCTCTCAAAAGAGTACAAATTGCATAAAAAAATATACATAAGGACAATGGTATAGCCATGGATAAGATACAATCACTAATAAAATAAGTACAAGAGAGAACTTCTTGAACTGGTGCTCCAATAACCTGTACACCAATCCCCAATGGCGGTGGCAATGCCTTCCAACCATGTGGACTAATAAGAGACCACCCCACCGTGCTTGGAAGTAGTCACAAGGCCCAAATAGAAGAATAAAGGAAAGGAATACAATAGCCAACACACATCAATCATGAAGCAGACACGGCACATAATGCATAAAGCCAAAGTCACAACAAAGAGATGCTCATCCAATAGCATGTCGGGTACTACTCATGACTACTATGGTACTAGACACTAGAGTGTAGATCAGATGGAGTGCCGTCATGCATGCTCGAAGGGATGGCACCACATGGCTATACAGGAGGACTCAATATCCTAGACCTAACCTCATCTCATTTAACCAAACAAGGAATGCATAACCAAATCAAACAATTCAATAGGCACTCATAATCCATGATAATCATCAATTAATTAATTCATTTCACAAGCTACTACATACAACTCCAGATATAACTAGGAAAATAATCTATTTCCATAATGAACTAATTGATTTCACAATTTCCTATAGATACCTCCTGATCTAACTAGGAAAATAATCCATGTTCCATCATGAATTAATTGATTTCACAAGTTGCTACAGACAAATCTAAATATAAGTAAGCATAGAAATGACTAATTTCACAAGCTGCTACAGACAGCTCCAGATATAACTAAACATAGAAATGACTGATTTGACAAGATTCTATAGACAAATCTAGATATAACTAAACATAGATATGACTGATTTGACAAGTTGCTATAGACAGCTCTAGATATAACTAATAAGTAATAATGTTGGTGACAGGATTTCGGTAGCAATAAACATGCTTAAAATAAAAGTGCCCAGGTCTGAAATTGGACCACAACCCAGTTCATATTTTGGCATTTCTAGTTGAATCCCACTTCTAAAATTAAGTTAAGACATGGGATTTCAGGCCGGTAAGGAAATGCTCTGTTTTGCCCCAAACTTAATTAAATTTTATCAGACAAAAAGAGGAAACCCAAAACCAAATTAGAGAGAAAGAAAGTGCAAATAAACAACTTCCAATATGATTTAAACATCAGTCAATACAGATTGATCAAGAAATTCAAGAAATGAAATAAAGAAAAGAGATTATATGGGGCGACAGGGTACCAGCGAGTAGATTTAGCCCAAAAATCAAAGTGCCCAGAATCAAATTCTGACTTCGACCCAGTTGAGATATTGGAATTTGTACATTGAATCCACATTTATTTTCTAATTTTATGACACGATATAAGGTGCTGTTCTGAAAAATGTGTTAAATTGCTAAGTTGGGTAAAAACATGAAAAATGAAAGTGCCCAGAATTCAAATATTGCAACGACCCAGTTGAGATACAAGTGTTTCTACATGGAATCCACATTTATTTTATGTTTATTACATGAGAATAAAGTGTAGTTTCAAAAAATGTTTTTCAGCATTTTTGCACAAATTTTGACCAAAAATAAAATTACCCAAATTTAAAATCAGAGTTCGACCCAATTGAGATTATGTTGTTTCAAGTTGAATTCCATAGTTGGATTTGAGATAAAACATAGGAGATTGAACAGGTTTACCAAAGTCTCTGTTTTTCTCCAATAAATTGCAATGACTAGACTAAAAATAAACATCAAAACTAATATGCTATGACAATACCTAGAGTAGCCAGGACACCTAAGACATTTAAATATATACAACCATTTCTAACTCTGAATTTCAAGGAATACACAGAAAAATATCTTTAATTATGCCTAAATTGAAAAGAAGAAATGCTCTGTTTGCAAGACACGAATAGCTTCTAAAATAGAGCAGCAAGACAACAATGCTACACTGAATCCAATAGAGAAATGCTCACAAAATATCCTTGGAAAACCACATATCTTCCTTCCCACCTCCATTCCAAGGTGTGGGGTTTTCTTCTTCTCCACAAAATCAGATTTTTTTCTCATCGTTGAATGAATGATTTTCATGCTCCTCAAACAACCTTTTATTTACCTTTTTACCAACCTCTTCTCAAGCCCTACAAAAGCATAGAATTATTTTTAAAAAAAGTGACTTACTTATCTTTAATAAATCTTTCCAAGCTAAACTTCAAATAAATCCAACATTAAAATACATAAAGCTCCCTTAATACACATAAAATGCCAATTAGCACAAATAATTAAAATGCCAATAATCTACCCTACCTAATAGAGCTCTCAAATTGATTTATTAAAAAATCACATAAAGCCCCATTCACGAAACCATGCAATTATCATCTTTTAAATCACCAATATGACATACCAAAATAAATGTCATAATAAATTAATGCAAAACCATAATAAAATGCTAACAACCCATACGGGATACCTTAACAACCAATACTTGCAAACCACATAAGACCAGATGGGCAATCCAAACGTTACCATAGGGTAACCGGAAGGTAACCATATATCATAGAACCACTACACTAATAGGGTACAATTGGGCTAGGCTACATAACGTTTAGCCTGTGACTATCTCCATTAACCACCATCAGGGAATAAGAGTATTCTTAGGTCTGTGAATCTAGGCAGAGTTGATACCTAGTCCCTGCATCACTTTGATCACACATCAAAGCACATGTACATATATCATATAATAGCCGAAGCATCAATGGACATCAGGAAGAGGGTCATGACATCGTAAGCCTCTCGGATATGAGTGTTACAATATCATCCCTTTCCTATCCATAATCATACGAAAGCAATGATATTAGTATATAAACTTATAAGCATGTAATCCAGCATGACAACTAATCATGTCAACATCATTATAGTATCGAAATCTATCAAGGAAAAGCAACAACTAAAATGTGAAAATAGGGTTCATTGCACCAAGAGCCCATTTGTTAGAGTAGAAAGTTGAGACAAACACTAAAAATTTTGGACCTAATTTGGAAAGTATAGAGGGAATTAATTGATCCCCTTTTTTATCTATTCCACAATCTTTTAATTGTAACCTTAAGGATTAAAACTTGGTGAAGAAATCCTCTAGAGTTGAGAAATTCCTAGGATTAAGACCTATGAGTTCATTTTCCAACTCATGACTCTTAAGTTTATCATCTTTCCCAAATAACTTGTTGAGGGTATCCCAAACTTCATTGGGTGTTTTCAATGACTCAATATGGAATAGTAATTCAGGAGACAAGTTTAAACATAAGAAGCCAAAGCCCTAGTCACATTTATTAAAAAACTTTTCTTTGTCCTTAGCTGCATTAGGTTCTTTTATTGTTCCCATTGTTACCCTAAATAGACCTTTGTTTTTTAGTACAAGTATCACTTTTAACTTCCAATCTTGATAGTTAAAAGGCGTTAGGGTGGTATAGTTACATTAGACTCCATGCTTTAGACTTTAGATTGTTGCAAGATGTAGAAATACAAAAATAGAGAAAGTAGAAGTGTGGAAATGAAAATAGAAACACAACTCACATGCACTTCTTGAAGAACTGCAAAAGAAACACACACAACACCGTCATCATTATTGCCCCCTAATTTTTTCACTTTATAAAGATAGTGCCTTTAAGGATAAATCAATTTGACCATAAACTAACACTTTATAATTTAGTGCAATATTCTGTGAAAAAATGTTTCAATGACACATGAAAATACATATCAAGAAAGAATACATTTTGCAAAAAAATATTTGCTAACAAAAAAATATAAAGGGAAATAAAAACAATAAGGAACTATAGACGTATTTCAAACTTCATGCTAGTCTTACACTGTAGACAGCCAAAAAAAAAACTTTTCAATGGCGCACGGGCAAGCTGGTGTATATGCCGCAAGGACCATTTTATTGAACAAGGTCAAAGAGTAGCAAATTTTTGCATCGAATAGACCAACAAATAGTGATTTTTGATGTGGCTTGAATAGAGCCAACCTTCCACACCTCAACAGAAATCAGAGGACCCTGAAAAGAAAGGTGTTCATTGTGCAAGAGGTAACAAAATACGTTTCAAACCTCTTTCAAACATTAAAAAAACCCTAGATTGTGTATCACAAATAGCATCTTTGTGTTTTGAATCACAATGGTTGAATAGGTGTTGAACAAAGAGTTAACAAGGGTGGACTAGCAACCTCATGCAAGGAACTCTTCGGGCACCCAAAAATTTTCAAGATGCCTATATTAAAGAGGTTGTAGGCAGGGATAAAATACATTGGAAAGAGGTTGTGGGCCCGTATAGAGTAGGTTGCAAGCCAAAAGGGAACACATGCTTTTGGAACCGCCTCTCTAAATGTGTCATATTGATGCTTCTCTAAATGCATCTGGCCTTCAAATTTCAGTTCGATCCTGTCCACTGGTGCATCACTCTTGCATACAAACAACACCTTGCAACACAAACAAACAGACCCAACAAAAAAATTCAATGCAAATATAAACCAAGTTCTTACAAACTATAAAACGTTGACCTCCCGCTTTGATACCATGAAGGTTTCTACAAGAAACAAGAAGACAAAATAATAGTATTGCAAGCAAGAAAACAAACAAAGAATTGTATGAAGTTGCCCAATCAAATATTAGCTAAACAGTCACATATAAGTAGAAAGGATAAATGGCACTAGATCTCCATGCAATGAGGACAGGCCTTCTCATACATGGAATGGTGGCGGGTTGTCTACCACAAAAGTAGCATGAGGTGTTGAAAGTGAGTCCACACCTCTAAAGACTACTAACTAACTTGACACGTAACATGGGCAAGTGTCAAGGGATGCCTAATTAGGCTTAAAACCTATGTGTATGCATAATATACACTAATGGCAATTAGGATTACAATTATTATTACAATTAGGACTAAAATTAGAGTTACAACTATGTTTTGAATTAGGGTTGGGGTTAGGGTTATAATTCGGGATAGAATTAGGGTTAGGGATGTTGTTGCGGTTAGAATTAGAGTTTAAATTACAATTGTGATTACAAATAGAATTTCTCTTAGGGTTAGGGTTCAATTAGAATTATGTTTTCAATTAGAATTAGTGGTAGAGATGTAATTACAATTAAAATTAAGGTTATGGTTAAAATTATGTTTGTGGTTAGGTTTATGGTTGCAAAGAGTTATAAGTATGGTTCTAAACCTAACCAAAACCCTATTTAATCATAACCCTCAATCTAACCCTAGTTCTAATTCTAACCATAATCAGATTATTACACTTAGCACTGATTTATAAGCCTAAGCCTATATTTGACCCTATTTATAAGACAAATCCTAAACCAACCCCTAAACAAAACTATAATTCTAAATCTAACCTTCATTCAAATTTTTAAAAATAATATATAATTAGAATTATAATTATTATATAGTATATTATAATATATCTAACATGTATATTTATATAATATAATATATAATTATAACTATAATATATTATAATTATATATCTAACTTATATTACAATATTATATAAATATAATAATCTTAAGCTATATAATATAGTTAGAATTAGGCTTCGACTTGGGATGCTACTAGCATACCTATATTTAAAATATATATGTCAAGTATGTGGAGAGAGATATCCTTCTCTAGGGCCTATCTTTTCATCAATGAATTAGTTTTTAATCACAACCCATGCAAAATGAACACTATTTTCTTAAAACTAGATTTTTGGGGAACAATAATTTAATTTGTGTTCTTAAAATTTTCTTCGAAAACCCTATGTTCGAGCCCAAATGGTAACGATAAGATTATACTAACCCTAATTCTAACGTAAACACTAACTCTAACCCTAATTTTAAACCATATCTCTAATCCTAAATATATAGTATAATATAATATTAAATTTTAATTATCAATATATTATAATAATAATTATTATAAATATTATATTATATATAATTATTATATAATATATTATAATAATGTCTAATATATATTATAATTAATTATAATAATTCACATAATTATATAATATAGTTGGAATTAGGCTTGCCCCTCAATAATACTAGCATAACTATATTTAAAAAATATATCTAAACTATGCTATGCTAGTATTTTTCTTGTCTTATTAATTTTAGTGTTTTAATTTTTTAAAGTTTTTCTTTCTTTTTTAGTATTTTGTTGTTTATTATTTTTTTTCTCTTTTAGAAAGGAGTTTGGTTTGCAATCTATCATATGTTTTTTTTCTTTATTCTATTGATCTAGGCTTAAATTTGATGGCAGTACCCGAGTATTTATCTATTTTTGCTGTAAAATACAATAAAGAGTTTAGGAAGATTGTATTACATGAAAGGGTAGATTTGGGATAGAACGTCCAAAATTTTGATAGAATTATTTTGATGTTTGTATTTAGTTTATATTAAAATATGTCTTAATATTTGAAGGACAAGTTTGAGTAGATAGTCATTATGAAAAAATTGCCTGACATGTAAGGTGGACTCTCAAATTTAGGCCTTGCTATTGATGCATCACAAAGTCTAATTTGAAACATTTTTTATTCTATTTTATTGAATCAATGCAAAAAATTACAGAAAAGGAATAGTTGAGATGAGGGACTCCACAAGGAAGGAGCAATCTACAAGGCATATACATAGGAAAATGTCTTACAATAATAGTGTCAAAGCAAAAACAAATCTATACAAGAAAATATACATGCTTCAAGAGTAGTTACACATCAAAAATAAGTCACAACCCTACAAACAAAAGAAAAACTACTCCTATAGAAGAAGCTTCAAATCCTTTGCAACAGAAACTCTATTTTTATGGAAGAACTATATCATTTGTTATTTAATTTGTTGAATCTAATAATCAATCTGTATGTTTCTGTTGAATTAATAATCAATCTGTATGATCTTATTTGGCTCCCACTATAACAATGAAAGAAGAGAAGCAAGACAATACAACCACCATAGCAAAGCCTTAAACATACGGTTTCTTGTGATAATTATGAATAGTAAAAATTACTTTATATCTGATTTTCCATAAATGCAATACAGGTTCGATCCACCCGCAGTGGCGTCCAAAGCAGACAAAATCCCCCGCTCAGTTTGCCGCCAAGGCGAGCCAAAGCGGTTAACTAGTGGCTGACTTGTTTTCTGGTGAGCGAATACCTCTCCCGCGGTACACTCCTGGGAAACCATGGCGGCCACAAGATTCGAATAGAATAGATCGCTTCCTATTCCTTGGCGGTTTCATCTCCTCAGAGGTTATTCAGTTAAATCATGACGTTTTGCCGAGTTGTGTTCAAAATATATGGGTTAATTTTTTAAGTCTTTATTTTTTTTTTTTTTAGTATTTTGTTGTTTCTTTCTTTCGTCTTGTTTCAAAAAGGAGTTTGGTTTGTAATCTATCATAAGTTTTTTATTTTATTTTATTGATCAGGGTTTAAATTTGATGGTGTGTGGTATATTTATCTATTTTTGCTGTAAAATACAATAAGATTTTAGGAAGATTGTATTACATGAAAGGGTAGAATTAGGATAGAACGTCAAAATTCTGATATTATTCTGATGTATGTATCTAGTTTATATGTAATTTAGTTTATAGTAAAGTATGTCTTAGTATTTGAAGGACAGGTTTGACTAAATAATCATCATGAAAATTTTGTTTGACATGTAGGGTTGACAGTCAAATTTAGGCCTTGCTATTGATGTGTCACAAAGTCTTAAGTTCTTTTTTATTGATTCAATGCCAGAAATGAGAGACTCCACCGGGAAGGAGAAGAAAAAAATTACAAGGCATATACATAGGAAAAAGTCTTACAGGAATAATATCAAAGCAAAAATATAACTATACAAGACAATATACATGCTTCAAGAACAGTTACAAATCAAAAATAAGTCACAACCCTACAAACAAAAGAAGAACTAGTCCTATAGAAGAAGCATGGAGTCCTTTGCAGCACAAATTCTATTTTTATTGAACTACTATATCATTTGCTACTAATCAATCCGTATGTTCTTTTTTGGCTCCCACTGTAACTAAGAAAAAAGAGAAACAAGACAATATAAACATCGTAGTAAAGCCTTAAACATGATTAGTAAAAATTACTTTACATCTGATTGTTCATAAATGGAATACAGGTTGGATCCGCCCACGGTAAATAGTCGGTGAGTTGTAACTCACTGACTGTACGGTAATCCAGTCGACGGAAACAGTCGAAGCCACCTAATGATAAAAAATGCAGAGTCGACATCACAGATTCCTGCCGTACTATTGATCGATGTACAGTCATCTGCCAAGTGGGGGCTGTATGGTCTTCGACCAGCCGGTCCGGTTGGATCCACCCGCAGTGGCCTCCAACGCACACAAAATCCCCCGCTCAGTTTGCCGCCAAGGCGAGCCAAAGCGGTTAACTAGCGGCTGGTTTGTTTTTTGCAGGGAATACCTCTCCCGCGGGACACTGCTGGGGAAACCATGACGGCCACAAGATTCGAACACGACAACTCCGGAAAACGCCACGACTTAACTTAATAACCTCCGAGGAGACGAAACTGCCAGAGAAAAGGAAGCATTCTATTATACTCTCACCACCAATTTCCTCCTCTCAGGTGATACCAATATACCACCTCACATTGTATCACTGGGTTTATGAAAATACTTACCCTAAAATGTCGGGTATATGGGTATCATCTGACCAGAGGAAATTGGTGTGAGAGTAAAGAATAGAATGGTTCCTTTTCTCCGGCAGCTTCGTCTCCTCGGAGGTTCTTCAGCTGAGCTATGGCGTTTTCAAGGGTTGTTGTTTCCGAATTCTGTGGCCGCCACGGTTTCCCAGCAGTGTCCCGCGGGAGAGGTATCCCTCGCCAGAAAACAAGCCAGTAGCCAGTTAACCACTTTGGCTCGCCTTGGCGGCAAACTGAGCGGAGGTATTTTGTGTGCGTTGGAGGCGACTGCGGGTGGATCAAACCTGGCTGGCGGCGATCGGCATCTCGTGACAGATCCTGTGTGTCCTTGTAGAGCCTCATCTTGTTTGATTTTGTGCCACTTCACCTGTCCTCTTCCAGGAAGGGTTTTGGTCTTCTACAATCTGCCAATTCCTTTCGATGCTGTTGCGGCTGACGCGGAGGCCTGTGTATGTATTTCTCCATGGGCAAATCCGAGAGCCGAATCAGGGTTCGGCGGGATTCGAACGAAAGATGATGTAGATCGACGGATCTTGTTCCACTAACCCCTCAAAGAGCAAATGTATCTTCTTCACCAACGCTTCCTCCTCCTCCAAATTGCTGATTGCAATTCAATGTTTTTTGTTTGTTGAAAATGGTTTACATCCCTCTACTGAGTTTTATTGCCCGACTCCAATCAAGACAGCGTAAAGCGAAAGCTCTAGATGAAAGAAAATCCCTCCTTAAGCTACATAACCTCACCAACGGTATATGCGTGTTTATATAATTGTTAGGGAAATAAACTTCCTTAGGAATTAATTTAGGTTAAAAAGTAATTAATTTATTAATAAATTATTTAAATTAGATTATTGATAAATCGTACTAGTTATTTTAAGAAAGTAAACGTCACTAGTATACCTGTATTTTAAAAATATATCCAAAGTAATATCCTTCTCGAGGTTTCTAAAGTTAGGATTGGTCATAAACAAAGGCCCTCCAAGAAGGCTTTCAAATATAGGTTTGCTAATAGGGATATCTCTCCCGCGTACCTTAGATATATTTTTTAAATATAGGTTGAGGCCCGGACCGTAAGGATTGGCACATCTATCTAAAATACTAGCATAGATATCTTAAATACATCTATCTAAAAGACATGACAGACATCAAAAATATCCTTCTCGAGGCTTGTAATGTTAGGATTGGTCATAAAAAAAGGCCCCTCCAAAAGGCTTTTAAATATAGGTATGTTGATATTGATATCTCTGCGGCGTACTTTAGTATAAATCTTGAACTATAACCCTACCTAGCATTAAAATAAAGTTACCCTACAATAAGCAATTACTTTTCTTTTCTTTGTTGGATGCAACAACAATTCTAATGGAATATTTTTCAATAACTTAATTCAAATGATAAGAACAACTTAATTATAATTTTTAATAGAATTTAATTCCCATTGTAAAAATTTAAAACAAAGGTCATTAAACTAAATATTATTTTTCTTTGTGGCTTTTAAAGATTGAAAAACTATAACCCTAACCCTCATCAAACTAAAATAAAGGAATTTACATTGTAGTTATTTTTCTTTGTGGGATGGAGCCACAGTTCTTAGTTTAATTGTAACAATTAGTTTTTAATGGAATAATTTTCAATAATTTAATCCAAATGATACGAAGAACTTAATTATAATTTTTTAATGGAATTAATCATCACTTAAAAATTTAAAACAGATGTCATTAAACTAAATATTAATTGTCTTTGTGGCTTTTAAATATAGAAGAACCCAACCCTAGCCTTCATTAAACTAAAGTAGATAATTTACCCTATAGTTGATTTTTTTTATTTTTCTTTGTGTAGGACCATTCTTAGCTCAAACAATTAGTTTTTAATGGAATAATCTTTAATAATTTAATTCAAATGATATGAAAATACTTAATTATAATTTTTAAAAGGAATTAACTCCCATAAACTAAAAATTAATTTTTTGTCTTTTAAAGACTGAACAACCCTAACCCTAGCTCTATTAAACTAAAGTAAATAATTTACCCTTTGTTAATTTGCTTTGTGGTTTTCAAAGATTTGTTTATGCAAGAAAGTTGCACTTTAATTGCAATTTTCTTTTTATTTTAATGAGGAGCTTGTAAATAGAATAAAAGTAAATAAATGGCCGCATAGTGCCCTTACCAATTAAACTTCTACTCCTTATCTTATGTTTGAATACTATTTATATTTATACACATTATTTGATGGGCTTTATTTTTATGTTCATTGATTTAATAAACCATGTTAGCTATATATTTATAATTATTTAAAAAACATGTCTAGTTATTTTTAAAAATATCAATTCTATTTGCTTAGCTTTTATTTGATTTGATTTTTCTTAAATTTATGTTTAAGTACTACTTATATTTATACACATTATTTGATGCGATTTATTTTTATGTTCGTTGATTTAATAAACCATGTCAACTATATATTTATAATTATTTAAAAAACATGTCTAGTTATTTTAAAAATATCAATTCAATTTGCTTAGTTTTTATTTGATTTGATTTTTCTTAAATTTATGTTTGAGTACTACTTATATTTATACACATTATTTGATGGGATTTATTTTTATGTTCATTGATTAAATAAAACTATGTCCCTATATATTTATAGTTATTTAAAAATTATATGCGTATTTATTTAAAAAAATATGTCAGCTCTATTTTGTTTTTATGTATAGGTTCACAATCATCCCCTTAATGCCATTGTATAACTCCTCTCAGTGTAATTATCTTTATATGTTTACTCTTTAATAGTTTTATTTAACATGCTCATGCTATTACACTCTACCCTTTGCTGCCACTATAGTTAGGATTAAAATGAGAGTTAGGGGATAAGATTAGTGTTAGGGTTAGTGTTTAGGTTAAATTTAGGGTTACGATTAATATTACAGTTAAGGTGACAATTAGAGTTAGAATTACGATCGAAATAGTGTTAGGGTTAGGGTTACAATTAGGATTAGGGTTAGAATTATGGTTAGAATTGGAGTTAGTGTTAGCATTAGTGTTAGGATTAAGGTTAGGGTTAGGGTTACAAATATAATATCATGGTTGTTTAATTTGAGTTCCATAAATCACTCACATTTTGTTTGGATCTCTTAGCCTTGTTTTAAGATCTTACTTTTTTAACCCCAAAATTACATTCTTTTGGTTCTAACTTTGCTTATTTAAAATCCAAAATAATTCATATATAAAAAAATTTAATAGCTATAATAATAAGCTTGTAGTCTAAATATTTCCATAATTTGGGTGCATTTCATGCAAATTAGTAGTCTATTTTATATATTGAATTGCATATCAAGACATATTTTCTTGACACTTATACTTTCATTTAAACCTTGGAGAACTATATGATTCTCACTTCTTTTGAAGTAGTATGATATTTGATAAAATAATGCAATTTAAGATCTCCCAATAATGGTTGTAAGATAATCAATCTACAAAATAAGTATAATCTTATCATTACCATTTGAGCTTGAACCTAGGATTTTCAAAGAAAATATCAAGAATAGAGATTAAATTATTCTTCCCCAAAAATCTAGTTTTAAGAAAATTGTTTTCATTTTGCCTAGATTGTTATTTAAAACTAATTGAAACCTTAGATACGAACATAGAGAAAAACTAATTACAACATACCTAATGTATTAAATGTTGATTCTCCTTTTTTTAATAGAAAAAGGTGATAGGCGCCCATAGCATTACTTGAAATAGGAAAATACATATAAGAAGAAGTTCAAAGGACATAAAGTCCATCAAAATTTAATAGTCAAGAGGCCCTAAACTAGCCACTAAATGTAACATTAGAAACTGTCCACTTGGGGGCTTTTCCCTCTTAAGGTTTACCTCCCGGGTCTTTTACATGCATTTAGGACATCTTAGTTCATAATTTGGCATCCCGATGGAATGAGCCCTAGGTAACATGGAAAATGGGACCTAGGAGAACCCCTTGAGCTATACCCTGCCCAAAATAGGGGGGGAGGACTTGGGCACCCGCGCCCTAGTCCTGCCCTATTTTGGGGCAGCCCCAATTTCTGGGTGTCGGTTTATGACCGTTATTTGGGTCTTTTGTCCACATGGTAAGTTTGAATTATGAAAATTTTAGTGGGAGTGCTTGTAGTTGCATTTAAAAGCATGTTTTGGCATTCATTTGTAAAATTGATGATTACTAGAAATCTATTGTGTTCTCAAGGTGATTCAAGGCTTTCATTGTGTTGCAAGAGCAGACTTGTGTGGTTTGTGTGTTTGTATTTGCAGATTTGAGCATCCATTTCATCATGGAATGAAGAGCATCTTCTTCCCATGATATCTTAACTACAATGTGACATTATATTATGTTTTTATCATCATTTCCTTTGGCTTTTACCTCTACCTCACAAGGGCATGCACTCTATCTGACAACAATGTTTAAAGATTTAAGTGTCCTCCAGGGTTTGACTGAGGCAAGCCTCTAAACACCACAACCTCCAAACCAAGTCTTGTGATTACAGGTTACAGGTGTCGTATTTAGGAGAAGCGAAGTTACAGGAAGGATTGACAGACATCAAGGATTCAAGATCTGAAGAAAACGGGACACTGGAGCATTTCTAGGACCTGGGCACTCGCTCTAGTGTCCTCCACAAATGAGTTTCCAGAAACATAAGTTACAGGGTTGATCAATGTCGAAAGGAGGTCCAGATCCTGCAAAGAAACCGGTACCTTTGACTTGGGCGCCTACTCCAATGTCCCCGACTGTTCCGCCTCAGAACCTCGAAAACATGTATTATGTGATTTTCTATTTTACTTCCGTCTACAAGAGCATTTTCTATTATTCGTTAGTTTATTGCCGTATTTACATAATTAGGGTTTTAATGGTCAATTGAGCATAAGAGAAGAGAAATTGATAATTAAATTCCCTAATCCAAAGGATAGGACTAAATCACCCTCTACTGAAACATTGTTAAAACTACATTCATTTTAAACACCAATTCAAATGTTCCTAATATCCATTTCCACTTATAAACATAGAGTCATAATGATCATCAAAGAACAAGCCGGTTCAATATCAACACCGGAGGACCATAAGCCAAATATAAAGCATACATCTCATTTTTTCTCATTAATATAATTTACATCATCTCTCTCAAAAGAGTACAAATTGCATAAAAAAATATACATAAGGACAATGGTATAGCCATGGATAAGATACAATCACTAATAAAATAAGTACAAGAGAGAACTTCTTGAACTGGTGCTCCAATAACCTGTACACCAATCCCCAATGGCGGTGGCAATGCCTTCCAACCATGTGGACTAATAAGAGACCACCCCACCGTGCTTGGAAGTAGTCACAAGGCCCAAATAGAAGAATAAAGGAAAGGAATACAATAGCCAACACACATCAATCATGAAGCAGACACGGCACATAATGCATAAAGCCAAAGTCACAACAAAGAGATGCTCATCCAATAGCATGTCGGGTACTACTCATGACTACTATGGTACTAGACACTAGAGTGTAGATCAGATGGAGTGCCGTCATGCATGCTCGAAGGGATGGCACCACATGGCTATACAGGAGGACTCAATATCCTAGACCTAACCTCATCTCATTTAACCAAACAAGGAATGCATAACCAAATCAAACAATTCAATAGGCACTCATAATCCATGATAATCATCAATTAATTAATTCATTTCACAAGCTACTACATACAACTCCAGATATAACTAGGAAAATAATCTATTTCCATAATGAACTAATTGATTTCACAATTTCCTATAGATACCTCCTGATCTAACTAGGAAAATAATCCATGTTCCATCATGAATTAATTGATTTCACAAGTTGCTACAGACAAATCTAAATATAAGTAAGCATAGAAATGACTAATTTCACAAGCTGCTACAGACAGCTCCAGATATAACTAAACATAGAAATGACTGATTTGACAAGATTCTATAGACAAATCTAGATATAACTAAACATAGATATGACTGATTTGACAAGTTGCTATAGACAGCTCTAGATATAACTAATAAGTAATAATGTTGGTGACAGGATTTCGGTAGCAATAAACATGCTTAAAATAAAAGTGCCCAGGTCTGAAATTGGACCACAACCCAGTTCATATTTTGGCATTTCTAGTTGAATCCCACTTCTAAAATTAAGTTAAGACATGGGATTTCAGGCCGGTAAGGAAATGCTCTGTTTTGCCCCAAACTTAATTAAATTTTATCAGACAAAAAGAGGAAACCCAAAACCAAATTAGAGAGAAAGAAAGTGCAAATAAACAACTTCCAATATGATTTAAACATCAGTCAATACAGATTGATCAAGAAATTCAAGAAATGAAATAAAGAAAAGAGATTATATGGGGCGACAGGGTACCAGCGAGTAGATTTAGCCCAAAAATCAAAGTGCCCAGAATCAAATTCTGACTTCGACCCAGTTGAGATATTGGAATTTGTACATTGAATCCACATTTATTTTCTAATTTTATGACACGATATAAGGTGCTGTTCTGAAAAATGTGTTAAATTGCTAAGTTGGGTAAAAACATGAAAAATGAAAGTGCCCAGAATTCAAATATTGCAACGACCCAGTTGAGATACAAGTGTTTCTACATGGAATCCACATTTATTTTATGTTTATTACATGAGAATAAAGTGTAGTTTCAAAAAATGTTTTTCAGCATTTTTGCACAAATTTTGACCAAAAATAAAATTACCCAAATTTAAAATCAGAGTTCGACCCAATTGAGATTATGTTGTTTCAAGTTGAATTCCATAGTTGGATTTGAGATAAAACATAGGAGATTGAACAGGTTTACCAAAGTCTCTGTTTTTCTCCAATAAATTGCAATGACTAGACTAAAAATAAACATCAAAACTAATATGCTATGACAATACCTAGAGTAGCCAGGACACCTAAGACATTTAAATATATACAACCATTTCTAACTCTGAATTTCAAGGAATACACAGAAAAATATCTTTAATTATGCCTAAATTGAAAAGAAGAAATGCTCTGTTTGCAAGACACGAATAGCTTCTAAAATAGAGCAGCAAGACAACAATGCTACACTGAATCCAATAGAGAAATGCTCACAAAATATCCTTGGAAAACCACATATCTTCCTTCCCACCTCCATTCCAAGGTGTGGGGTTTTCTTCTTCTCCACAAAATCAGATTTTTTTCTCATCGTTGAATGAATGATTTTCATGCTCCTCAAACAACCTTTTATTTACCTTTTTACCAACCTCTTCTCAAGCCCTACAAAAGCATAGAATTATTTTTAAAAAAAGTGACTTACTTATCTTTAATAAATCTTTCCAAGCTAAACTTCAAATAAATCCAACATTAAAATACATAAAGCTCCCTTAATACACATAAAATGCCAATTAGCACAAATAATTAAAATGCCAATAATCTACCCTACCTAATAGAGCTCTCAAATTGATTTATTAAAAAATCACATAAAGCCCCATTCACGAAACCATGCAATTATCATCTTTTAAATCACCAATATGACATACCAAAATAAATGTCATAATAAATTAATGCAAAACCATAATAAAATGCTAACAACCCATACGGGATACCTTAACAACCAATACTTGCAAACCACATAAGACCAGATGGGCAATCCAAACGTTACCATAGGGTAACCGGAAGGTAACCATATATCATAGAACCACTACACTAATAGGGTACAATTGGGCTAGGCTACATAACGTTTAGCCTGTGACTATCTCCATTAACCACCATCAGGGAATAAGAGTATTCTTAGGTCTGTGAATCTAGGCAGAGTTGATACCTAGTCCCTGCATCACTTTGATCACACATCAAAGCACATGTACATATATCATATAATAGCCGAAGCATCAATGGACATCAGGAAGAGGGTCATGACATCGTAAGCCTCTCGGATATGAGTGTTACAATATCATCCCTTTCCTATCCATAATCATACGAAAGCAATGATATTAGTATATAAACTTATAAGCATGTAATCCAGCATGACAACTAATCATGTCAACATCATTATAGTATCGAAATCTATCAAGGAAAAGCAACAACTAAAATGTGAAAATAGGGTTCATTGCACCAAGAGCCCATTTGTTAGAGTAGAAAGTTGAGACAAACACTAAAAATTTTGGACCTAATTTGGAAAGTATAGAGGGAATTAATTGATCCCCTTTTTTATCTATTCCACAATCTTTTAATTGTAACCTTAAGGATTAAAACTTGGTGAAGAAATCCTCTAGAGTTGAGAAATTCCTAGGATTAAGACCTATGAGTTCATTTTCCAACTCATGACTCTTAAGTTTATCATCTTTCCCAAATAACTTGTTGAGGGTATCCCAAACTTCATTGGGTGTTTTCAATGACTCAATATGGAATAGTAATTCAGGAGACAAGTTTAAACATAAGAAGCCAAAGCCCTAGTCACATTTATTAAAAAACTTTTCTTTGTCCTTAGCTGCATTAGGTTCTTTTATTGTTCCCATTGTTACCCTAAATAGACCTTTGTTTTTTAGTACAAGTATCACTTTTAACTTCCAATCTTGATAGTTAAAAGGCGTTAGGGTGGTATAGTTACATTAGACTCCATGCTTTAGACTTTAGATTGTTGCAAGATGTAGAAATACAAAAATAGAGAAAGTAGAAGTGTGGAAATGAAAATAGAAACACAACTCACATGCACTTCTTGAAGAACTGCAAAAGAAACACACACAACACCGTCATCATTATTGCCCCCTAATTTTTTCACTTTATAAAGATAGTGCCTTTAAGGATAAATCAATTTGACCATAAACTAACACTTTATAATTTAGTGCAATATTCTGTGAAAAAATGTTTCAATGACACATGAAAATACATATCAAGAAAGAATACATTTTGCAAAAAAATATTTGCTAACAAAAAAATATAAAGGGAAATAAAAACAATAAGGAACTATAGACGTATTTCAAACTTCATGCTAGTCTTACACTGTAGACAGCCAAAAAAAAAACTTTTCAATGGCGCACGGGCAAGCTGGTGTATATGCCGCAAGGACCATTTTATTGAACAAGGTCAAAGAGTAGCAAATTTTTGCATCGAATAGACCAACAAATAGTGATTTTTGATGTGGCTTGAATAGAGCCAACCTTCCACACCTCAACAGAAATCAGAGGACCCTGAAAAGAAAGGTGTTCATTGTGCAAGAGGTAACAAAATACGTTTCAAACCTCTTTCAAACATTAAAAAAACCCTAGATTGTGTATCACAAATAGCATCTTTGTGTTTTGAATCACAATGGTTGAATAGGTGTTGAACAAAGAGTTAACAAGGGTGGACTAGCAACCTCATGCAAGGAACTCTTCGGGCACCCAAAAATTTTCAAGATGCCTATATTAAAGAGGTTGTAGGCAGGGATAAAATACATTGGAAAGAGGTTGTGGGCCCGTATAGAGTAGGTTGCAAGCCAAAAGGGAACACATGCTTTTGGAACCGCCTCTCTAAATGTGTCATATTGATGCTTCTCTAAATGCATCTGGCCTTCAAATTTCAGTTCGATCCTGTCCACTGGTGCATCACTCTTGCATACAAACAACACCTTGCAACACAAACAAACAGACCCAACAAAAAAATTCAATGCAAATATAAACCAAGTTCTTACAAACTATAAAACGTTGACCTCCCGCTTTGATACCATGAAGGTTTCTACAAGAAACAAGAAGACAAAATAATAGTATTGCAAGCAAGAAAACAAACAAAGAATTGTATGAAGTTGCCCAATCAAATATTAGCTAAACAGTCACATATAAGTAGAAAGGATAAATGGCACTAGATCTCCATGCAATGAGGACAGGCCTTCTCATACATGGAATGGTGGCGGGTTGTCTACCACAAAAGTAGCATGAGGTGTTGAAAGTGAGTCCACACCTCTAAAGACTACTAACTAACTTGACACGTAACATGGGCAAGTGTCAAGGGATGCCTAATTAGGCTTAAAACCTATGTGTATGCATAATATACACTAATGGCAATTAGGATTACAATTATTATTACAATTAGGACTAAAATTAGAGTTACAACTATGTTTTGAATTAGGGTTGGGGTTAGGGTTATAATTCGGGATAGAATTAGGGTTAGGGATGTTGTTGCGGTTAGAATTAGAGTTTAAATTACAATTGTGATTACAAATAGAATTTCTCTTAGGGTTAGGGTTCAATTAGAATTATGTTTTCAATTAGAATTAGTGGTAGAGATGTAATTACAATTAAAATTAAGGTTATGGTTAAAATTATGTTTGTGGTTAGGTTTATGGTTGCAAAGAGTTATAAGTATGGTTCTAAACCTAACCAAAACCCTATTTAATCATAACCCTCAATCTAACCCTAGTTCTAATTCTAACCATAATCAGATTATTACACTTAGCACTGATTTATAAGCCTAAGCCTATATTTGACCCTATTTATAAGACAAATCCTAAACCAACCCCTAAACAAAACTATAATTCTAAATCTAACCTTCATTCAAATTTTTAAAAATAATATATAATTAGAATTATAATTATTATATAGTATATTATAATATATCTAACATGTATATTTATATAATATAATATATAATTATAACTATAATATATTATAATTATATATCTAACTTATATTACAATATTATATAAATATAATAATCTTAAGCTATATAATATAGTTAGAATTAGGCTTCGACTTGGGATGCTACTAGCATACCTATATTTAAAATATATATGTCAAGTATGTGGAGAGAGATATCCTTCTCTAGGGCCTATCTTTTCATCAATGAATTAGTTTTTAATCACAACCCATGCAAAATGAACACTATTTTCTTAAAACTAGATTTTTGGGGAACAATAATTTAATTTGTGTTCTTAAAATTTTCTTCGAAAACCCTATGTTCGAGCCCAAATGGTAACGATAAGATTATACTAACCCTAATTCTAACGTAAACACTAACTCTAACCCTAATTTTAAACCATATCTCTAATCCTAAATATATAGTATAATATAATATTAAATTTTAATTATCAATATATTATAATAATAATTATTATAAATATTATATTATATATAATTATTATATAATATATTATAATAATGTCTAATATATATTATAATTAATTATAATAATTCACATAATTATATAATATAGTTGGAATTAGGCTTGCCCCTCAATAATACTAGCATAACTATATTTAAAAAATATATCTAAACTATGCTATGCTAGTATTTTTCTTGTCTTATTAATTTTAGTGTTTTAATTTTTTAAAGTTTTTCTTTCTTTTTTAGTATTTTGTTGTTTATTATTTTTTTTCTCTTTTAGAAAGGAGTTTGGTTTGCAATCTATCATATGTTTTTTTTCTTTATTCTATTGATCTAGGCTTAAATTTGATGGCAGTACCCGAGTATTTATCTATTTTTGCTGTAAAATACAATAAAGAGTTTAGGAAGATTGTATTACATGAAAGGGTAGATTTGGGATAGAACGTCCAAAATTTTGATAGAATTATTTTGATGTTTGTATTTAGTTTATATTAAAATATGTCTTAATATTTGAAGGACAAGTTTGAGTAGATAGTCATTATGAAAAAATTGCCTGACATGTAAGGTGGACTCTCAAATTTAGGCCTTGCTATTGATGCATCACAAAGTCTAATTTGAAACATTTTTTATTCTATTTTATTGAATCAATGCAAAAAATTATAGAAAAGGAATAGTTGAGATGAGGGACTCCACAAGGAAGGAGCAATCTACAAGGCATATACATAGGAAAATGTCTTACAATAATAGTGTCAAAGCAAAAACAAATCTATACAAGAAAATATACATGCTTCAAGAGTAGTTACACATCAAAAATAAGTCACAACCCTACAAACAAAAGAAAAACTACTCCTATAGAAGAAGCTTCAAATCCTTTGCAACAGAAACTCTATTTTTATGGAAGAACTATATCATTTGTTATTTAATTTGTTGAATCTAATAATCAATCTGTATGTTTCTGTTGAATTAATAATCAATCTGTATGATCTTATTTGGCTCCCACTATAACAATGAAAGAAGAGAAGCAAGACAATACAACCACCATAGCAAAGCCTTAAACATACGGTTTCTTGTGATAATTATGAATAGTAAAAATTACTTTATATCTGATTTTCCATAAATGCAATACAGGTTCGATCCACCCGCAGTGGCGTCCAAAGCAGACAAAATCCCCCGCTCAGTTTGCCGCCAAGGCGAGCCAAAGCGGTTAACTAGTGGCTGACTTGTTTTCTGGTGAGCGAATACCTCTCCCGCGGTACACTCCTGGGAAACCATGGCGGCCACAAGATTCGAATAGAATAGATCGCTTCCTATTCCTTGGCGGTTTCATCTCCTCAGAGGTTATTCAGTTAAATCATGACGTTTTGCCGAGTTGTGTTCAAAATATATGGGTTAATTTTTTAAGTCTTTATTTTTTTTTTTTTTAGTATTTTGTTGTTTCTTTCTTTCGTCTTGTTTCAAAAAGGAGTTTGGTTTGTAATCTATCATAAGTTTTTTATTTTATTTTATTGATCAGGGTTTAAATTTGATGGTGTGTGGTATATTTATCTATTTTTGCTGTAAAATACAATAAGATTTTAGGAAGATTGTATTACATGAAAGGGTAGAATTAGGATAGAACGTCAAAATTCTGATATTATTCTGATGTATGTATCTAGTTTATATGTAATTTAGTTTATAGTAAAGTATGTCTTAGTATTTGAAGGACAGGTTTGACTAAATAATCATCATGAAAATTTTGTTTGACATGTAGGGTTGACAGTCAAATTTAGGCCTTGCTATTGATGTGTCACAAAGTCTTAAGTTCTTTTTTATTGATTCAATGCCAGAAATGAGAGACTCCACAGGGAAGGAGAAGAAAAAAATTACAAGGCATATACATAGGAAAAAGTCTTACAGGAATAATATCAAAGCAAAAATATAACTATACAAGACAATATACATGCTTCAAGAACAGTTACAAATCAAAAATAAGTCACAACCCTACAAACAAAAGAAGAACTAGTCCTATAGAAGAAGCATGGAGTCCTTTGCAGCACAAATTCTATTTTTATTGAACTACTATATCATTTGCTACTAATCAATCCGTATGTTCTTTTTTGGCTCCCACTGTAACTAAGAAAAAAGAGAAACAAGACAATATAAACATCGTAGTAAAGCCTTAAACATGATTAGTAAAAATTACTTTACATCTGATTGTTCATAAATGGAATACAGGTTGGATCCGCCCACGGTAAATAGTCGGTGAGTTGTAACTCACTGACTGTACGGTAATCCAGTCGACGGAAACAGTCGAAGCCACCTAATGATAAAAAATGCAGAGTCGACATCACAGATTCCTGCCGTACTATTGATCGATGTACAGTCATCTGCCAAGTGGGGGCTGTATGGTCTTCGACCAGCCGGTCCGGTTGGATCCACCCGCAGTGGCCTCCAACGCACACAAAATCCCCCGCTCAGTTTGCCGCCAAGGCGAGCCAAAGCGGTTAACTAGCGGCTGGTTTGTTTTTTGCAGGGAATACCTCTCCCGCGGGACACTGCTGGGGAAACCATGACGGCCACAAGATTCGAACACGACAACTCCGGAAAACGCCACGACTTAACTTAATAACCTCCGAGGAGACGAAACTGCCAGAGAAAAGGAAGCATTCTATTATACTCTCACCACCAATTTCCTCCTCTCAGGTGATACCAATATACCACCTCACATTGTATCACTGGGTTTATGAAAATACTTACCCTAAAATGTCGGGTATATGGGTATCATCTGACCAGAGGAAATTGGTGTGAGAGTAAAGAATAGAATGGTTCCTTTTCTCCGGCAGCTTCGTCTCCTCGGAGGTTCTTCAGCTGAGCTATGGCGTTTTCAAGGGTTGTTGTTTCCGAATTCTGTGGCCGCCACGGTTTCCCAGCAGTGTCCCGCGGGAGAGGTATCCCTCGCCAGAAAACAAGCCAGTAGCCAGTTAACCACTTTGGCTCGCCTTGGCGGCAAACTGAGCGGAGGTATTTTGTGTGCGTTGGAGGCGACTGCGGGTGGATCAAACCTGGCTGGCGGCGATCGGCATCTCGTGACAGATCCTGTGTGTCCTTGTAGAGCCTCATCTTGTTTGATTTTGTGCCACTTCACCTGTCCTCTTCCAGGAAGGGTTTTGGTCTTCTACAATCTGCCAATTCCTTTCGATGCTGTTGCGGCTGACGCGGAGGCCTGTGTATGTATTTCTCCATGGGCAAATCCGAGAGCCGAATCAGGGTTCGGCGGGATTCGAACGAAAGATGATGTAGATCGACGGATCTTGTTCCACTAACCCCTCAAAGAGCAAATGTATCTTCTTCACCAACGCTTCCTCCTCCTCCAAATTGCTGATTGCAATTCAATGTTTTTTGTTTGTTGAAAATGGTTTACATCCCTCTACTGAGTTTTATTGCCCGACTCCAATCAAGACAGCGTAAAGCGAAAGCTCTAGATGAAAGAAAATCCCTCCTTAAGCTACATAACCTCACCAACGGTATATGCGTGTTTATATAATTGTTAGGGAAATAAACTTCCTTAGGAATTAATTTAGGTTAAAAAGTAATTAATTTATTAATAAATTATTTAAATTAGATTATTGATAAATCGTACTAGTTATTTTAAGAAAGTAAACGTCACTAGTATACCTGTATTTTAAAAATATATCCAAAGTAATATCCTTCTCGAGGTTTCTAAAGTTAGGATTGGTCATAAACAAAGGCCCTCCAAGAAGGCTTTCAAATATAGGTTTGCTAATAGGGATATCTCTCCCGCGTACCTTAGATATATTTTTTAAATATAGGTTGAGGCCCGGACCGTAAGGATTGGCACATCTATCTAAAATACTAGCATAGATATCTTAAATACATCTATCTAAAAGACATGACAGACATCAAAAATATCCTTCTCGAGGCTTGTAATGTTAGGATTGGTCATAAAAAAAGGCCCCTCCAAAAGGCTTTTAAATATAGGTATGTTGATATTGATATCTCTGCGGCGTACTTTAGTATAAATCTTGAACTATAACCCTACCTAGCATTAAAATAAAGTTACCCTACAATAAGCAATTACTTTTCTTTTCTTTGTTGGATGCAACAACAATTCTAATGGAATATTTTTCAATAACTTAATTCAAATGATAAGAACAACTTAATTATAATTTTTAATAGAATTTAATTCCCATTGTAAAAATTTAAAACAAAGGTCATTAAACTAAATATTATTTTTCTTTGTGGCTTTTAAAGATTGAAAAACTATAACCCTAACCCTCATCAAACTAAAATAAAGGAATTTACATTGTAGTTATTTTTCTTTGTGGGATGGAGCCATAGTTCTTAGTTTAATTGTAACAATTAGTTTTTAATGGAATAATTTTCAATAATTTAATCCAAATGATACGAAGAACTTAATTATAATTTTTTAATGGAATTAATCATCACTTAAAAATTTAAAACAGATGTCATTAAACTAAATATTAATTGTCTTTGTGGCTTTTAAATATAGAAGAACCCAACCCTAGCCTTCATTAAACTAAAGTAGATAATTTACCCTATAGTTGATTTTTTTTATTTTTCTTTGTGTAGGACCATTCTTAGCTCAAACAATTAGTTTTTAATGGAATAATCTTTAATAATTTAATTCAAATGATATGAAAATACTTAATTATAATTTTTAAAAGGAATTAACTCCCATAAACTAAAAATTAATTTTTTGTCTTTTAAAGACTGAACAACCCTAACCCTAGCTCTATTAAACTAAAGTAAATAATTTACCCTTTGTTAATTTGCTTTGTGGTTTTCAAAGATTTGTTTATGCAAGAAAGTTGCACTTTAATTGCAATTTTCTTTTTATTTTAATGAGGAGCTTGTAAATAGAATAAAAGTAAATAAATGGCCGCATAGTGCCCTTACCAATTAAACTTCTACTCCTTATCTTATGTTTGAATACTATTTATATTTATACACATTATTTGATGGGCTTTATTTTTATGTTCATTGATTTAATAAACCATGTTAGCTATATATTTATAATTATTTAAAAAACATGTCTAGTTATTTTTAAAAATATCAATTCTATTTGCTTAGCTTTTATTTGATTTGATTTTTCTTAAATTTATGTTTAAGTACTACTTATATTTATACACATTATTTGATGCGATTTATTTTTATGTTCGTTGATTTAATAAACCATGTCAACTATATATTTATAATTATTTAAAAAACATGTCTAGTTATTTTAAAAATATCAATTCAATTTGCTTAGTTTTTATTTGATTTGATTTTTCTTAAATTTATGTTTGAGTACTACTTATATTTATACACATTATTTGATGGGATTTATTTTTATGTTCATTGATTAAATAAAACTATGTCCCTATATATTTATAGTTATTTAAAAATTATATGCGTATTTATTTAAAAAAATATGTCAGCTCTATTTTGTTTTTATGTATAGGTTCACAATCATCCCCTTAATGCCATTGTATAACTCCTCTCAGTGTAATTATCTTTATATGTTTACTCTTTAATAGTTTTATTTAACATGCTCATGCTATTACACTCTACCCTTTGCTGCCACTATAGTTAGGATTAAAATGAGAGTTAGGGGATAAGATTAGTGTTAGGGTTAGTGTTTAGGTTAAATTTAGGGTTACGATTAATATTACAGTTAAGGTGACAATTAGAGTTAGAATTACGATCGAAATAGTGTTAGGGTTAGGGTTACAATTAGGATTAGGGTTAGAATTATGGTTAGAATTGGAGTTAGTGTTAGCATTAGTGTTAGGATTAAGGTTAGGGTTAGGGTTACAAATATAATATCATGGTTGTTTAATTTGAGTTCCATAAATCACTCACATTTTGTTTGGATCTCTTAGCCTTGTTTTAAGATCTTACTTTTTTAACCCCAAAATTACATTCTTTTGGTTCTAACTTTGCTTATTTAAAATCCAAAATAATTCATATATAAAAAAATTTAATAGCTATAATAATAAGCTTGTAGTCTAAATATTTCCATAATTTGGGTGCATTTCATGCAAATTAGTAGTCTATTTTATATATTGAATTGCATATCAAGACATATTTTCTTGACACTTATACTTTCATTTAAACCTTGGAGAACTATATGATTCTCACTTCTTTTGAAGTAGTATGATATTTGATAAAATAATGCAATTTAAGATCTCCCAATAATGGTTGTAAGATAATCAATCTACAAAATAAGTATAATCTTATCATTACCATTTGAGCTTGAACCTAGGATTTTCAAAGAAAATATCAAGAATAGAGATTAAATTATTCTTCCCCAAAAATCTAGTTTTAAGAAAATTGTTTTCATTTTGCCTAGATTGTTATTTAAAACTAATTGAAACCTTAGATACGAACATAGAGAAAAACTAATTACAACATACCTAATGTATTAAATGTTGATTCTCCTTTTTTTAATAGAAAAAGGTGATAGGCGCCCATAGCATTACTTGAAATAGGAAAATACATATAAGAAGAAGTTCAAAGGACATAAAGTCCATCAAAATTTAATAGTCAAGAGGCCCTAAACTAGCCACTAAATGTAACATTAGAAACTGTCCACTTGGGGGCTTTTCCCTCTTAAGGTTTACCTCCCGGGTCTTTTACATGCATTTAGGACATCTTAGTTCATAATTTGGCATCCCGATGGAATGAGCCCTAGGTAACATGGAAAATGGGACCTAGGAGAACCCCTTGAGCTATACCCTGCCCAAAATAGGGGGGGAGGACTTGGGCACCCGCGCCCTAGTCCTGCCCTATTTTGGGGCAGCCCCAATTTCTGGGTGTCGGTTTATGACCGTTATTTGGGTCTTTTGTCCACATGGTAAGTTTGAATTATGAAAATTTTAGTGGGAGTGCTTGTAGTTGCATTTAAAAGCATGTTTTGGCATTCATTTGTAAAATAGATGATTACTAGAAATCTATTGTGTTCTCAAGGTGATTCAAGGCTTTCATTGTGTTGCAAGAGCAGACTTGTGTGGTTTGTGTGTTTGTATTTGCAGATTTGAGCATCCATTTCATCATGGAATGAAGAGCATCTTCTTCCCATGATATCTTAACTACAATGTGACATTATATTATGTTTTTATCATCATTTCCTTTGGCTTTTACCTCTACCTCACAAGGGCATGCACTCTATCTGACAACAATGTTTAAAGATTTAAGTGTCCTCCAGGGTTTGACTGAGGCAAGCCTCTAAACACCACAACCTCCAAACCAAGTCTTGTGATTACAGGTTACAGGTGTCGTATTTAGGAGAAGCGAAGTTACAGGAAGGATTGACAGACATCAAGGATTCAAGATCTGAAGAAAACGGGACACTGGAGCATTTCTAGGACCTGGGCACTCGCTCTAGTGTCCTCCACAAATGAGTTTCCAGAAACATAAGTTACAGGGTTGATCAATGTCGAAAGGAGGTCCAGATCCTGCAAAGAAACCGGTACCTTTGACTTGGGCGCCTACTCCAATGTCCCCGACTGTTCCGCCTCAGAACCTCGAAAACATGTATTATGTGATTTTCTATTTTACTTCCGTCTACAAGAGCATTTTCTATTATTCGTTAGTTTATTGCCGTATTTACATAATTAGGGTTTTAATGGTCAATTGAGCATAAGAGAAGAGAAATTGATAATTAAATTCCCTAATCCAAAGGATAGGACTAAATCACCCTCTACTGAAACATTGTTAAAACTACATTCATTTTAAACACCAATTCAAATGTTCCTAATATCCATTTCCACTTATAAACATAGAGTCATAATGATCATCAAAGAACAAGCCGGTTCAATATCAACACCGGAGGACCATAAGCCAAATATAAAGCATACATCTCATTTTTTCTCATTAATATAATTTACATCATCTCTCTCAAAAGAGTACAAATTGCATAAAAAAATATACATAAGGACAATGGTATAGCCATGGATAAGATACAATCACTAATAAAATAAGTACAAGAGAGAACTTCTTGAACTGGTGCTCCAATAACCTGTACACCAATCCCCAATGGCGGTGGCAATGCCTTCCAACCATGTGGACTAATAAGAGACCACCCCACCGTGCTTGGAAGTAGTCACAAGGCCCAAATAGAAGAATAAAGGAAAGGAATACAATAGCCAACACACATCAATCATGAAGCAGACACGGCACATAATGCATAAAGCCAAAGTCACAACAAAGAGATGCTCATCCAATAGCATGTCGGGTACTACTCATGACTACTATGGTACTAGACACTAGAGTGTAGATCAGATGGAGTGCCGTCATGCATGCTCGAAGGGATGGCACCACATGGCTATACAGGAGGACTCAATATCCTAGACCTAACCTCATCTCATTTAACCAAACAAGGAATGCATAACCAAATCAAACAATTCAATAGGCACTCATAATCCATGATAATCATCAATTAATTAATTCATTTCACAAGCTACTACATACAACTCCAGATATAACTAGGAAAATAATCTATTTCCATAATGAACTAATTGATTTCACAATTTCCTATAGATACCTCCTGATCTAACTAGGAAAATAATCCATGTTCCATCATGAATTAATTGATTTCACAAGTTGCTACAGACAAATCTAAATATAAGTAAGCATAGAAATGACTAATTTCACAAGCTGCTACAGACAGCTCCAGATATAACTAAACATAGAAATGACTGATTTGACAAGATTCTATAGACAAATCTAGATATAACTAAACATAGATATGACTGATTTGACAAGTTGCTATAGACAGCTCTAGATATAACTAATAAGTAATAATGTTGGTGACAGGATTTCGGTAGCAATAAACATGCTTAAAATAAAAGTGCCCAGGTCTGAAATTGGACCACAACCCAGTTCATATTTTGGCATTTCTAGTTGAATCCCACTTCTAAAATTAAGTTAAGACATGGGATTTCAGGCCGGTAAGGAAATGCTCTGTTTTGCCCCAAACTTAATTAAATTTTATCAGACAAAAAGAGGAAACCCAAAACCAAATTAGAGAGAAAGAAAGTGCAAATAAACAACTTCCAATATGATTTAAACATCAGTCAATACAGATTGATCAAGAAATTCAAGAAATGAAATAAAGAAAAGAGATTATATGGGGCGACAGGGTACCAGCGAGTAGATTTAGCCCAAAAATCAAAGTGCCCAGAATCAAATTCTGACTTCGACCCAGTTGAGATATTGGAATTTGTACATTGAATCCACATTTATTTTCTAATTTTATGACACGATATAAGGTGCTGTTCTGAAAAATGTGTTAAATTGCTAAGTTGGGTAAAAACATGAAAAATGAAAGTGCCCAGAATTAAAATATTGCAACGACCCAGTTGAGATACAAGTGTTTCTACATGGAATCCACATTTATTTTATGTTTATTACATGAGAATAAAGTGTAGTTTCAAAAAATGTTTTTCAGCATTTTTGCACAAATTTTGACCAAAAATAAAATTACCCAAATTTAAAATCAGAGTTCGACCCAATTGAGATTATGTTGTTTCAAGTTGAATTCCATAGTTGGATTTGAGATAAAACATAGGAGATTGAACAGGTTTACCAAAGTCTCTGTTTTTCTCCAATAAATTGCAATGACTAGACTAAAAATAAACATCAAAACTAATATGCTATGACAATACCTAGAGTAGCCAGGACACCTAAGACATTTAAATATATACAACCATTTCTAACTCTGAATTTCAAGGAATACACAGAAAAATATCTTTAATTATGCCTAAATTGAAAAGAAGAAATGCTCTGTTTGCAAGACACGAATAGCTTCTAAAATAGAGCAGCAAGACAACAATGCTACACTGAATCCAATAGAGAAATGCTCACAAAATATCCTTGGAAAACCACATATCTTCCTTCCCACCTCCATTCCAAGGTGTGGGGTTTTCTTCTTCTCCACAAAATCAGATTTTTTTCTCATCGTTGAATGAATGATTTTCATGCTCCTCAAACAACCTTTTATTTACCTTTTTACCAACCTCTTCTCAAGCCCTACAAAAGCATAGAATTATTTTTAAAAAAAGTGACTTACTTATCTTTAATAAATCTTTCCAAGCTAAACTTCAAATAAATCCAACATTAAAATACATAAAGCTCCCTTAATACACATAAAATGCCAATTAGCACAAATAATTAAAATGCCAATAATCTACCCTACCTAATAGAGCTCTCAAATTGATTTATTAAAAAATCACATAAAGCCCCATTCACGAAACCATGCAATTATCATCTTTTAAATCACCAATATGACATACCAAAATAAATGTCATAATAAATTAATGCAAAACCATAATAAAATGCTAACAACCCATACGGGATACCTTAACAACCAATACTTGCAAACCACATAAGACCAGATGGGCAATCCAAACGTTACCATAGGGTAACCGGAAGGTAACCATATATCATAGAACCACTACACTAATAGGGTACAATTGGGCTAGGCTACATAACGTTTAGCCTGTGACTATCTCCATTAACCACCATCAGGGAATAAGAGTATTCTTAGGTCTGTGAATCTAGGCAGAGTTGATACCTAGTCCCTGCATCACTTTGATCACACATCAAAGCACATGTACATATATCATATAATAGCCGAAGCATCAATGGACATCAGGAAGAGGGTCATGACATCGTAAGCCTCTCGGATATGAGTGTTACAATATCATCCCTTTCCTATCCATAATCATACGAAAGCAATGATATTAGTATATAAACTTATAAGCATGTAATCCAGCATGACAACTAATCATGTCAACATCATTATAGTATCGAAATCTATCAAGGAAAAGCAACAACTAAAATGTGAAAATAGGGTTCATTGCACCAAGAGCCCATTTGTTAGAGTAGAAAGTTGAGACAAACACTAAAAATTTTGGACCTAATTTGGAAAGTATAGAGGGAATTAATTGATCCCCTTTTTTATCTATTCCACAATCTTTTAATTGTAACCTTAAGGATTAAAACTTGGTGAAGAAATCCTCTAGAGTTGAGAAATTCCTAGGATTAAGACCTATGAGTTCATTTTCCAACTCATGACTCTTAAGTTTATCATCTTTCCCAAATAACTTGTTGAGGGTATCCCAAACTTCATTGGGTGTTTTCAATGACTCAATATGGAATAGTAATTCAGGAGACAAGTTTAAACATAAGAAGCCAAAGCCCTAGTCACATTTATTAAAAAACTTTTCTTTGTCCTTAGCTGCATTAGGTTCTTTTATTGTTCCCATTGTTACCCTAAATAGACCTTTGTTTTTTAGTACAAGTATCACTTTTAACTTCCAATCTTGATAGTTAAAAGGCGTTAGGGTGGTATAGTTACATTAGACTCCATGCTTTAGACTTTAGATTGTTGCAAGATGTAGAAATACAAAAATAGAGAAAGTAGAAGTGTGGAAATGAAAATAGAAACACAACTCACATGCACTTCTTGAAGAACTGCAAAAGAAACACACACAACACCGTCATCATTATTGCCCCCTAATTTTTTCACTTTATAAAGATAGTGCCTTTAAGGATAAATCAATTTGACCATAAACTAACACTTTATAATTTAGTGCAATATTCTGTGAAAAAATGTTTCAATGACACATGAAAATACATATCAAGAAAGAATACATTTTGCAAAAAAATATTTGCTAACAAAAAAATATAAAGGGAAATAAAAACAATAAGGAACTATAGACGTATTTCAAACTTCATGCTAGTCTTACACTGTAGACAGCCAAAAAAAAAACTTTTCAATGGCGCACGGGCAAGCTGGTGTATATGCCGCAAGGACCATTTTATTGAACAAGGTCAAAGAGTAGCAAATTTTTGCATCGAATAGACCAACAAATAGTGATTTTTGATGTGGCTTGAATAGAGCCAACCTTCCACACCTCAACAGAAATCAGAGGACCCTGAAAAGAAAGGTGTTCATTGTGCAAGAGGTAACAAAATACGTTTCAAACCTCTTTCAAACATTAAAAAAACCCTAGATTGTGTATCACAAATAGCATCTTTGTGTTTTGAATCACAATGGTTGAATAGGTGTTGAACAAAGAGTTAACAAGGGTGGACTAGCAACCTCATGCAAGGAACTCTTCGGGCACCCAAAAATTTTCAAGATGCCTATATTAAAGAGGTTGTAGGCAGGGATAAAATACATTGGAAAGAGGTTGTGGGCCCGTATAGAGTAGGTTGCAAGCCAAAAGGGAACACATGCTTTTGGAACCGCCTCTCTAAATGTGTCATATTGATGCTTCTCTAAATGCATCTGGCCTTCAAATTTCAGTTCGATCCTGTCCACTGGTGCATCACTCTTGCATACAAACAACACCTTGCAACACAAACAAACAGACCCAACAAAAAAATTCAATGCAAATATAAACCAAGTTCTTACAAACTATAAAACGTTGACCTCCCGCTTTGATACCATGAAGGTTTCTACAAGAAACAAGAAGACAAAATAATAGTATTGCAAGCAAGAAAACAAACAAAGAATTGTATGAAGTTGCCCAATCAAATATTAGCTAAACAGTCACATATAAGTAGAAAGGATAAATGGCACTAGATCTCCATGCAATGAGGACAGGCCTTCTCATACATGGAATGGTGGCGGGTTGTCTACCACAAAAGTAGCATGAGGTGTTGAAAGTGAGTCCACACCTCTAAAGACTACTAACTAACTTGACACGTAACATGGGCAAGTGTCAAGGGATGCCTAATTAGGCTTAAAACCTATGTGTATGCATAATATACACTAATGGCAATTAGGATTACAATTATTATTACAATTAGGACTAAAATTAGAGTTACAACTATGTTTTGAATTAGGGTTGGGGTTAGGGTTATAATTCGGGATAGAATTAGGGTTAGGGATGTTGTTGCGGTTAGAATTAGAGTTTAAATTACAATTGTGATTACAAATAGAATTTCTCTTAGGGTTAGGGTTCAATTAGAATTATGTTTTCAATTAGAATTAGTGGTAGAGATGTAATTACAATTAAAATTAAGGTTATGGTTAAAATTATGTTTGTGGTTAGGTTTATGGTTGCAAAGAGTTATAAGTATGGTTCTAAACCTAACCAAAACCCTATTTAATCATAACCCTCAATCTAACCCTAGTTCTAATTCTAACCATAATCAGATTATTACACTTAGCACTGATTTATAAGCCTAAGCCTATATTTGACCCTATTTATAAGACAAATCCTAAACCAACCCCTAAACAAAACTATAATTCTAAATCTAACCTTCATTCAAATTTTTAAAAATAATATATAATTAGAATTATAATTATTATATAGTATATTATAATATATCTAACATGTATATTTATATAATATAATATATAATTATAACTATAATATATTATAATTATATATCTAACTTATATTACAATATTATATAAATATAATAATCTTAAGCTATATAATATAGTTAGAATTAGGCTTCGACTTGGGATGCTACTAGCATACCTATATTTAAAATATATATGTCAAGTATGTGGAGAGAGATATCCTTCTCTAGGGCCTATCTTTTCATCAATGAATTAGTTTTTAATCACAACCCATGCAAAATGAACACTATTTTCTTAAAACTAGATTTTTGGGGAACAATAATTTAATTTGTGTTCTTAAAATTTTCTTCGAAAACCCTATGTTCGAGCCCAAATGGTAACGATAAGATTATACTAACCCTAATTCTAACGTAAACACTAACTCTAACCCTAATTTTAAACCATATCTCTAATCCTAAATATATAGTATAATATAATATTAAATTTTAATTATCAATATATTATAATAATAATTATTATAAATATTATATTATATATAATTATTATATAATATATTATAATAATGTCTAATATATATTATAATTAATTATAATAATTCACATAATTATATAATATAGTTGGAATTAGGCTTGCCCCTCAATAATACTAGCATAACTATATTTAAAAAATATATCTAAACTATGCTATGCTAGTATTTTTCTTGTCTTATTAATTTTAGTGTTTTAATTTTTTAAAGTTTTTCTTTCTTTTTTAGTATTTTGTTGTTTATTATTTTTTTTCTCTTTTAGAAAGGAGTTTGGTTTGCAATCTATCATATGTTTTTTTTCTTTATTCTATTGATCTAGGCTTAAATTTGATGGCAGTACCCGAGTATTTATCTATTTTTGCTGTAAAATACAATAAAGAGTTTAGGAAGATTGTATTACATGAAAGGGTAGATTTGGGATAGAACGTCCAAAATTTTGATAGAATTATTTTGATGTTTGTATTTAGTTTATATTAAAATATGTCTTAATATTTGAAGGACAAGTTTGAGTAGATAGTCATTATGAAAAAATTGCCTGACATGTAAGGTGGACTCTCAAATTTAGGCCTTGCTATTGATGCATCACAAAGTCTAATTTGAAACATTTTTTATTCTATTTTATTGAATCAATGCAAAAAATTACAGAAAAGGAATAGTTGAGATGAGGGACTCCACAAGGAAGGAGCAATCTACAAGGCATATACATAGGAAAATGTCTTACAATAATAGTGTCAAAGCAAAAACAAATCTATACAAGAAAATATACATGCTTCAAGAGTAGTTACACATCAAAAATAAGTCACAACCCTACAAACAAAAGAAAAACTACTCCTATAGAAGAAGCTTCAAATCCTTTGCAACAGAAACTCTATTTTTATGGAAGAACTATATCATTTGTTATTTAATTTGTTGAATCTAATAATCAATCTGTATGTTTCTGTTGAATTAATAATCAATCTGTATGATCTTATTTGGCTCCCACTATAACAATGAAAGAAGAGAAGCAAGACAATACAACCACCATAGCAAAGCCTTAAACATACGGTTTCTTGTGATAATTATGAATAGTAAAAATTACTTTATATCTGATTTTCCATAAATGCAATACAGGTTCGATCCACCCGCAGTGGCGTCCAAAGCAGACAAAATCCCCCGCTCAGTTTGCCGCCAAGGCGAGCCAAAGCGGTTAACTAGTGGCTGACTTGTTTTCTGGTGAGCGAATACCTCTCCCGCGGTACACTCCTGGGAAACCATGGCGGCCACAAGATTCGAATAGAATAGATCGCTTCCTATTCCTTGGCGGTTTCATCTCCTCAGAGGTTATTCAGTTAAATCATGACGTTTTGCCGAGTTGTGTTCAAAATATATGGGTTAATTTTTTAAGTCTTTATTTTTTTTTTTTTTAGTATTTTGTTGTTTCTTTCTTTCGTCTTGTTTCAAAAAGGAGTTTGGTTTGTAATCTATCATAAGTTTTTTATTTTATTTTATTGATCAGGGTTTAAATTTGATGGTGTGTGGTATATTTATCTATTTTTGCTGTAAAATACAATAAGATTTTAGGAAGATTGTATTACATGAAAGGGTAGAATTAGGATAGAACGTCAAAATTCTGATATTATTCTGATGTATGTATCTAGTTTATATGTAATTTAGTTTATAGTAAAGTATGTCTTAGTATTTGAAGGACAGGTTTGACTAAATAATCATCATGAAAATTTTGTTTGACATGTAGGGTTGACAGTCAAATTTAGGCCTTGCTATTGATGTGTCACAAAGTCTTAAGTTCTTTTTTATTGATTCAATGCCAGAAATGAGAGACTCCACAGGGAAGGAGAAGAAAAAAATTACAAGGCATATACATAGGAAAAAGTCTTACAGGAATAATATCAAAGCAAAAATATAACTATACAAGACAATATACATGCTTCAAGAACAGTTACAAATCAAAAATAAGTCACAACCCTACAAACAAAAGAAGAACTAGTCCTATAGAAGAAGCATGGAGTCCTTTGCAGCACAAATTCTATTTTTATTGAACTACTATATCATTTGCTACTAATCAATCCGTATGTTCTTTTTTGGCTCCCACTGTAACTAAGAAAAAAGAGAAACAAGACAATATAAACATCGTAGTAAAGCCTTAAACATGATTAGTAAAAATTACTTTACATCTGATTGTTCATAAATGGAATACAGGTTGGATCCGCCCACGGTAAATAGTCGGTGAGTTGTAACTCACTGACTGTACGGTAATCCAGTCGACGGAAACAGTCGAAGCCACCTAATGATAAAAAATGCAGAGTCGACATCACAGATTCCTGCCGTACTATTGATCGATGTACAGTCATCTGCCAAGTGGGGGCTGTATGGTCTTCGACCAGCCGGTCCGGTTGGATCCACCCGCAGTGGCCTCCAACGCACACAAAATCCCCCGCTCAGTTTGCCGCCAAGGCGAGCCAAAGCGGTTAACTAGCGGCTGGTTTGTTTTTTGCAGGGAATACCTCTCCCGCGGGACACTGCTGGGGAAACCATGACGGCCACAAGATTCGAACACGACAACTCCGGAAAACGCCACGACTTAACTTAATAACCTCCGAGGAGACGAAACTGCCAGAGAAAAGGAAGCATTCTATTATACTCTCACCACCAATTTCCTCCTCTCAGGTGATACCAATATACCACCTCACATTGTATCACTGGGTTTATGAAAATACTTACCCTAAAATGTCGGGTATATGGGTATCATCTGACCAGAGGAAATTGGTGTGAGAGTAAAGAATAGAATGGTTCCTTTTCTCCGGCAGCTTCGTCTCCTCGGAGGTTCTTCAGCTGAGCTATGGCGTTTTCAAGGGTTGTTGTTTCCGAATTCTGTGGCCGCCACGGTTTCCCAGCAGTGTCCCGCGGGAGAGGTATCCCTCGCCAGAAAACAAGCCAGTAGCCAGTTAACCACTTTGGCTCGCCTTGGCGGCAAACTGAGCGGAGGTATTTTGTGTGCGTTGGAGGCGACTGCGGGTGGATCAAACCTGGCTGGCGGCGATCGGCATCTCGTGACAGATCCTGTGTGTCCTTGTAGAGCCTCATCTTGTTTGATTTTGTGCCACTTCACCTGTCCTCTTCCAGGAAGGGTTTTGGTCTTCTACAATCTGCCAATTCCTTTCGATGCTGTTGCGGCTGACGCGGAGGCCTGTGTATGTATTTCTCCATGGGCAAATCCGAGAGCCGAATCAGGGTTCGGCGGGATTCGAACGAAAGATGATGTAGATCGACGGATCTTGTTCCACTAACCCCTCAAAGAGCAAATGTATCTTCTTCACCAACGCTTCCTCCTCCTCCAAATTGCTGATTGCAATTCAATGTTTTTTGTTTG
The DNA here is from genome assembly GCA_027924645.1 of Cunninghamia lanceolata. Classification (NCBI taxonomy): domain Eukaryota; kingdom Viridiplantae; phylum Streptophyta; class Pinopsida; order Cupressales; family Cupressaceae; genus Cunninghamia; species Cunninghamia lanceolata. Next base: position 67,867 of record BSBN01001984.1, on the reverse strand, counting down.
TTGAAAATGGTTTACATCCCTCTACTGAGTTTTATTGCCCGACTCCAATCAAGACAGCGTAAAGCGAAAGCTCTAGATGAAAGAAAATCCCTCCTTAAGCTACATAACCTCACCAACGGTATATGCGTGTTTATATAATTGTTAGGGAAATAAACTTCCTTAGGAATTAATTTAGGTTAAAAAGTAATTAATTTATTAATAAATTATTTAAATTAGATTATTGATAAATCGTACTAGTTATTTTAAGAAAGTAAACGTCACTAGTATACCTGTATTTTAAAAATATATCCAAAGTAATATCCTTCTCGAGGTTTCTAAAGTTAGGATTGGTCATAAACAAAGGCCCTCCAAGAAGGCTTTCAAATATAGGTTTGCTAATAGGGATATCTCTCCCGCGTACCTTAGATATATTTTTTAAATATAGGTTGAGGCCCGGACCGTAAGGATTGGCACATCTATCTAAAATACTAGCATAGATATCTTAAATACATCTATCTAAAAGACATGACAGACATCAAAAATATCCTTCTCGAGGCTTGTAATGTTAGGATTGGTCATAAAAAAAGGCCCCTCCAAAAGGCTTTTAAATATAGGTATGTTGATATTGATATCTCTGCGGCGTACTTTAGTATAAATCTTGAACTATAACCCTACCTAGCATTAAAATAAAGTTACCCTACAATAAGCAATTACTTTTCTTTTCTTTGTTGGATGCAACAACAATTCTAATGGAATATTTTTCAATAACTTAATTCAAATGATAAGAACAACTTAATTATAATTTTTAATAGAATTTAATTCCCATTGTAAAAATTTAAAACAAAGGTCATTAAACTAAATATTATTTTTCTTTGTGGCTTTTAAAGATTGAAAAACTATAACCCTAACCCTCATCAAACTAAAATAAAGGAATTTACATTGTAGTTATTTTTCTTTGTGGGATGGAGCCACAGTTCTTAGTTTAATTGTAACAATTAGTTTTTAATGGAATAATTTTCAATAATTTAATCCAAATGATACGAAGAACTTAATTATAATTTTTTAATGGAATTAATCATCACTTAAAAATTTAAAACAGATGTCATTAAACTAAATATTAATTGTCTTTGTGGCTTTTAAATATAGAAGAACCCAACCCTAGCCTTCATTAAACTAAAGTAGATAATTTACCCTATAGTTGATTTTTTTTATTTTTCTTTGTGTAGGACCATTCTTAGCTCAAACAATTAGTTTTTAATGGAATAATCTTTAATAATTTAATTCAAATGATATGAAAATACTTAATTATAATTTTTAAAAGGAATTAACTCCCATAAACTAAAAATTAATTTTTTGTCTTTTAAAGACTGAACAACCCTAACCCTAGCTCTATTAAACTAAAGTAAATAATTTACCCTTTGTTAATTTGCTTTGTGGTTTTCAAAGATTTGTTTATGCAAGAAAGTTGCACTTTAATTGCAATTTTCTTTTTATTTTAATGAGGAGCTTGTAAATAGAATAAAAGTAAATAAATGGCCGCATAGTGCCCTTACCAATTAAACTTCTACTCCTTATCTTATGTTTGAATACTATTTATATTTATACACATTATTTGATGGGCTTTATTTTTATGTTCATTGATTTAATAAACCATGTTAGCTATATATTTATAATTATTTAAAAAACATGTCTAGTTATTTTTAAAAATATCAATTCTATTTGCTTAGCTTTTATTTGATTTGATTTTTCTTAAATTTATGTTTAAGTACTACTTATATTTATACACATTATTTGATGCGATTTATTTTTATGTTCGTTGATTTAATAAACCATGTCAACTATATATTTATAATTATTTAAAAAACATGTCTAGTTATTTTAAAAATATCAATTCAATTTGCTTAGTTTTTATTTGATTTGATTTTTCTTAAATTTATGTTTGAGTACTACTTATATTTATACACATTATTTGATGGGATTTATTTTTATGTTCATTGATTAAATAAAACTATGTCCCTATATATTTATAGTTATTTAAAAATTATATGCGTATTTATTTAAAAAAATATGTCAGCTCTATTTTGTTTTTATGTATAGGTTCACAATCATCCCCTTAATGCCATTGTATAACTCCTCTCAGTGTAATTATCTTTATATGTTTACTCTTTAATAGTTTTATTTAACATGCTCATGCTATTACACTCTACCCTTTGCTGCCACTATAGTTAGGATTAAAATGAGAGTTAGGGGATAAGATTAGTGTTAGGGTTAGTGTTTAGGTTAAATTTAGGGTTACGATTAATATTACAGTTAAGGTGACAATTAGAGTTAGAATTACGATCGAAATAGTGTTAGGGTTAGGGTTACAATTAGGATTAGGGTTAGAATTATGGTTAGAATTGGAGTTAGTGTTAGCATTAGTGTTAGGATTAAGGTTAGGGTTAGGGTTACAAATATAATATCATGGTTGTTTAATTTGAGTTCCATAAATCACTCACATTTTGTTTGGATCTCTTAGCCTTGTTTTAAGATCTTACTTTTTTAACCCCAAAATTACATTCTTTTGGTTCTAACTTTGCTTATTTAAAATCCAAAATAATTCATATATAAAAAAATTTAATAGCTATAATAATAAGCTTGTAGTCTAAATATTTCCATAATTTGGGTGCATTTCATGCAAATTAGTAGTCTATTTTATATATTGAATTGCATATCAAGACATATTTTCTTGACACTTATACTTTCATTTAAACCTTGGAGAACTATATGATTCTCACTTCTTTTGAAGTAGTATGATATTTGATAAAATAATGCAATTTAAGATCTCCCAATAATGGTTGTAAGATAATCAATCTACAAAATAAGTATAATCTTATCATTACCATTTGAGCTTGAACCTAGGATTTTCAAAGAAAATATCAAGAATAGAGATTAAATTATTCTTCCCCAAAAATCTAGTTTTAAGAAAATTGTTTTCATTTTGCCTAGATTGTTATTTAAAACTAATTGAAACCTTAGATACGAACATAGAGAAAAACTAATTACAACATACCTAATGTATTAAATGTTGATTCTCCTTTTTTTAATAGAAAAAGGTGATAGGCGCCCATAGCATTACTTGAAATAGGAAAATACATATAAGAAGAAGTTCAAAGGACATAAAGTCCATCAAAATTTAATAGTCAAGAGGCCCTAAACTAGCCACTAAATGTAACATTAGAAACTGTCCACTTGGGGGCTTTTCCCTCTTAAGGTTTACCTCCCGGGTCTTTTACATGCATTTAGGACATCTTAGTTCATAATTTGGCATCCCGATGGAATGAGCCCTAGGTAACATGGAAAATGGGACCTAGGAGAACCCCTTGAGCTATACCCTGCCCAAAATAGGGGGGGAGGACTTGGGCACCCGCGCCCTAGTCCTGCCCTATTTTGGGGCAGCCCCAATTTCTGGGTGTCGGTTTATGACCGTTATTTGGGTCTTTTGTCCACATGGTAAGTTTGAATTATGAAAATTTTAGTGGGAGTGCTTGTAGTTGCATTTAAAAGCATGTTTTGGCATTCATTTGTAAAATAGATGATTACTAGAAATCTATTGTGTTCTCAAGGTGATTCAAGGCTTTCATTGTGTTGCAAGAGCAGACTTGTGTGGTTTGTGTGTTTGTATTTGCAGATTTGAGCATCCATTTCATCATGGAATGAAGAGCATCTTCTTCCCATGATATCTTAACTACAATGTGACATTATATTATGTTTTTATCATCATTTCCTTTGGCTTTTACCTCTACCTCACAAGGGCATGCACTCTATCTGACAACAATGTTTAAAGATTTAAGTGTCCTCCAGGGTTTGACTGAGGCAAGCCTCTAAACACCACAACCTCCAAACCAAGTCTTGTGATTACAGGTTACAGGTGTCGTATTTAGGAGAAGCGAAGTTACAGGAAGGATTGACAGACATCAAGGATTCAAGATCTGAAGAAAACGGGACACTGGAGCATTTCTAGGACCTGGGCACTCGCTCTAGTGTCCTCCACAAATGAGTTTCCAGAAACATAAGTTACAGGGTTGATCAATGTCGAAAGGAGGTCCAGATCCTGCAAAGAAACCGGTACCTTTGACTTGGGCGCCTACTCCAATGTCCCCGACTGTTCCGCCTCAGAACCTCGAAAACATGTATTATGTGATTTTCTATTTTACTTCCGTCTACAAGAGCATTTTCTATTATTCGTTAGTTTATTGCCGTATTTACATAATTAGGGTTTTAATGGTCAATTGAGCATAAGAGAAGAGAAATTGATAATTAAATTCCCTAATCCAAAGGATAGGACTAAATCACCCTCTACTGAAACATTGTTAAAACTACATTCATTTTAAACACCAATTCAAATGTTCCTAATATCCATTTCCACTTATAAACATAGAGTCATAATGATCATCAAAGAACAAGCCGGTTCAATATCAACACCGGAGGACCATAAGCCAAATATAAAGCATACATCTCATTTTTTCTCATTAATATAATTTACATCATCTCTCTCAAAAGAGTACAAATTGCATAAAAAAATATACATAAGGACAATGGTATAGCCATGGATAAGATACAATCACTAATAAAATAAGTACAAGAGAGAACTTCTTGAACTGGTGCTCCAATAACCTGTACACCAATCCCCAATGGCGGTGGCAATGCCTTCCAACCATGTGGACTAATAAGAGACCACCCCACCGTGCTTGGAAGTAGTCACAAGGCCCAAATAGAAGAATAAAGGAAAGGAATACAATAGCCAACACACATCAATCATGAAGCAGACACGGCACATAATGCATAAAGCCAAAGTCACAACAAAGAGATGCTCATCCAATAGCATGTCGGGTACTACTCATGACTACTATGGTACTAGACACTAGAGTGTAGATCAGATGGAGTGCCGTCATGCATGCTCGAAGGGATGGCACCACATGGCTATACAGGAGGACTCAATATCCTAGACCTAACCTCATCTCATTTAACCAAACAAGGAATGCATAACCAAATCAAACAATTCAATAGGCACTCATAATCCATGATAATCATCAATTAATTAATTCATTTCACAAGCTACTACATACAACTCCAGATATAACTAGGAAAATAATCTATTTCCATAATGAACTAATTGATTTCACAATTTCCTATAGATACCTCCTGATCTAACTAGGAAAATAATCCATGTTCCATCATGAATTAATTGATTTCACAAGTTGCTACAGACAAATCTAAATATAAGTAAGCATAGAAATGACTAATTTCACAAGCTGCTACAGACAGCTCCAGATATAACTAAACATAGAAATGACTGATTTGACAAGATTCTATAGACAAATCTAGATATAACTAAACATAGATATGACTGATTTGACAAGTTGCTATAGACAGCTCTAGATATAACTAATAAGTAATAATGTTGGTGACAGGATTTCGGTAGCAATAAACATGCTTAAAATAAAAGTGCCCAGGTCTGAAATTGGACCACAACCCAGTTCATATTTTGGCATTTCTAGTTGAATCCCACTTCTAAAATTAAGTTAAGACATGGGATTTCAGGCCGGTAAGGAAATGCTCTGTTTTGCCCCAAACTTAATTAAATTTTATCAGACAAAAAGAGGAAACCCAAAACCAAATTAGAGAGAAAGAAAGTGCAAATAAACAACTTCCAATATGATTTAAACATCAGTCAATACAGATTGATCAAGAAATTCAAGAAATGAAATAAAGAAAAGAGATTATATGGGGCGACAGGGTACCAGCGAGTAGATTTAGCCCAAAAATCAAAGTGCCCAGAATCAAATTCTGACTTCGACCCAGTTGAGATATTGGAATTTGTACATTGAATCCACATTTATTTTCTAATTTTATGACACGATATAAGGTGCTGTTCTGAAAAATGTGTTAAATTGCTAAGTTGGGTAAAAACATGAAAAATGAAAGTGCCCAGAATTCAAATATTGCAACGACCCAGTTGAGATACAAGTGTTTCTACATGGAATCCACATTTATTTTATGTTTATTACATGAGAATAAAGTGTAGTTTCAAAAAATGTTTTTCAGCATTTTTGCACAAATTTTGACCAAAAATAAAATTACCCAAATTTAAAATCAGAGTTCGACCCAATTGAGATTATGTTGTTTCAAGTTGAATTCCATAGTTGGATTTGAGATAAAACATAGGAGATTGAACAGGTTTACCAAAGTCTCTGTTTTTCTCCAATAAATTGCAATGACTAGACTAAAAATAAACATCAAAACTAATATGCTATGACAATACCTAGAGTAGCCAGGACACCTAAGACATTTAAATATATACAACCATTTCTAACTCTGAATTTCAAGGAATACACAGAAAAATATCTTTAATTATGCCTAAATTGAAAAGAAGAAATGCTCTGTTTGCAAGACACGAATAGCTTCTAAAATAGAGCAGCAAGACAACAATGCTACACTGAATCCAATAGAGAAATGCTCACAAAATATCCTTGGAAAACCACATATCTTCCTTCCCACCTCCATTCCAAGGTGTGGGGTTTTCTTCTTCTCCACAAAATCAGATTTTTTTCTCATCGTTGAATGAATGATTTTCATGCTCCTCAAACAACCTTTTATTTACCTTTTTACCAACCTCTTCTCAAGCCCTACAAAAGCATAGAATTATTTTTAAAAAAAGTGACTTACTTATCTTTAATAAATCTTTCCAAGCTAAACTTCAAATAAATCCAACATTAAAATACATAAAGCTCCCTTAATACACATAAAATGCCAATTAGCACAAATAATTAAAATGCCAATAATCTACCCTACCTAATAGAGCTCTCAAATTGATTTATTAAAAAATCACATAAAGCCCCATTCACGAAACCATGCAATTATCATCTTTTAAATCACCAATATGACATACCAAAATAAATGTCATAATAAATTAATGCAAAACCATAATAAAATGCTAACAACCCATACGGGATACCTTAACAACCAATACTTGCAAACCACATAAGACCAGATGGGCAATCCAAACGTTACCATAGGGTAACCGGAAGGTAACCATATATCATAGAACCACTACACTAATAGGGTACAATTGGGCTAGGCTACATAACGTTTAGCCTGTGACTATCTCCATTAACCACCATCAGGGAATAAGAGTATTCTTAGGTCTGTGAATCTAGGCAGAGTTGATACCTAGTCCCTGCATCACTTTGATCACACATCAAAGCACATGTACATATATCATATAATAGCCGAAGCATCAATGGACATCAGGAAGAGGGTCATGACATCGTAAGCCTCTCGGATATGAGTGTTACAATATCATCCCTTTCCTATCCATAATCATACGAAAGCAATGATATTAGTATATAAACTTATAAGCATGTAATCCAGCATGACAACTAATCATGTCAACATCATTATAGTATCGAAATCTATCAAGGAAAAGCAACAACTAAAATGTGAAAATAGGGTTCATTGCACCAAGAGCCCATTTGTTAGAGTAGAAAGTTGAGACAAACACTAAAAATTTTGGACCTAATTTGGAAAGTATAGAGGGAATTAATTGATCCCCTTTTTTATCTATTCCACAATCTTTTAATTGTAACCTTAAGGATTAAAACTTGGTGAAGAAATCCTCTAGAGTTGAGAAATTCCTAGGATTAAGACCTATGAGTTCATTTTCCAACTCATGACTCTTAAGTTTATCATCTTTCCCAAATAACTTGTTGAGGGTATCCCAAACTTCATTGGGTGTTTTCAATGACTCAATATGGAATAGTAATTCAGGAGACAAGTTTAAACATAAGAAGCCAAAGCCCTAGTCACATTTATTAAAAAACTTTTCTTTGTCCTTAGCTGCATTAGGTTCTTTTATTGTTCCCATTGTTACCCTAAATAGACCTTTGTTTTTTAGTACAAGTATCACTTTTAACTTCCAATCTTGATAGTTAAAAGGCGTTAGGGTGGTATAGTTACATTAGACTCCATGCTTTAGACTTTAGATTGTTGCAAGATGTAGAAATACAAAAATAGAGAAAGTAGAAGTGTGGAAATGAAAATAGAAACACAACTCACATGCACTTCTTGAAGAACTGCAAAAGAAACACACACAACACCGTCATCATTATTGCCCCCTAATTTTTTCACTTTATAAAGATAGTGCCTTTAAGGATAAATCAATTTGACCATAAACTAACACTTTATAATTTAGTGCAATATTCTGTGAAAAAATGTTTCAATGACACATGAAAATACATATCAAGAAAGAATACATTTTGCAAAAAAATATTTGCTAACAAAAAAATATAAAGGGAAATAAAAACAATAAGGAACTATAGACGTATTTCAAACTTCATGCTAGTCTTACACTGTAGACAGCCAAAAAAAAAACTTTTCAATGGCGCACGGGCAAGCTGGTGTATATGCCGCAAGGACCATTTTATTGAACAAGGTCAAAGAGTAGCAAATTTTTGCATCGAATAGACCAACAAATAGTGATTTTTGATGTGGCTTGAATAGAGCCAACCTTCCACACCTCAACAGAAATCAGAGGACCCTGAAAAGAAAGGTGTTCATTGTGCAAGAGGTAACAAAATACGTTTCAAACCTCTTTCAAACATTAAAAAAACCCTAGATTGTGTATCACAAATAGCATCTTTGTGTTTTGAATCACAATGGTTGAATAGGTGTTGAACAAAGAGTTAACAAGGGTGGACTAGCAACCTCATGCAAGGAACTCTTCGGGCACCCAAAAATTTTCAAGATGCCTATATTAAAGAGGTTGTAGGCAGGGATAAAATACATTGGAAAGAGGTTGTGGGCCCGTATAGAGTAGGTTGCAAGCCAAAAGGGAACACATGCTTTTGGAACCGCCTCTCTAAATGTGTCATATTGATGCTTCTCTAAATGCATCTGGCCTTCAAATTTCAGTTCGATCCTGTCCACTGGTGCATCACTCTTGCATACAAACAACACCTTGCAACACAAACAAACAGACCCAACAAAAAAATTCAATGCAAATATAAACCAAGTTCTTACAAACTATAAAACGTTGACCTCCCGCTTTGATACCATGAAGGTTTCTACAAGAAACAAGAAGACAAAATAATAGTATTGCAAGCAAGAAAACAAACAAAGAATTGTATGAAGTTGCCCAATCAAATATTAGCTAAACAGTCACATATAAGTAGAAAGGATAAATGGCACTAGATCTCCATGCAATGAGGACAGGCCTTCTCATACATGGAATGGTGGCGGGTTGTCTACCACAAAAGTAGCATGAGGTGTTGAAAGTGAGTCCACACCTCTAAAGACTACTAACTAACTTGACACGTAACATGGGCAAGTGTCAAGGGATGCCTAATTAGGCTTAAAACCTATGTGTATGCATAATATACACTAATGGCAATTAGGATTACAATTATTATTACAATTAGGACTAAAATTAGAGTTACAACTATGTTTTGAATTAGGGTTGGGGTTAGGGTTATAATTCGGGATAGAATTAGGGTTAGGGATGTTGTTGCGGTTAGAATTAGAGTTTAAATTACAATTGTGATTACAAATAGAATTTCTCTTAGGGTTAGGGTTCAATTAGAATTATGTTTTCAATTAGAATTAGTGGTAGAGATGTAATTACAATTAAAATTAAGGTTATGGTTAAAATTATGTTTGTGGTTAGGTTTATGGTTGCAAAGAGTTATAAGTATGGTTCTAAACCTAACCAAAACCCTATTTAATCATAACCCTCAATCTAACCCTAGTTCTAATTCTAACCATAATCAGATTATTACACTTAGCACTGATTTATAAGCCTAAGCCTATATTTGACCCTATTTATAAGACAAATCCTAAACCAACCCCTAAACAAAACTATAATTCTAAATCTAACCTTCATTCAAATTTTTAAAAATAATATATAATTAGAATTATAATTATTATATAGTATATTATAATATATCTAACATGTATATTTATATAATATAATATATAATTATAACTATAATATATTATAATTATATATCTAACTTATATTACAATATTATATAAATATAATAATCTTAAGCTATATAATATAGTTAGAATTAGGCTTCGACTTGGGATGCTACTAGCATACCTATATTTAAAATATATATGTCAAGTATGTGGAGAGAGATATCCTTCTCTAGGGCCTATCTTTTCATCAATGAATTAGTTTTTAATCACAACCCATGCAAAATGAACACTATTTTCTTAAAACTAGATTTTTGGGGAACAATAATTTAATTTGTGTTCTTAAAATTTTCTTCGAAAACCCTATGTTCGAGCCCAAATGGTAACGATAAGATTATACTAACCCTAATTCTAACGTAAACACTAACTCTAACCCTAATTTTAAACCATATCTCTAATCCTAAATATATAGTATAATATAATATTAAATTTTAATTATCAATATATTATAATAATAATTATTATAAATATTATATTATATATAATTATTATATAATATATTATAATAATGTCTAATATATATTATAATTAATTATAATAATTCACATAATTATATAATATAGTTGGAATTAGGCTTGCCCCTCAATAATACTAGCATAACTATATTTAAAAAATATATCTAAACTATGCTATGCTAGTATTTTTCTTGTCTTATTAATTTTAGTGTTTTAATTTTTTAAAGTTTTTCTTTCTTTTTTAGTATTTTGTTGTTTATTATTTTTTTTCTCTTTTAGAAAGGAGTTTGGTTTGCAATCTATCATATGTTTTTTTTCTTTATTCTATTGATCTAGGCTTAAATTTGATGGCAGTACCCGAGTATTTATCTATTTTTGCTGTAAAATACAATAAAGAGTTTAGGAAGATTGTATTACATGAAAGGGTAGATTTGGGATAGAACGTCCAAAATTTTGATAGAATTATTTTGATGTTTGTATTTAGTTTATATTAAAATATGTCTTAATATTTGAAGGACAAGTTTGAGTAGATAGTCATTATGAAAAAATTGCCTGACATGTAAGGTGGACTCTCAAATTTAGGCCTTGCTATTGATGCATCACAAAGTCTAATTTGAAACATTTTTTATTCTATTTTATTGAATCAATGCAAAAAATTACAGAAAAGGAATAGTTGAGATGAGGGACTCCACAAGGAAGGAGCAATCTACAAGGCATATACATAGGAAAATGTCTTACAATAATAGTGTCAAAGCAAAAACAAATCTATACAAGAAAATATACATGCTTCAAGAGTAGTTACACATCAAAAATAAGTCACAACCCTACAAACAAAAGAAAAACTACTCCTATAGAAGAAGCTTCAAATCCTTTGCAACAGAAACTCTATTTTTATGGAAGAACTATATCATTTGTTATTTAATTTGTTGAATCTAATAATCAATCTGTATGTTTCTGTTGAATTAATAATCAATCTGTATGATCTTATTTGGCTCCCACTATAACAATGAAAGAAGAGAAGCAAGACAATACAACCACCATAGCAAAGCCTTAAACATACGGTTTCTTGTGATAATTATGAATAGTAAAAATTACTTTATATCTGATTTTCCATAAATGCAATACAGGTTCGATCCACCCGCAGTGGCGTCCAAAGCAGACAAAATCCCCCGCTCAGTTTGCCGCCAAGGCGAGCCAAAGCGGTTAACTAGTGGCTGACTTGTTTTCTGGTGAGCGAATACCTCTCCCGCGGTACACTCCTGGGAAACCATGGCGGCCACAAGATTCGAATAGAATAGATCGCTTCCTATTCCTTGGCGGTTTCATCTCCTCAGAGGTTATTCAGTTAAATCATGACGTTTTGCCGAGTTGTGTTCAAAATATATGGGTTAATTTTTTAAGTCTTTATTTTTTTTTTTTTTAGTATTTTGTTGTTTCTTTCTTTCGTCTTGTTTCAAAAAGGAGTTTGGTTTGTAATCTATCATAAGTTTTTTATTTTATTTTATTGATCAGGGTTTAAATTTGATGGTGTGTGGTATATTTATCTATTTTTGCTGTAAAATACAATAAGATTTTAGGAAGATTGTATTACATGAAAGGGTAGAATTAGGATAGAACGTCAAAATTCTGATATTATTCTGATGTATGTATCTAGTTTATATGTAATTTAGTTTATAGTAAAGTATGTCTTAGTATTTGAAGGACAGGTTTGACTAAATAATCATCATGAAAATTTTGTTTGACATGTAGGGTTGACAGTCAAATTTAGGCCTTGCTATTGATGTGTCACAAAGTCTTAAGTTCTTTTTTATTGATTCAATGCCAGAAATGAGAGACTCCACAGGGAAGGAGAAGAAAAAAATTACAAGGCATATACATAGGAAAAAGTCTTACAGGAATAATATCAAAGCAAAAATATAACTATACAAGACAATATACATGCTTCAAGAACAGTTACAAATCAAAAATAAGTCACAACCCTACAAACAAAAGAAGAACTAGTCCTATAGAAGAAGCATGGAGTCCTTTGCAGCACAAATTCTATTTTTATTGAACTACTATATCATTTGCTACTAATCAATCCGTATGTTCTTTTTTGGCTCCCACTGTAACTAAGAAAAAAGAGAAACAAGACAATATAAACATCGTAGTAAAGCCTTAAACATGATTAGTAAAAATTACTTTACATCTGATTGTTCATAAATGGAATACAGGTTGGATCCGCCCACGGTAAATAGTCGGTGAGTTGTAACTCACTGACTGTACGGTAATCCAGTCGACGGAAACAGTCGAAGCCACCTAATGATAAAAAATGCAGAGTCGACATCACAGATTCCTGCCGTACTATTGATCGATGTACAGTCATCTGCCAAGTGGGGGCTGTATGGTCTTCGACCAGCCGGTCCGGTTGGATCCACCCGCAGTGGCCTCCAACGCACACAAAATCCCCCGCTCAGTTTGCCGCCAAGGCGAGCCAAAGCGGTTAACTAGCGGCTGGTTTGTTTTTTGCAGGGAATACCTCTCCCGCGGGACACTGCTGGGGAAACCATGACGGCCACAAGATTCGAACACGACAACTCCGGAAAACGCCACGACTTAACTTAATAACCTCCGAGGAGACGAAACTGCCAGAGAAAAGGAAGCATTCTATTATACTCTCACCACCAATTTCCTCCTCTCAGGTGATACCAATATACCACCTCACATTGTATCACTGGGTTTATGAAAATACTTACCCTAAAATGTCGGGTATATGGGTATCATCTGACCAGAGGAAATTGGTGTGAGAGTAAAGAATAGAATGGTTCCTTTTCTCCGGCAGCTTCGTCTCCTCGGAGGTTCTTCAGCTGAGCTATGGCGTTTTCAAGGGTTGTTGTTTCCGAATTCTGTGGCCGCCACGGTTTCCCAGCAGTGTCCCGCGGGAGAGGTATCCCTCGCCAGAAAACAAGCCAGTAGCCAGTTAACCACTTTGGCTCGCCTTGGCGGCAAACTGAGCGGAGGTATTTTGTGTGCGTTGGAGGCGACTGCGGGTGGATCAAACCTGGCTGGCGGCGATCGGCATCTCGTGACAGATCCTGTGTGTCCTTGTAGAGCCTCATCTTGTTTGATTTTGTGCCACTTCACCTGTCCTCTTCCAGGAAGGGTTTTGGTCTTCTACAATCTGCCAATTCCTTTCGATGCTGTTGCGGCTGACGCGGAGGCCTGTGTATGTATTTCTCCATGGGCAAATCCGAGAGCCGAATCAGGGTTCGGCGGGATTCGAACGAAAGATGATGTAGATCGACGGATCTTGTTCCACTAACCCCTCAAAGAGCAAATGTATCTTCTTCACCAACGCTTCCTCCTCCTCCAAATTGCTGATTGCAATTCAATGTTTTTTGTTTGTTGAAAATGGTTTACATCCCTCTACTGAGTTTTATTGCCCGACTCCAATCAAGACAGCGTAAAGCGAAAGCTCTAGATGAAAGAAAATCCCTCCTTAAGCTACATAACCTCACCAACGGTATATGCGTGTTTATATAATTGTTAGGGAAATAAACTTCCTTAGGAATTAATTTAGGTTAAAAAGTAATTAATTTATTAATAAATTATTTAAATTAGATTATTGATAAATCGTACTAGTTATTTTAAGAAAGTAAACGTCACTAGTATACCTGTATTTTAAAAATATATCCAAAGTAATATCCTTCTCGAGGTTTCTAAAGTTAGGATTGGTCATAAACAAAGGCCCTCCAAGAAGGCTTTCAAATATAGGTTTGCTAATAGGGATATCTCTCCCGCGTACCTTAGATATATTTTTTAAATATAGGTTGAGGCCCGGACCGTAAGGATTGGCACATCTATCTAAAATACTAGCATAGATATCTTAAATACATCTATCTAAAAGACATGACAGACATCAAAAATATCCTTCTCGAGGCTTGTAATGTTAGGATTGGTCATAAAAAAAGGCCCCTCCAAAAGGCTTTTAAATATAGGTATGTTGATATTGATATCTCTGCGGCGTACTTTAGTATAAATCTTGAACTATAACCCTACCTAGCATTAAAATAAAGTTACCCTACAATAAGCAATTACTTTTCTTTTCTTTGTTGGATGCAACAACAATTCTAATGGAATATTTTTCAATAACTTAATTCAAATGATAAGAACAACTTAATTATAATTTTTAATAGAATTTAATTCCCATTGTAAAAATTTAAAACAAAGGTCATTAAACTAAATATTATTTTTCTTTGTGGCTTTTAAAGATTGAAAAACTATAACCCTAACCCTCATCAAACTAAAATAAAGGAATTTACATTGTAGTTATTTTTCTTTGTGGGATGGAGCCACAGTTCTTAGTTTAATTGTAACAATTAGTTTTTAATGGAATAATTTTCAATAATTTAATCCAAATGATACGAAGAACTTAATTATAATTTTTTAATGGAATTAATCATCACTTAAAAATTTAAAACAGATGTCATTAAACTAAATATTAATTGTCTTTGTGGCTTTTAAATATAGAAGAACCCAACCCTAGCCTTCATTAAACTAAAGTAGATAATTTACCCTATAGTTGATTTTTTTTATTTTTCTTTGTGTAGGACCATTCTTAGCTCAAACAATTAGTTTTTAATGGAATAATCTTTAATAATTTAATTCAAATGATATGAAAATACTTAATTATAATTTTTAAAAGGAATTAACTCCCATAAACTAAAAATTAATTTTTTGTCTTTTAAAGACTGAACAACCCTAACCCTAGCTCTATTAAACTAAAGTAAATAATTTACCCTTTGTTAATTTGCTTTGTGGTTTTCAAAGATTTGTTTATGCAAGAAAGTTGCACTTTAATTGCAATTTTCTTTTTATTTTAATGAGGAGCTTGTAAATAGAATAAAAGTAAATAAATGGCCGCATAGTGCCCTTACCAATTAAACTTCTACTCCTTATCTTATGTTTGAATACTATTTATATTTATACACATTATTTGATGGGCTTTATTTTTATGTTCATTGATTTAATAAACCATGTTAGCTATATATTTATAATTATTTAAAAAACATGTCTAGTTATTTTTAAAAATATCAATTCTATTTGCTTAGCTTTTATTTGATTTGATTTTTCTTAAATTTATGTTTAAGTACTACTTATATTTATACACATTATTTGATGCGATTTATTTTTATGTTCGTTGATTTAATAAACCATGTCAACTATATATTTATAATTATTTAAAAAACATGTCTAGTTATTTTTAAAATATCAATTCAATTTGCTTAGTTTTTATTTGATTTGATTTTTCTTAAATTTATGTTTGAGTACTACTTATATTTATACACATTATTTGATGGGATTTATTTTTATGTTCATTGATTAAATAAAACTATGTCCCTATATATTTATAGTTATTTAAAAATTATATGCGTATTTATTTAAAAAAATATGTCAGCTCTATTTTGTTTTTATGTATAGGTTCACAATCATCCCCTTAATGCCATTGTATAACTCCTCTCAGTGTAATTATCTTTATATGTTTACTCTTTAATAGTTTTATTTAACATGCTCATGCTATTACACTCTACCCTTTGCTGCCACTATAGTTAGGATTAAAATGAGAGTTAGGGGATAAGATTAGTGTTAGGGTTAGTGTTTAGGTTAAATTTAGGGTTACGATTAATATTACAGTTAAGGTGACAATTAGAGTTAGAATTACGATCGAAATAGTGTTAGGGTTAGGGTTACAATTAGGATTAGGGTTAGAATTATGGTTAGAATTGGAGTTAGTGTTAGCATTAGTGTTAGGATTAAGGTTAGGGTTAGGGTTACAAATATAATATCATGGTTGTTTAATTTGAGTTCCATAAATCACTCACATTTTGTTTGGATCTCTTAGCCTTGTTTTAAGATCTTACTTTTTTAACCCCAAAATTACATTCTTTTGGTTCTAACTTTGCTTATTTAAAATCCAAAATAATTCATATATAAAAAAATTTAATAGCTATAATAATAAGCTTGTAGTCTAAATATTTCCATAATTTGGGTGCATTTCATGCAAATTAGTAGTCTATTTTATATATTGAATTGCATATCAAGACATATTTTCTTGACACTTATACTTACATTTAAACCTTGGAGAACTATATGATTCTCACTTCTTTTGAAGTAGTATGATATTTGATAAAATAATGCAATTTAAGATCTCCCAATAATGGTTGTAAGATAATCAATCTACAAAATAAGTATAATCTTATCATTACCATTTGAGCTTGAACCTAGGATTTTCAAAGAAAATATCAAGAATAGAGATTAAATTATTCTTCCCCAAAAATCTAGTTTTAAGAAAATTGTTTTCATTTTGCCTAGATTGTTATTTAAAACTAATTGAAACCTTAGATACGAACATAGAGAAAAACTAATTACAACATACCTAATGTATTAAATGTTGATTCTCCTTTTTTTAATAGAAAAAGGTGATAGGCGCCCATAGCATTACTTGAAATAGGAAAATACATATAAGAAGAAGTTCAAAGGACATAAAGTCCATCAAAATTTAATAGTCAAGAGGCCCTAAACTAGCCACTAAATGTAACATTAGAAACTGTCCACTTGGGGGCTTTTCCCTCTTAAGGTTTACCTCCCGGGTCTTTTACATGCATTTAGGACATCTTAGTTCATAATTTGGCATCCCGATGGAATCAGCCCTAGGTAACATGGAAAATGGGACCTAGGAGAACCCCTTGAGCTATACCCTGCCCAAAATAGGGGGGGAGGACTTGGGCACCCGCGCCCTAGTCCTGCCCTATTTTGGGGCAGCCCCAATTTCTGGGTGTCGGTTTATGACCGTTATTTGGGTCTTTTGTCCACATGGTAAGTTTGAATTATGAAAATTTTAGTGGGAGTGCTTGTAGTTGCATTTAAAAGCATGTTTTGGCATTCATTTGTAAAATAGATGATTACTAGAAATCTATTGTGTTCTCAAGGTGATTCAAGGCTTTCATTGTGTTGCAAGAGCAGACTTGTGTGGTTTGTGTGTTTGTATTTGCAGATTTGAGCATCCATTTCATCATGGAATGAAGAGCATCTTCTTCCCATGATATCTTAACTACAATGTGACATTATATTATGTTTTTATCATCATTTCCTTTGGCTTTTACCTCTGCCTCACAAGGGCATGCACTCTATCTGACAACAATGTTTAAAGATTTAAGTGTCCTCCAGGGTTTGACTGAGGCAAGCCTCTAAACACCACAACCTCCAAACCAAGTCTTGTGATTACAGGTTACAGGTGTCGTATTTAGGAGAAGCGAAGTTACAGGAAGGATTGACAGACATCAAGGATTCAAGATCTGAAGAAAGCGGGACACTGGAGCATTTCTAGGACCTGGGCACTCGCTCTAGTGTCCTCCACAAATGAGTTTCTAGAAACATAAGTTACAGGGTTGATCAGTGTCGGAAGGAGGTCCAGATCCTGCAAAGAAACTGGTACCTTTGACTTGGGCGCCTACTCCAATGTCCCCGACTGTTCCGCCTCAGAACCTCGAAAACATGTATTATGTGATTTTCTATTTTACTTCCGTCTACAAGAGCATTTTCTATTATTCGTTAGTTTATTGCCGTATTTACATAATTAGGGTTTTAATGGTCAATTGAGCATAAGAGAAGAGAAATTGATAATTAAATTCCCTAATCCAAAGGATAGGACTAAATCACCCTCTACTGAAACATTGTTAAAACTACATTCATTTTAAACACCAATTCAAATGTTCCTAATATCCATTTCCACTTATAAACATAGAGTCATAATGATCATCAAAGAACAAGCCGGTTCAATATCAACACCGGAGGACCATAAGCCAAATATAAAGCATACATCTCATTTTTTCTCATTAATATAATTTACATCATCTCTCTCAAAAGAGTACAAATTGCATAAAAAAATATACATAAGTACAATGGTATAGCCATGGATAAGATACAATCACTAATAAAATAAGTACAAGAGAGAACTTCTTGAACTGGTGCTCCAATAACCTGTACACCAATCCCCAATGGCGGTGGCAATGCCTTCCAACCATGTGGACTAATAAGAGACCACCCCACCGTGCTTGGAAGTAGTCACAAGGCCCAAATAGAAGAATAAAGGAAAGGAATACAATAGCCAACACACATCAATCATGAAGTAGACACGGCACATAATGCATAAAGCCAAAGTCACAACAAAGAGATGCTCATCCAATAGCATGTCGGGTACTACTCACGACTACTATGGTACTAGACACTAGAGTGTAGATCAGATGGAGTGCCGTCATGCATGCTCGAAGGGATGGCACCACATGGCTATACAGGAGGACTCAATATCCTGGACCTAACCTCATCTCATTTAACCAAACGAGGAATGCATAACCAAATCAAACAATTCAATAGGCACTCATAATCCATGATAATCATCAATTAATTAATTCATTTCACAAGCTACTACATACAACTCGAGATATAACTAGGAAAATAATCTATTTCCATAATGAACTAATTGATTTCACAAGTTCCTATAGATACCTCCTGATCTAACTAGGAAAATAATCCATGTTCCATCATGAATTAATTGATTTCACAAGTTGCTACAGACAAATCTAAATATAAGTAAGCATAGAAATGACTAATTTCACAAGCTGCTACAGACAGCTCCAGATATAACTAAACATAGAAATGACTGATTTGACAAGATTCTATAGACAAATCTAGATATAACTAAACATAGATATGACTGATTTGACAAGTTGCTATAGACAGCTCTAGATATAACTAATAAGTAATAATGTTGATGACAGGATTTCGGTAGCAATAAACATGCTTAAAATAAAAGTGCCCAGGTCTGAAATTGGACCACAACCCAGTTCATATTTTGGCATTTCCAGTTGAATCCCACTTCTAAAATTAAGTTAAGACATGGGATTTCAGGCCGGTAAGGAAATGCTCTGTTTTGCCCCAAACTTAATTAAATTTTACCAGACAAAAAGAGGAAACCCAAAACCAAATTAGAGAGAAAGAAAGTGCAAATAAACAACTTCCAATATGATTTAAACATCAGTCAATACAGATTGATCAATAAATTCAAGAAATGAAATAAAGAAAAGATATTATATGGGGCGACAGGGTACCAGCGAGTAGATTTTGCCCAAAAATCAAAGTGCCCAGAATCAAATTCTGACTTCGACCCAGTTGAGATATTGGAATTTATACATTGAATCCACCTTTATTTTCTAATTTTATGACACGATATAAGGTGCTGTTCTGAAAAATGTGTTAAATTGCTAAGCTGGGTAAAAACATGAAAAATGAAAGTGCCCAGAATTCAAATATTGCAATGACCCAGTTGAGATACAAGTGTTTCTACAGGGAATCCACATTTATTTTATGTTTATTACATGAGAATAAAGTGTAGTTTCAAAAAATGTTTTTCAGCATTTTTGCACAAATTTTGACCAAAAATAAAATTACCCAAATTTAAAATCAGAGTTCGACCCAATTGAGATTATGTTGTTTCAAGTTGAATTCCATAGTTGGATTTGAGATAAAACATAGGAGATTGAACAGGTTTACCAAAGTCTCTGTTTTTCTCCAATAAATTGCAATGACTAGACTAAAAATAAACATCAAAACTAATATGCTATGACAATACCTAGAGTAGCCAGGACACCTAATACATTTAAATATATACAACCATTTCTAACTCTGAATTTCAAGAAATACACAGAAAAATATCTTTAATTATGCCTAAATTGAAAAGAAGAAATGCTCTGTTTGCAAGACACGAATAGCTTCTAAAATAGAGCAGCAAGACAACAATGCTACACTGAATCCAATAGAGAAATGCTCACAAAATATCCTTGGAAAACCACATATCTTGCTTCCCACCTCCATTCCAAGGTGTGGGGTTTTCTTCTTCTCCACAAAATCAGATTTTTTTCTCATCGTTGAATGAATGATTTTCATGCTCCTCAAACAACCTTTTATTTACCTTTTTACCAACCTCTTCCCAAGCCCTACAAAAGCATAGAATTATTTTTAAAAAAAGTGACTTACTTATCTTTAATAAATCTTTCCAAGCTAAACTTCAAATAAATCCAACATTAAAATACATAAAGCTCCTTTAATACACATAAAATGCCAATTAGCACAAATAATTAAAATGCCAATAATCTACCTTACCTAATAGAGCTCTCAAATTGATTTATTTAAAAATCACATAAAGCCCCATTCACGAAACCACGCAATTATCATCTTTTAAATCACCAATATGACATACCAAAATAAATGTCATAATAAATTAATGCAAAACCATAATAAAATGCTAACAACCCATACGGGATACCTTAACAACCAATACTTGCAAACCACATAAGACCAGATGGGCAATCCAAACGTTACCATAGGGTAACCGGAAGGTAACCATATATCATAGAACCACTACACTAATAGGGTACAGTTGGGCTAGGCTACATAACGTTTAGCCTGTGACTATCTCCATTAACCACCATCAGGGAATAAGAGTATTCTTAGGTCTGTGAATCTAGGCAGAGTTGATACCTAGTCCCTGCATCACTTCGATCACACATCAAAGCACATGTACATATATCATATAATAGCCGAAGCATCAATGGACATCAGGAAGAGGGTCATGACATCGTAAGCCTCTCGGATATGAGTGTTACAATATCATCCCTTTCCTATCCATAATCATACGAAAGCAATGATATTAGTATATAAACTTATAAGCATGTAATCCAGCATGACAACTAATCATGTCAACATCATTATAGTATCGAAATCTATCAAGGAAAAGCAACAACTAAAATGTGAAAATAGGGTTCATTGCACCAAGAGCCCATTTGTTAGAGTAGAAAGTTGAGACAAACACTAAAAATTTTGGACCTAATTTGGAAAGTATAGAGGGAATTAATTGATCCCCTTTTTTATCTATTCCACAATCTTTTAATTGTAACCTTAAGGATTAAAATTTGGTGAAGAAATCCTCTAGAGTTGAGAAATTCCTAGGATTAAGACCTATGAGTTCATTTTCCAACTCATGACTCTTAAGTTTATCATCTTTCCCAAATAACTTGTTGAGGGTATCCCAAACTTCATTGGGTGTTTTCAATGACTCAACATGGAATAGTAATTCAGGAGACAAGTTTAAACATAAGAAGCCAAAGCCTTGGTCACATTTATTAAAAAACTTTTCTTTGTCCTTAGCTGCATTAGGTTCTTTTATTGTTCCCATTGTTACCCTAAATAGACCTTTGTTTTTTAGTACAAGTATCACTTTTAACTTCCAATCTTGATAGTTAAAAGGCGTTAGGGTGGTATAGTTACATTAGACTCCATGCTTTAGACTTTAGATTGTTGCAAGATGTAGAAATACAAAAATAGAGAAAGTACAAGTGTGGAAATGAAAATAGAAACACAACTCACATGCACTTCTCGAGGAACTGCAAAAGAAACACACACAACACCGTCATCATTATTGCCCCCTAATTTTTTCACTTTATAAAGATAGTGCCTTTAAGGATAAATCAATTTGACCATAAACTAACACTTTATAATTTAGTGCAATATTCTGTGAAAAAATGTTTCAATGACACATGAAAATACATATCAAGAAAGAATACATTTTGCAAAAAAAATTTTGCTAACAAAAAAATATAAAGGGAAATAAAAACAATAAGGAACTATAGACGTATTTCAAACTTCATGCTAGTCTTACACTGTAGACAGCCAAAAAAAAAACTTTTCAATGGCGCACGGGCAAGCTGGTGTATATGCCGCAAGGACCATTTTATTGAACAAGGTCAAAGAGTAGCAAATTTTTGCATCGAATAGACCAACAAATAGTGATTTTTGATGTGGCTTGAATAGAGCCAACCTTCCACATCTCAACAGAAATCAGAGGACCCTGAAAAGAAAGGTGTTCATTGTGCAAGAGGTAACAAAATACGTTTCAAACCTCTTTCAAACATTAAAAAAACCCTAGATTGTGTATCACAAATAGCATCTTTGTGTTTTGAATCACAATGGTTGAATAGGTGTTGAAGAAAGAGTTAACAAGGGTGGACTAGCAACCTCATGCAAGGAACTCTTCGGGCACCCAAAAATTTTCAAGATGCCTATATTAAAGAGGTTGTAGGCAGGGATAAAATACATTGGAAAGAGGTTGTGGGCCCGTATAGAGTAGGTTGCAAGCCAAAAGGGAACACATGCTTTTGGAACCGCCTCTCTAAATGTGTCATATTGATGCTTCTCTAAATGCATCTAGCCTTCAAATTTCAATTCAATCCTGTCCACTGGTGCATCCCTCTTGCGTACAAACAACACCTTGCAACACAAACAAACAGACCCAACAAAAAAATTCAATGCAAATATAAACCAAGTTCTTACAAACTATAAAACGTTGACCTCCCGCTTTGATACCATGAAGGTTTCTACAAGAATCAAGAAGACAAAATAATAGTATTGCAAGCAAGAAAACAAACAAAGAATTGTATGAAGTTGCCCAATCAAATATTAGCTAAACAGTCACATATAAGTAGAAAGGATAAATGGCACTAGATCTCCATGCAATGAGGACAGGCCTTCTCATACATGGAATGGTATGGTGGCGGGTTGTCTACCACAAAAGTAGCATGAGGTGTTGAAAGTGAGTCCACACCTCTAAAGACTACTAACTAACTTGACACGTAACATGGGCAAGTGTCAAGGGATGCCTAATTAGGCTTAAAACCTATGTGTATGCATAATATACACTAATGGCAATTAGGATTACAATTATTATTACAATTAGGACTAAAATTAGAGTTACAACTATGTTTTGAATTAGGGTTGGGGTTAGGGTTATAATTCGGGATAGAATTAGAAATTCACTAGATCTAGGGGTAGAATTAGGGTTAGGGATGTTGTTGCGGTTAGAATTAGAGTTTAAATTACAATTGTGATTACAAATAGAATTTCTCTTAGGGTTAGGGTTCAATTAGAATTATGTTTTCAATTAGAATTAGTGGTAGAGATGTAATTACAATTAAAATTAAGGTTATGGTTAAAATTATGTTTGTGGTTAGGTTTATGGTTACAAAGAGTTATAAGTATGGTTCTAAACCTAACCAAAACCCTATTTAATCATAACCCTCAATCTAACCCTAGTTCTAATTCTAACCATAATCAGATTACTACACTTAGCACTGATTTATAAGCCTAAGCCTATATTTGACCCTATTTATAAGACAAATCCTAAACCAACCCCTAAACAAAACTATAATTCTAAATCTAACCTTCATTCAAATTTTTAAAAATAATATATAATTAGAATTATAATTATTATATAGTATATTATAATATATCTAACATAAATATTTATATAATATAATATATAATTATAACTATAATATATTATAATTATATATCTAACTTATATTACAATATTATATAAATATAATAATCTTAAGCTATATAATATAGTTAGAATTAGGCTTCGACTTGGGATGCTACTAGCATACCTATATTTAAAATATATATGTCAAGTATGTGGAGAGAGATATCCTTCTCTAGGGCCTATCTTTTCATCAATGAATTAGTTTTTAATCACAACCCATGCAAAATGAACACTATTTTCTTAAAACTAGATTTTTGGGGAACAATAATTTAATTTGTGTTCTTAAAATTTTCTTCGAAAACCCTATGTTCGAGCCCAAATGGTAACGATAAGATTATACTAACCCTAATTCTAACGTAAACACTAACTCTAACCCTAATTTTAAACCATATCTCTAATCCTAAATATATAGTATAATATAATATTAAATTTTAATTATCAATATATTATAATAATAATTATTATAAATATTATATTATATATAATTATTATATAATATATTATAATAATGTCTAATATATATTATAATTAATTATAATATATCACATAATTATATAATATAGTTAGAATTAGGCTTGCCCCTCAATAATACTAGCATAACTATATTTAAAAAATATATCTAAACTATGCTATGCTAGTATTTTTCTTGTCTTATTAATTTTAGTGTTTTAATTTTTTAAAGTTTTTCTTTCTTTTTTAGTATTTTGTTGTTTATTATTTTTTTTCTCTTTTAGAAAGGAGTTTGGTTTGCAATCTATCATATGTTTTTTTTCTTTATTCTATTGATCTAGGCTTAAATTTGATGGCAGTACCCGAGTATTTATCTATTTTTGCTGTAAAATACAATAAAGAGTTTAGGAAGATTGTATTACATGAAAGGGTAGATTTGGGATAGAACGTCCAAAATTTTGATAGAATTATTTTGATGTTTGTATTTAGTTTATATTAAAATATGTCTTAATATTTGAAGGACAAGTTTGAGTAGATAGTCATTATGAAAAAATTGCCTGACATGTAAGGTGGACTCTCAAATTTAGGCCTTGCTATTGATGCATCACAAAGTCTAATTTGAAACATTTTTTATTCTATTTTATTGAATCAATGCAAAAAATTACAGAAAAGGAATAGTTGAGATGAGGGACTCCACAAGGAAGGAGCAATCTACAAGGCATATACATAGGAAAATGTCTTACAATAATAGTGTCAAAGCAAAAACAAATCTATACAAGAAAATATACATGCTTCAAGAGTAGTTACACATCAAAAATAAGTCACAACCCTACAAACAAAAGAAAAACTACTCCTATAGAAGAAGCTTCAAATCCTTTGCAACAGAAACTCTATTTTTATGGAAGAACTATATCATTTGTTATTTAATTTGTTGAATCTAATAATCAATCTGTATGTTTCTGTTGAATTAATAATCAATCTGTATGATCTTATTTGGCTCCCACTGTAACAATGAAAGAAGAGAAGCAAGACAATACAACCACCATAGCAAAGCCTTAAACATACGGTTTCTTGTAATAATTATGAATAGTAAAAATTACTTTATATCTGATTTTCCATAAATGCAATACAGGTTCGATCCACCCGCAGTGGCGTCCAACGCACACAAAATTCCCCGCTCAGTTTGCCGCCAAGGCGAGCCAAAGCGGTTAACTAGCGGCTGGCTTGTTTTCTGGTGAGGGAATACCTCTCCCGCGGTACACTCCTGGGAAACCATGGCGGCCACAAGATTCGAATAGAATAGATCGCTTCCTATTCCTTGGCGGTTTCATCTCCTCAGAGGTTATTCAGTTAAGTCATGACGTTTTGCCGAGTTGTGTTCAAAATATATGGGTTAATTTTTTAAGTCTTTATTTTTTTTTTAAAGTATTTTGTTGTTTCTTTCTTTCGTCTTGTTTTAAAAAGGAGTTTGGTTTGTAATCTATTATAAGTTTTTTATTTTATTTTATTGATCAGGGTTTAAATTTGATGGTGTGTGGTATATTTATCTATTTTTGCTGTAAAATACAATAAAGTTTTAGGAAGATTGTATTACATGAAAGGGTAGAATTAGGATAGAACGTCAAAATTCTGATATTATTCTGATGTATGTATCTAGTTTATATGTAATTTAGTTTATAGTAAAGTATGTCTTAGTATTTGAAGGACAGGTTTGACTAAATAATCATCATGAAAATTTTGTTTGACATGTAGGGTTGACAGTCAAATTTAGGCCTTGCTATTGATGTGTCACAAAGTCTTAAGTTCTTTTTTTATTGATTCAATGCCAGAAATGAGAGACTCCACAGGGAAGGAGAAGAAAAAAATTACAAGGCATATACATAGGAAAAAGTCTTACAGGAATAATATCAAAGCAAAAATATAACTATACAAGACAATATACATGCTTCAAGAACAGTTACAAATCAAAAATAAGTCACAACCCTACAAACAAAATAAGAACTAGTCCTATAGAAGAAGCATGGAGTCCTTTGCAGCACAAATTCTATTTTTATTGAACTACTATATAATTTGCTACTAATCAATCCGTATGTTCTTTTTTGGCTCCCACTGTAACTAAGAAAAAAGAGAAACAAGACAATATAAACATCGTAGTAAAGCCTTAAACATGATTAGTAAAAATTACTTTACATCTGATTGTTCATAAATGGAATACAGGTTGGATCCGCCCACCGTAAATAGTCGGTGAGTTGTAACTCACTGACTGTACGGTAATCCAGTCGACGGGAACAGTCGAAGCCACCTAATGATAAAAAATGCAGAGTGGACATCACAGATTCCTGCCGTACTATTGGTCGATGTACAGTCATCTGCCAAGTGGGAGCCGTATGGTCTTCGACCAGCCGGTACAACGCACCGGCTGGTTAAGCTCTTCCGGTTGGATCCACCCGCAGTGGCCTCCAACGCACACAAAATCCCCCGCTCAGTTTGCCGCCAAGGCGAGCCAAAGCGGTTAACTAGCGGCTGGTTTGTTTTTTGGCAGGGAATACCTCTCCCGCGGGACACTGCTGGGGAAACCATGACGGCCACAAGATTCGAACACGACAACTCCGGAAAACGCCACGACTTAACTTAATAACCTCCGAGGAGACGAAACTGCCAGAGAAAAGGAAGCATTCTATTATACTCTCACCACCAATTTCCTCCTCTCAGGTGATACCAATATACCACCTCACATTGTATCACTGGGTTTATGAAAATACTTACCCTAAAATGTCGGGTATATGGGTATCATCTGACCAGAGGAAATTGGTGTGAGAGTACAGAATAGAATGGTTCCTTTTCTCCGCCAGCTTCGTCTCCTCGGAGGTTCTTCAGCTGAGCTATGGCGTTTTCAAGGGTTGTTGTTTCCGAATTCTGTGGCCGCCACGGTTTCCCAGCAGTGTCCCGCGGGAGAGGTATCCCTCGCCAGAAAACAAGCCAGTAGCCAGTTAACCACTTTGGCTCGCCTTGGCGGCAAACTGAGCGGAGGTATTTTGTGTGCGTTGGAGGCGACTGCGGGTGGATCAAACCTGGCTGGCGGCGATCGGCATCTCGTGACAGATCCTGTGTGTCCTTGTAGAGCCTCATCTTGTTTGATTTTGTGCCACTTCACCTGTCCTCTTCCAGGAAGGGTTTTGGTCTTCTACAATCTGCCAATTCCTTTCGATGCTGTTGCGGCTGACGCGGAGGCCTGTGTATGTATTTCTCCATGGGCAAATCCGAGAGCCAAATCAGGGTTCGGCGGGATTCGAACGAAAGATGATGTAGATCGACGGATCTTGTTCCACTAACCCCTCAAAGAGCAAATGTATCTTCTTCACCAACGCTTCCTCCTCCTCCAAATTGCTGATTGCAATTCATTGTTTTTTGTTTGTTGAAAATGGTTTACATCCCTCAACTGAGTTTTATTGCCCGACTCCAATCAAGACAGCGTAAAGCGAAAGCTCTAGATGAAAGAAAATCCCTCCTTAAGCTACATAACCTCACCAACGGTATATGCGTGTTTATATAATTGTTAGGGAAATAAACTTCCTTAGGAATTCATTTAGGTTAAAAAGTAATTAATTTATTAATAAATTATTTAAATTAGATTATTGATAAATCGTACTAGTTATTTTAAGAAAGTAAACGTCACTAGTATACCTGTATTTTAAAAATATATCCAAAGTAATATCCTTCTCGAGGTTTCTAAAGTTAGGATTGGTCATAAACAAAGGCCCTCCAAGAAGGCTTTCAAATATAGGTTTGCTGATAGGGATATCTCTCCCGCGTACCTTAGATATATTTTTTAAATATAGGTTGAGGCCCGGACCGTAAGGATTGGCACATCTATCTAAAATACTAGCATAGATATCTTAAATACATCTATCTAAAAGACATGACAGACATCAAAAATATCCTTCTCGAGGCTTGTAATGTTAGGATTGGTCATAAAAAAAGGCCCCTCCAAAAGGCTTTTAAATATAGGTATGTTGATATTGATATCTCTGCGGCGTACTTTAGATATATTTTTTAAATATAGGTAGAGGCCGGGATTGTTAGGATTGGCACATCTATCTAAAATACTAGCATAGATATTTTAAATACATCTATCTAGAAGACTTGGAGACATATCAGAAATATCCTTCTCGAGGCATCTAATGTTAGGATTGGTCATTATTGGTCATTAAAAAACCCCTTCGAAAAGGCTTTTAAATATAGGTAGAGGCCCGGATTGTTAGGATTGGCACATCTATCTAAAATACTAGCATAGATATCTTAAATACATCTATCTAAAAGATGCCAAGAGATATTAGAAATATCCTTCTTGATGCTTATAATGTTAGGATTGGTCATAAGAAAAGGCCCCTCGAGAAGACTTTTAAATATAGGTGTGTTATATTGATATCTCTTTGTCGTACTTTAGATATATTTTTTAAATATAGGTAGAGACCTAGATTGTTAGGATTGGCACATCTATCTAAAATACTAGCATAGATATCTTAAATACGTCTATCTAAAGACATGGAGAGATATCAAAAATATCCTTCTGAAGGCTTCTAATGTTAGGATTGGTCATAAAAAAAGGCCTCTCTAGAAAGCTTTTAAATATAAGTAAGTTGATATTGATATCTCTCTGGCGTACTTTAGATATATTTTTTTAAATATAGGTAGAGGCCCAAACTGGGAGGATTGGCACATCTATCTAAAATACTAGCATAGATATCTTAAATACATCTATCTGAAAACCACGGAGAGATATTAGAAATATCCTTCTCGAGGTTTCTAATGTTAGGATTGGTCATAAAAAAGGGCCCCTCGACAAGGCTTTTAAATATAGGTATGCTGATATTGATATCTATTAGCGTACTTTATATATATATTTTAAATATAGGTAGAGGCACAAACTTTAGGATTGGCACATCTATATAAAATACTACCATATATATCTTAAATACATCTATCTAAAAATGGAGATATCAGAAAGTGATATCTCTTGGTGTCTTTTACATAGATATATTTAAGACATCTATACTAATTTAATAACTTTATTAATTTATTAGTTTTATTTTTTACATATTTTTTATTTTCTTCATTTTATATATTTAAATATAAATATTACCCATTACATTACATAAAGTATAAGTATATATTTATTAAATTAAAATATCTGTAATTAATAATACAATATATATAGAGTGAAGATCTAAAATATGTACATATTACTATATAATACTAGTTTTACTTGAACATTATTTTGTTTACTTTCTAGATTTGTATTTAAATATTGATGAATCCTAAAAATCAGCTTTTAATTTTTATAATTGTCTAATGGAAATAATTTCCATAGTATAAATCTTGAACTATAACCCTACCTAGCATTAAAATAAAGTTACCCTACAATAAGCAATTACTTTTCTTTTCTTTGTTGGATGCAACAACAATTCTAATGGAATATTTTTCAATAACTTAATTCAAATGATAAGAACAACTTAATTATAATTTTTAATAGAATTTAATTCCCATTGTAAAAATTTAAAACAAAGGTCATTAAACTAAATATTATTTTTCTTTGTGGCTTTTAAAGATTGAAAAACTATAACCCTAACCCTCATCAAACTAAAATAAAGGAATTTACATTGTAGTTATTTTTCTTTGTGGGATGGAGCCACAATTCTTAGTTTAATTGTAACAATTAGTTTTTAATGGAATAATTTTCAATAATTTAATCCAAATGATACGAAGAACTTAATTATAATTTTTTAATGGAATTAATCCTCACTTAAAAATTTAAAACAGATGTCATTAAACTAAATATTAATTGTCTTTGTGGCTTTTAAATATAGAAGAACCCAACCCTAGCCTTCATTAAACTAAAGTAGATAATTTACCCTATAGTTGATTTTTTTTATTTTTCTTTGTGTAGGACCATTCTTAGCTCAAACAATTAGTTTTTAATGGAATAATCTTTAATAATTTAATTCAAATGATATGAAAATACTTAATTATAATTTTTAAAAGGAATTAATTCCCATAAACTAAAAATTAATTTTTTGTCTTTTAAAGACTGAACAACCCTAACCCTAGCTCTATTAAACTAAAGTAAATAATTTACCCTTTGTTAATTTGCTTTGTGGTTTTCAAAGATTTGTTTATGCAAGAAAGTTGCACTTTAATTGCAATTTTCTTTTTATTTTAATGAGGAGCTTGTAAATAGAATAAAAGTAAATAAATGGCCGCATAGTGCCCTTACCAATTAAACTTCTACTCCTTATCTTATGTTTGAATACTATTTATATTTATACACATTATTTGATGGGCTTTATTTTTATGTTCATTGATTTAATAAACCATGTTAGCTATATATTTATAATTATTTAAAAAACATGTCTAGTTATTTTTAAAAATATCAATTCTATTTGCTTAGCTTTTATTTGATTTGATTTTTCTTAAATTTATGTTTAAGTACTACTTATATTTATACACATTATTTGATGCGATTTATTTTTATGTTCGTTGATTTAATAAACCATGTCAACTATATATTTATAATTATTTAAAAAACATGTCTAGTTATTTTAAAAATATCAATTCAATTTGCTTAGTTTTTATTTGATTTGATTTTTCTTAAATTTATGTTTGAGTACTACTTATATTTATACACATTATTTGATGGGATTTATTTTTATGTTCATTGATTAAATAAAACTATGTCCCTATATATTTATAGTTATTTAAAAATTATATGCGTATTTATTTAAAAAAATATGTCAGCTCTATTTTGTTTTTATGTATAGGTTCACAGTCATCCCCTTAATGCCATTGTATAACTCCTCTCAGTGTAATTATCTTTATATGTTTACTCTTTGATAGTTTTATTTAACATGCTCATGCTATTACACTCTACCCTTTGCTGCCACTATAGTTAGGATTAAAATGAGAGTTAGGGGATAAGATTAGTGTTAGGGTTAGTGTTTAGGTTAAATTTAGGGTTACGATTAATATTACAGTTAAGGTGACAATTAGAGTTAGAATTACGATCGAAATAGTGTTAGGGTTAGGGTTACAATTAGGATTAGGGTTAGAATTATGGTTAGAATTGGAGTTAGTGTTAGCATTAGTGTTAGGATTAAGGTTAGGGTTAGGGTTACAAATATAATATCATGGTTGTTTAATTTGAGTTCCATAAATCACTCACATTTTGTTTGGATCTCTTAGCCTTGTTTTAAGATCTTACTTTTTTAACCCCAAAATTACATTCTTTTGGTTCTAACTTTGCTTATTTAAAATCCAAAATAATTCATATATAAAAAAATTTAATAGCTATAATAATAAGCTTGTAGTCTAAATATTTCCATAATTTGGGTGCATTTCATGCAAATTAGTAGTCTATTTTATATATTGAATTGCATATCAAGACATATTTTCTTGACACTTATACTTTCATTTAAACCTTGGAGAACTATATGATTCTCACTTCTTTTGAAGTAGTATGATATTTGATAAAATAATGCAATTTAAGATCTCCCAATAATGGTTGTAAGATAATCAATCTACAAAATAAGTATAATCTTATCATTACCATTTGAGCTTGAACCTAGGATTTTCAAAGAAAATATCAAGAATAGAGATTAAATTATTCTTCCCCAAAAATCTAGTTTTAAGAAAATTGTTTTCATTTTGCCTAGATTGTTATTTAAAACTAATTGAAACCTTAGATACGAACATAGAGAAAAACTAATTACAACATACCTAATGTATTAAATGTTGATTCTCCTTTTTTTAATAGAAAAAGGTGATAGGCGCCCATAGCATTACTTGAAATAGGAAAATACATATAAGAAGAAGTTCAAAGGACATAAAGTCCATCAAAATTTAATAGTCAAGAGGCCCTAAACTAGCCACTAAATGTAACATTAGAAAATGTCCACTTGGGGGCTTTTCCCTCTTAAGGTTTACCTCCCGGGTCTTTTACATGCATTTAGGACATCTTGGTTCATAATTTGGCATCCCGATGGAATGAGCCCTAGGTAACATGGAAAATGGGACCTAGGAGAACCCCTTGAGCTATACCCTGCCCAAAATAGGGGGGGAGGACTTGGGCACCCGCGCCCTAGTCCTGCCCTATTTTGGGGCAGCCCCAATTTCTGGGTGTCGGTTTATGACCGTTATTTGGGTCTTTTGTCCACATGGTAAGTTTGAATTATGAAAATTTTAGTGGGAGTGCTTGTAGTTGCATTTAAAAGCATGTTTTGGCATTCATTTGTAAAATAGATGATTACTAGAAATCTATTGTGTTCTCAAGGTGATTCAAGGCTTTCATTGTGTTGCAAGAGCAGACTTGTGTGGTTTGTGTGTTTGTATTTGCAGATTTGAGCATCCATTTCATCATGGAATGAAGAGCATCTTCTTCCCATGATATCTTAACTACAATGTGACATTATATTATGTTTTTATCATCATTTCCTTTGGCTTTTACCTCTACCTCACAAGGGCATGCACTCTATCTGACAACAATGTTTAAAGATTTAAGTGTCCTCCAGGGTTTGACTGAGGCAAGCCTCTAAACACCACAACCTCCAAACCAAGTCTTGTGATTACAGGTTACAGGTGTCGTATTTAGGAGAAGCGAAGTTACAGGAAGGATTGACAGACATCAAGGATTCAAGATCTGAAGAAAACGGGACACTGGAGCATTTCTAGGACCTGGGCACTCGCTCTAGTGTCCTCCACAAATGAGTTTCCAGAAACATAAGTTACAAGGTTGATCAATGTCGAAAGGAGGTCCAGATCCTGCAAAGAAACTGGTACCTTTGACTTGGGCGCCTACTCCAATGTCCCCGACTGTTCCGCCTCAGAACCTCAAAAACATGTATTATGTGATTTTCTATTTTACTTCCGTCTACAAGAGCATTTTCTATTATTCGTTAGTTTATTGCCGTATTTACATAATTAGGGTTTTAATGGTCAATTGAGCATAAGAGAAGAGAAATTGATAATTAAATTCCCTAATCCAAAGGATAGGACTAAATCACCCTCTACTGAAACATTGTTAAAACTACATTCATTTTAAACACCAATTCAAATGTTCCTAATATCCATTTCCACTTATAAACATAGAGTCATAATGATCATCAAAGAACAAGCCGGTTCAATATCAACACCGGAGGACCATAAGCCAAATATAAAGCATACATCTCATTTTTTCTCATTAATATAATTTACATCATCTCTCTCAAAAGAGTACAAATTGCATAAAAAAATATACATAAGGACAATGGTATAGCCATGGATAAGATACAATCACTAATAAAATAAGTACAAGAGAGAACTTCTTGAACTGGTGCTCCAATAACCTGTACACCAATCCCCAATGGCGGTGGCAATGCCTTCCAACCATGTGGACTAATAAGAGACCACCCCACCGTGCTTGGAAGTAGTCACAAGGCCCAAATAGAAGAATAAAGGAAAGGAATACAATAGCCAACACACATCAATCATGAAGCAGACACGGCACATAATGCATAAAGCCAAAGTCACAACAAAGAGATGCTCATCCAATAGCATGTCGGGTACTACTCATGACTACTATGGTACTAGACACTAGAGTGTAGATCAGATGGAGTGCCGTCATGCATGCTCGAAGGGATGGCACCACATGGCTATACAGGAGGACTCAATATCCTAGACCTAACCTCATCTCATTTAACCAAACAAGGAATGCATAACCAAATCAAACAATTCAATAGGCACTCATAATCCATGATAATCATCAATTAATTCATTCATTTCACAAGCTACTACATACAACTCCAGATATAACTAGGAAAATAATCTATTTCCATAATGAACTAATTGATTTCACAATTTCCTATAGATACCTCCTGATCTAACTAGGAAAATAATCCATGTTCCATCATGAATTAATTGATTTCACAAGTTGCTACAGACAAATCTAAATATAAGTAAGCATAGAAATGACTAATTTCACAAGCTGCTACAGACAGCTCCAGATATAACTAAACATAGAAATGACTGATTTGACAAGATTCTATAGACAAATCTAGATATAACTAAACATAGATATGACTGATTTGACAAGTTGCTATAGACAGCTCTAGATATAACTAATAAGTAATAATGTTGGTGACAGGATTTCGGTAGCAATAAACATGCTTAAAATAAAAGTGCCCAGGTCTGAAATTGGACCACAACCCAGTTCATATTTTGGCATTTCTAGTTGAATCCCACTTCTAAAATTAAGTTAAGACATGGGATTTCAGGCCGGTAAGGAAATGCTCTGTTTTGCCCCAAACTTAATTAAATTTTATCAGACAAAAAGAGGAAACCCAAAACCAAATTAGAGAGAAAGAAAGTGCAAATAAACAACTTCCAATATGATTTAAACATCAGTCAATACAGATTGATCAAGAAATTCAAGAAATGAAATAAAGAAAAGAGATTATATGGGGCGACAGGGTACCAGCGAGTAGATTTAGCCCAAAAATCAAAGTGCCCAGAATCAAATTCTGACTTCGACCCAGTTGAGATATTGGAATTTGTACATTGAATCCACATTTATTTTCTAATTTTATGACACGATATAAGGTGCTGTTCTGAAAAATGTGTTAAATTGCTAAGTTGGGTAAAAACATGAAAAATGAAAGTGCCTAGAATTCAAATATTGCAACGACCCAGTTGAGATACAAGTGTTTCTACATGGAATCCACATTTATTTTATGTTTATTACATGAGAATAAAGTGTAGTTTCAAAAAATGTTTTTCAGCATTTTTGCACAAATTTTGACCAAAAATAAAATTACCCAAATTTAAAATCAGAGTTCGACCCAATTGAGATTATGTTGTTTCAAGTTGAATTCCATAGTTGGATTTGAGATAAAACATAGGAGATTGAACAGGTTTACCAAAGTCTCTGTTTTTCTCCAATAAATTGCAATGACTAGACTAAAAATAAACATCAAAACTAATATGCTATGACAATACCTAGAGTAGCCAGGACACCTAAGACATTTAAATATATACAACCATTTCTAACTCTGAATTTCAAGGAATACACAGAAAAATATCTTTAATTATGCCTAAATTGAAAAGAAGAAATGCTCTGTTTGCAAGACACGAATAGCTTCTAAAATAGAGCAGCAAGACAACAATGCTACACTGAATCCAATAGAGAAATGCTCACAAAATATCCTTGGAAAACCACATATCTTCCTTCCCACCTCCATTCCAAGGTGTGGGGTTTTCTTCTTCTCCACAAAATCAGATTTTTTTCTCATCGTTGAATGAATGATTTTCATGCTCCTCAAACAACCTTTTATTTACCTTTTTACCAACCTCTTCTCAAGCCCTACAAAAGCATAGAATTATTTTTAAAAAAAGTGACTTACTTATCTTTAATAAATCTTTCCAAGCTAAACTTCAAATAAATCCACCATTAAAATACATAAAGCTCCCTTAATACACATAAAATGCCAATTAGCACAAATAATTAAAATGCCAATAATCTACCCTACCTAATAGAGCTCTCAAATTGATTTATTAAAAAATCACATAAAGCCCCATTCACGAAACCATGCAATTATCATCTTTTAAATCACCAATATGACATACCAAAATAAATGTCATAATAAATTAATGCAAAACCATAATAAAATGCTAACAACCCATACGGGATACCTTAACAACCAATACTTGCAAACCACATAAGACCAGATGGGCAATCCAAACGTTACCATAGGGTAACCGGAAGGTAACCATATATCATAGAACCACTACACTAATAGGGTACAATTGGGCTAGGCTACATAACGTTTAGCCTGTGACTATCTCCATTAACCACCATCAGGGAATAAGAGTATTCTTAGGTCTGTGAATCTAGGC
Organism: Cunninghamia lanceolata; assembly: GCA_027924645.1. Lineage (NCBI taxonomy): Eukaryota > Viridiplantae > Streptophyta > Pinopsida > Cupressales > Cupressaceae > Cunninghamia > Cunninghamia lanceolata. The sequence goes on along the minus strand of BSBN01001984.1, from coordinate 31,636 downwards.
AGAGTTGATACCTAGTCCCTGCATCACTTTGATCACACATCAAAGCACATGTACATATATCATATAATAGCCGAAGCATCAATGGACATCAGGAAGAGGGTCATGACATCGTAAGCCTCTCGGATATGAGTGTTACAATATCATCCCTTTCCTATCCATAATCATATGAAAGCAATGATATTAGTATATAAACTTATAAGCATGTAATCCAGCATGACAACTAATCATGTCAACATCATTATAGTATCGAAATCTATCAAGGAAAAGCAACAACTAAAATGTGAAAATAGGGTTCATTGCACCAAGAGCCCATTTGTTAGAGTAGAAAGTTGAGACAAACACTAAAAATTTTGGACCTAATTTGGAAAGTATAGAGGGAATTAATTGATCCCCTTTTTTATCTATTCCACAATCTTTTAATTGTAACCTTAAGGATTAAAACTTGGTGAAGAAATCCTCTAGAGTTGAGAAATTCCTAGGATTAAGACCTATGAGTTCATTTTCCAACTCATGACTCTTAAGTTTATCATCTTTCCCAAATAACTTGTTGAGGGTATCCCAAACTTCATTGGGTGTTTTCAATGACTCAATATGGAATAGTAATTCAGGAGACAAGTTTAAACATAAGAAGCCAAAGCCCTAGTCACATTTATTAAAAAACTTTTCTTTGTCCTTAGCTGCATTAGGTTCTTTTATTGTTCCCATTGTTACCCTAAATAGACCTTTGTTTTTTAGTACAAGTATCACTTTTAACTTCCAATCTTGATAGTTAAAAGGCGTTAGGGTGGTATAGTTACATTAGACTCCATGCTTTAGACTTTAGATTGTTGCAAGATGTAGAAATACAAAAATAGAGAAAGTAGAAGTGTGGAAATGAAAATAGAAACACAACTCACATGCACTTCTTGAAGAACTGCAAAAGAAACACACACAACACCGTCATCATTATTGCCCCCTAATTTTTTCACTTTATAAAGATAGTGCCTTTAAGGATAAATCAATTTGACCATAAACTAACACTTTATAATTTAGTGCAATATTCTGTGAAAAAATGTTTCAATGACACATGAAAATACATATCAAGAAAGAATACATTTTGCAAAAAAATATTTGCTAACAAAAAAATATAAAGGGAAATAAAAACAATAAGGAACTATAGACGTATTTCAAACTTCATGCTAGTCTTACACTGTAGACAGCCAAAAAAAAAACTTTTCAATGGCGCACGGGCAAGCTGGTGTATATGCCGCAAGGACCATTTTATTGAACAAGGTCAAAGAGTAGCAAATTTTTGCATCGAATAGACCAACAAATAGTGATTTTTGATGTGGCTTGAATAGAGCCAACCTTCCACACCTCAACAGAAATCAGAGGACCCTGAAAAGAAAGGTGTTCATTGTGCAAGAGGTAACAAAATACGTTTCAAACCTCTTTCAAACATTAAAAAAACCCTAGATTGTGTATCACAAATAGCATCTTTGTGTTTTGAATCACAATGGTTGAATAGGTGTTGAACAAAGAGTTAACAAGGGTGGACTAGCAACCTCATGCAAGGAACTCTTCGGGCACCCAAAAATTTTCAAGATGCCTATATTAAAGAGGTTGTAGGCAGGGATAAAATACATTGGAAAGAGGTTGTGGGCCCGTATAGAGTAGGTTGCAAGCCAAAAGGGAACACATGCTTTTGGAACCGCCTCTCTAAATGTGTCATATTGATGCTTCTCTAAATGCATCTGGCCTTCAAATTTCAGTTCGATCCTGTCCACTGGTGCATCACTCTTGCATACAAACAACACCTTGCAACACAAACAAACAGACCCAACAAAAAAATTCAATGCAAATATAAACCAAGTTCTTACAAACTATAAAACGTTGACCTCCCGCTTTGATACCATGAAGGTTTCTACAAGAAACAAGAAGACAAAATAATAGTATTGCAAGCAAGAAAACAAACAAAGAATTGTATGAAGTTGCCCAATCAAATATTAGCTAAACAGTCACATATAAGTAGAAAGGATAAATGGCACTAGATCTCCATGCAATGAGGACAGGCCTTCTCATACATGGAATGGTGGCGGGTTGTCTACCACAAAAGTAGCATGAGGTGTTGAAAGTGAGTCCACACCTCTAAAGACTACTAACTAACTTGACACGTAACATGGGCAAGTGTCAAGGGATGCCTAATTAGGCTTAAAACCTATGTGTATGCATAATATACACTAATGGCAATTAGGATTACAATTATTATTACAATTAGGACTAAAATTAGAGTTACAACTATGTTTTGAATTAGGGTTGGGGTTAGGGTTATAATTCGGGATAGAATTAGGGTTAGGGATGTTGTTGCGGTTAGAATTAGAGTTTAAATTACAATTGTGATTACAAATAGAATTTCTCTTAGGGTTAGGGTTCAATTAGAATTATGTTTTCAATTAGAATTAGTGGTAGAGATGTAATTACAATTAAAATTAAGGTTATGGTTAAAATTATGTTTGTGGTTAGGTTTATGGTTGCAAAGAGTTATAAGTATGGTTCTAAACCTAACCAAAACCCTATTTAATCATAACCCTCAATCTAACCCTAGTTCTAATTCTAACCATAATCAGATTATTACACTTAGCACTGATTTATAAGCCTAAGCCTATATTTGACCCTATTTATAAGACAAATCCTAAACCAACCCCTAAACAAAACTATAATTCTAAATCTAACCTTCATTCAAATTTTTAAAAATAATATATAATTAGAATTATAATTATTATATAGTATATTATAATATATCTAACATGTATATTTATATAATATAATATATAATTATAACTATAATATATTATAATTATATATCTAACTTATATTACAATATTATATAAATATAATAATCTTAAGCTATATAATATAGTTAGAATTAGGCTTCGACTTGGGATGCTACTAGCATACCTATATTTAAAATATATATGTCAAGTATGTGGAGAGAGATATCCTTCTCTAGGGCCTATCTTTTCATCAATGAATTAGTTTTTAATCACAACCCATGCAAAATGAACACTATTTTCTTAAAACTAGATTTTTGGGGAACAATAATTTAATTTGTGTTCTTAAAATTTTCTTCGAAAACCCTATGTTCGAGCCCAAATGGTAACGATAAGATTATACTAACCCTAATTCTAACGTAAACACTAACTCTAACCCTAATTTTAAACCATATCTCTAATCCTAAATATATAGTATAATATAATATTAAATTTTAATTATCAATATATTATAATAATAATTATTATAAATATTATATTATATATAATTATTATATAATATATTATAATAATGTCTAATATATATTATAATTAATTATAATAATTCACATAATTATATAATATAGTTAGAATTAGGCTTGCCCCTCAATAATACTAGCATAACTATATTTAAAAAATATATCTAAACTATGCTATGCTAGTATTTTTCTTGTCTTATTAATTTTAGTGTTTTAATTTTTTAAAGTTTTTCTTTCTTTTTTAGTATTTTGTTGTTTATTATTTTTTTTCTCTTTTAGAAAGGAGTTTGGTTTGCAATCTATCATATGTTTTTTTTCTTTATTCTATTGATCTAGGCTTAAATTTGATGGCAGTACCCGAGTATTTATCTATTTTTGCTGTAAAATACAATAAAGAGTTTAGGAAGATTGTATTACATGAAAGGGTAGATTTGGGATAGAACGTCCAAAATTTTGATAGAATTATTTTGATGTTTGTATTTAGTTTATATTAAAATATGTCTTAATATTTGAAGGACAAGTTTGAGTAGATAGTCATTATGAAAAAATTGCCTGACATGTAAGGTGGACTCTCAAATTTAGGCCTTGCTATTGATGCATCACAAAGTCTAATTTGAAACATTTTTTATTCTATTTTATTGAATCAATGCAAAAAATTACAGAAAAGGAATAGTTGAGATGAGGGACTCCACAAGGAAGGAGCAATCTACAAGGCATATACATAGGAAAATGTCTTACAATAATAGTGTCAAAGCAAAAACAAATCTATACAAGAAAATATACATGCTTCAAGAGTAGTTACACATCAAAAATAAGTCACAACCCTACAAACAAAAGAAAAACTACTCCTATAGAAGAAGCTTCAAATCCTTTGCAACAGAAACTCTATTTTTATGGAAGAACTATATCATTTGTTATTTAATTTGTTGAATCTAATAATCAATCTGTATGTTTCTGTTGAATTAATAATCAATCTGTATGATCTTATTTGGCTCCCACTATAACAATGAAAGAAGAGAAGCAAGACAATACAACCACCATAGCAAAGCCTTAAACATACGGTTTCTTGTGATAATTATGAATAGTAAAAATTACTTTATATCTGATTTTCCATAAATGCAATACAGGTTCGATCCACCCGCAGTGGCGTCCAACGCAGACAAAATCCCCCGCTCAGTTTGCCGCCAAGGCGAGCCAAAGCGGTTAACTAGCGGCTGACTTGTTTTCTGGTGAGCGAATACCTCTCCCGCGGTACACTCCTGGGAAACCATGGCGGCCACAAGATTCGAATAGAATAGATCGCTTCCTATTCCTTGGCGGTTTCATCTCCTCAGAGGTTATTCAGTTAAATCATGACGTTTTGCCGAGTTGTGTTCAAAATATATGGGTTAATTTTTTAAGTCTTTATTTTTTTTTTTTTTAGTATTTTGTTGTTTCTTTCTTTCGTCTTGTTTCAAAAAGGAGTTTGGTTTGTAATCTATCATAAGTTTTTTATTTTATTTTATTGATCAGGGTTTAAATTTGATGGTGTGTGGTATATTTATCTATTTTTGCTGTAAAATATAATAAGATTTTAGGAAGATTGTATTACATGAAAGGGTAGAATTAGGATAGAACGTCAAAATTCTGATATTATTCTGATGTATGTATCTAGTTTATATGTAATTTAGTTTATAGTAAAGTATGTCTTAGTATTTGAAGGACAGGTTTGACTAAATAATCATCATGAAAATTTTGTTTGACATGTAGGGTTGACAGTCAAATTTAGGCCTTGCTATTGATGTGTCACAAAGTCTTAAGTTCTTTTTTATTGATTCAATGCCAGAAATGAGAGACTCCACAGGGAAGGAGAAGAAAAAAATTACAAGGCATATACATAGGAAAAAGTCTTACAGGAATAATATCAAAGCAAAAATATAACTATACAAGACAATATACATGCTTCAAGAACAGTTACAAATCAAAAATAAGTCACAACCCTACAAACAAAAGAAGAACTAGTCCTATAGAAGAAGCATGGAGTCCTTTGCAGCACAAATTCTATTTTTATTGAACTACTATATCATTTGCTACTAATCAATCCGTATGTTCTTTTTTGGCTCCCACTGTAACTAAGAAAAAAGAGAAACAAGACAATATAAACATCGTAGTAAAGCCTTAAACATGATTAGTAAAAATTACTTTACATCTGATTGTTCATAAATGGAATACAGGTTGGATCCGCCCACGGTAAATAGTCGGTGAGTTGTAACTCACTGACTGTACGGTAATCCAGTCGACGGAAACAGTCGAAGCCACCTAATGATAAAAAATGCAGAGTCGACATCACAGATTCCTGCCGTACTATTGATCGATGTACAGTCATCTGCCAAGTGGGGGCTGTATGGTCTTCGACCAGCCGGTCCGGTTGGATCCACCCGCAGTGGCCTCCAACGCACACAAAATCCCCCGCTCAGTTTGCCGCCAAGGCGAGCCAAAGCGGTTAACTAGCGGCTGGTTTGTTTTTTGCAGGGAATACCTCTCCCGCGGGACACTGCTGGGGAAACCATGACGGCCACAAGATTCGAACACGACAACTCCGGAAAACGCCACGACTTAACTTAATAACCTCCGAGGAGACGAAACTGCCAGAGAAAAGGAAGCATTCTATTATACTCTCACCACCAATTTCCTCCTCTCAGGTGATACCAATATACCACCTCACATTGTATCACTGGGTTTATGAAAATACTTACCCTAAAATGTCGGGTATATGGGTATCATCTGACCAGAGGAAATTGGTGTGAGAGTAAAGAATAGAATGGTTCCTTTTCTCCGGCAGCTTCGTCTCCTCGGAGGTTCTTCAGCTGAGCTATGGCGTTTTCAAGGGTTGTTGTTTCCGAATTCTGTGGCCGCCACGGTTTCCCAGCAGTGTCCCGCGGGAGAGGTATCCCTCGCCAGAAAACAAGCCAGTAGCCAGTTAACCACTTTGGCTCGCCTTGGCGGCAAACTGAGCGGAGGTATTTTGTGTGCGTTGGAGGCGACTGCGGGTGGATCAAACCTGGCTGGCGGCGATCGGCATCTCGTGACAGATCCTGTGTGTCCTTGTAGAGCCTCATCTTGTTTGATTTTGTGCCACTTCACCTGTCCTCTTCCAGGAAGGGTTTTGGTCTTCTACAATCTGCCAATTCCTTTCGATGCTGTTGCGGCTGACGCGGAGGCCTGTGTATGTATTTCTCCATGGGCAAATCCGAGAGCCAAATCAGGGTTCGGCGGGATTCGAACGAAAGATGATGTAGATCGACGGATCTTGTTCCACTAACCCCTCAAAGAGCAAATGTATCTTCTTCACCAACGCTTCCTCCTCCTCCAAATTGCTGATTGCAATTCAATGTTTTTTGTTTGTTGAAAATGGTTTACATCCCTCTACTGAGTTTTATTGCCCGACTCCAATCAAGACAGCGTAAAGCGAAAGCTCTAGATGAAAGAAAATCCCTCCTTAAGCTACATAACCTCACCAACGGTATATGCGTGTTTATATAATTGTTAGGGAAATAAACTTCCTTAGGAATTAATTTAGGTTAAAAAGTAATTAATTTATTAATAAATTATTTAAATTAGATTATTGATAAATCGTACTAGTTATTTTAAGAAAGTAAACGTCACTAGTATACCTGTATTTTAAAAATATATCCAAAGTAATATCCTTCTCGAGGTTTCTAAAGTTAGGATTGGTCATAAACAAAGGCCCTCCAAGAAGGCTTTCAAATATAGGTTTGCTAATAGGGATATCTCTCCCGCGTACCTTAGATATATTTTTTAAATATAGGTTGAGGCCCGGACCGTAAGGATTGGCACATCTATCTAAAATACTAGCATAGATATCTTAAATACATCTATCTAAAAGACATGACAGACATCAAAAATATCCTTCTCGAGGCTTGTAATGTTAGGATTGGTCATAAAAAAAGGCCCCTCCAAAAGGCTTTTAAATATAGGTATGTTGATATTGATATCTCTGCGGCGTACTTTAGTATAAATCTTGAACTATAACCCTACCTAGCATTAAAATAAAGTTACCCTACAATAAGCAATTACTTTTCTTTTCTTTGTTGGATGCAACAACAATTCTAATGGAATATTTTTCAATAACTTAATTCAAATGATAAGAACAACTTAATTATAATTTTTAATAGAATTTAATTCCCATTGTAAAAATTTAAAACAAAGGTCATTAAACTAAATATTATTTTTCTTTGTGGCTTTTAAAGATTGAAAAACTATAACCCTAACCCTCATCAAACTAAAATAAAGGAATTTACATTGTAGTTATTTTTCTTTGTGGGATGGAGCCACAGTTCTTAGTTTAATTGTAACAATTAGTTTTTAATGGAATAATTTTCAATAATTTAATCCAAATGATACGAAGAACTTAATTATAATTTTTTAATGGAATTAATCATCACTTAAAAATTTAAAACAGATGTCATTAAACTAAATATTAATTGTCTTTGTGGCTTTTAAATATAGAAGAACCCAACCCTAGCCTTCATTAAACTAAAGTAGATAATTTACCCTATAGTTGATTTTTTTTATTTTTCTTTGTGTAGGACCATTCTTAGCTCAAACAATTAGTTTTTAATGGAATAATCTTTAATAATTTAATTCAAATGATATGAAAATACTTAATTATAATTTTTAAAAGGAATTAACTCCCATAAACTAAAAATTAATTTTTTGTCTTTTAAAGACTGAACAACCCTAACCCTAGCTCTATTAAACTAAAGTAAATAATTTACCCTTTGTTAATTTGCTTTGTGGTTTTCAAAGATTTGTTTATGCAAGAAAGTTGCACTTTAATTGCAATTTTCTTTTTATTTTAATGAGGAGCTTGTAAATAGAATAAAAGTAAATAAATGGCCGCATAGTGCCCTTACCAATTAAACTTCTACTCCTTATCTTATGTTTGAATACTATTTATATTTATACACATTATTTGATGGGCTTTATTTTTATGTTCATTGATTTAATAAACCATGTTAGCTATATATTTATAATTATTTAAAAAACATGTCTAGTTATTTTTAAAAATATCAATTCTATTTGCTTAGCTTTTATTTGATTTGATTTTTCTTAAATTTATGTTTAAGTACTACTTATATTTATACACATTATTTGATGCGATTTATTTTTATGTTCGTTGATTTAATAAACCATGTCAACTATATATTTATAATTATTTAAAAAACATGTCTAGTTATTTTTAAAATATCAATTCAATTTGCTTAGTTTTTATTTGATTTGATTTTTCTTAAATTTATGTTTGAGTACTACTTATATTTATACACATTATTTGATGGGATTTATTTTTATGTTCATTGATTAAATAAAACTATGTCCCTATATATTTATAGTTATTTAAAAATTATATGCGTATTTATTTAAAAAAATATGTCAGCTCTATTTTGTTTTTATGTATAGGTTCACAATCATCCCCTTAATGCCATTGTATAACTCCTCTCAGTGTAATTATCTTTATATGTTTACTCTTTAATAGTTTTATTTAACATGCTCATGCTATTACACTCTACCCTTTGCTGCCACTATAGTTAGGATTAAAATGAGAGTTAGGGGATAAGATTAGTGTTAGGGTTAGTGTTTAGGTTAAATTTAGGGTTACGATTAATATTACAGTTAAGGTGACAATTAGAGTTAGAATTACGATCGAAATAGTGTTAGGGTTAGGGTTACAATTAGGATTAGGGTTAGAATTATGGTTAGAATTGGAGTTAGTGTTAGCATTAGTGTTAGGATTAAGGTTAGGGTTAGGGTTACAAATATAATATCATGGTTGTTTAATTTGAGTTCCATAAATCACTCACATTTTGTTTGGATCTCTTAGCCTTGTTTTAAGATCTTACTTTTTTAACCCCAAAATTACATTCTTTTGGTTCTAACTTTGCTTATTTAAAATCCAAAATAATTCATATATAAAAAAATTTAATAGCTATAATAATAAGCTTGTAGTCTAAATATTTCCATAATTTGGGTGCATTTCATGCAAATTAGTAGTCTATTTTATATATTGAATTGCATATCAAGACATATTTTCTTGACACTTATACTTACATTTAAACCTTGGAGAACTATATGATTCTCACTTCTTTTGAAGTAGTATGATATTTGATAAAATAATGCAATTTAAGATCTCCCAATAATGGTTGTAAGATAATCAATCTACAAAATAAGTATAATCTTATCATTACCATTTGAGCTTGAACCTAGGATTTTCAAAGAAAATATCAAGAATAGAGATTAAATTATTCTTCCCCAAAAATCTAGTTTTAAGAAAATTGTTTTCATTTTGCCTAGATTGTTATTTAAAACTAATTGAAACCTTAGATACGAACATAGAGAAAAACTAATTACAACATACCTAATGTATTAAATGTTGATTCTCCTTTTTTTAATAGAAAAAGGTGATAGGCGCCCATAGCATTACTTGAAATAGGAAAATACATATAAGAAGAAGTTCAAAGGACATAAAGTCCATCAAAATTTAATAGTCAAGAGGCCCTAAACTAGCCACTAAATGTAACATTAGAAACTGTCCACTTGGGGGCTTTTCCCTCTTAAGGTTTACCTCCCGGGTCTTTTACATGCATTTAGGACATCTTAGTTCATAATTTGGCATCCCGATGGAATCAGCCCTAGGTAACATGGAAAATGGGACCTAGGAGAACCCCTTGAGCTATACCCTGCCCAAAATAGGGGGGGAGGACTTGGGCACCCGCGCCCTAGTCCTGCCCTATTTTGGGGCAGCCCCAATTTCTGGGTGTCGGTTTATGACCGTTATTTGGGTCTTTTGTCCACATGGTAAGTTTGAATTATGAAAATTTTAGTGGGAGTGCTTGTAGTTGCATTTAAAAGCATGTTTTGGCATTCATTTGTAAAATAGATGATTACTAGAAATCTATTGTGTTCTCAAGGTGATTCAAGGCTTTCATTGTGTTGCAAGAGCAGACTTGTGTGGTTTGTGTGTTTGTATTTGCAGATTTGAGCATCCATTTCATCATGGAATGAAGAGCATCTTCTTCCCATGATATCTTAACTACAATGTGACATTATATTATGTTTTTATCATCATTTCCTTTGGCTTTTACCTCTGCCTCACAAGGGCATGCACTCTATCTGACAACAATGTTTAAAGATTTAAGTGTCCTCCAGGGTTTGACTGAGGCAAGCCTCTAAACACCACAACCTCCAAACCAAGTCTTGTGATTACAGGTTACAGGTGTCGTATTTAGGAGAAGCGAAGTTACAGGAAGGATTGACAGACATCAAGGATTCAAGATCTGAAGAAAGCGGGACACTGGAGCATTTCTAGGACCTGGGCACTCGCTCTAGTGTCCTCCACAAATGAGTTTCTAGAAACATAAGTTACAGGGTTGATCAGTGTCGGAAGGAGGTCCAGATCCTGCAAAGAAACTGGTACCTTTGACTTGGGCGCCTACTCCAATGTCCCCGACTGTTCCGCCTCAGAACCTCGAAAACATGTATTATGTGATTTTCTATTTTACTTCCGTCTACAAGAGCATTTTCTATTATTCGTTAGTTTATTGCCGTATTTACATAATTAGGGTTTTAATGGTCAATTGAGCATAAGAGAAGAGAAATTGATAATTAAATTCCCTAATCCAAAGGATAGGACTAAATCACCCTCTACTGAAACATTGTTAAAACTACATTCATTTTAAACACCAATTCAAATGTTCCTAATATCCATTTCCACTTATAAACATAGAGTCATAATGATCATCAAAGAACAAGCCGGTTCAATATCAACACCGGAGGACCATAAGCCAAATATAAAGCATACATCTCATTTTTTCTCATTAATATAATTTACATCATCTCTCTCAAAAGAGTACAAATTGCATAAAAAAATATACATAAGTACAATGGTATAGCCATGGATAAGATACAATCACTAATAAAATAAGTACAAGAGAGAACTTCTTGAACTGGTGCTCCAATAACCTGTACACCAATCCCCAATGGCGGTGGCAATGCCTTCCAACCATGTGGACTAATAAGAGACCACCCCACCGTGCTTGGAAGTAGTCACAAGGCCCAAATAGAAGAATAAAGGAAAGGAATACAATAGCCAACACACATCAATCATGAAGTAGACACGGCACATAATGCATAAAGCCAAAGTCACAACAAAGAGATGCTCATCCAATAGCATGTCGGGTACTACTCACGACTACTATGGTACTAGACACTAGAGTGTAGATCAGATGGAGTGCCGTCATGCATGCTCGAAGGGATGGCACCACATGGCTATACAGGAGGACTCAATATCCTGGACCTAACCTCATCTCATTTAACCAAACGAGGAATGCATAACCAAATCAAACAATTCAATAGGCACTCATAATCCATGATAATCATCAATTAATTAATTCATTTCACAAGCTACTACATACAACTCCAGATATAACTAGGAAAATAATCTATTTCCATAATGAACTAATTGATTTCACAAGTTCCTATAGATACCTCCTGATCTAACTAGGAAAATAATCCATGTTCCATCATGAATTAATTGATTTCACAAGTTGCTACAGACAAATCTAAATATAAGTAAGCATAGAAATGACTAATTTCACAAGCTGCTACAGACAGCTCCAGATATAACTAAACATAGAAATGACTGATTTGACAAGATTCTATAGACAAATCTAGATATAACTAAACATAGATATGACTGATTTGACAAGTTGCTATAGACAGCTCTAGATATAACTAATAAGTAATAATGTTGATGACAGGATTTCGGTAGCAATAAACATGCTTAAAATAAAAGTGCCCAGGTCTGAAATTGGACCACAACCCAGTTCATATTTTGGCATTTCCAGTTGAATCCCACTTCTAAAATTAAGTTAAGACATGGGATTTCAGGCCGGTAAGGAAATGCTCTGTTTTGCCCCAAACTTAATTAAATTTTACCAGACAAAAAGAGGAAACCCAAAACCAAATTAGAGAGAAAGAAAGTGCAAATAAACAACTTCCAATATGATTTAAACATCAGTCAATACAGATTGATCAATAAATTCAAGAAATGAAATAAAGAAAAGAGATTATATGGGGCGACAGGGTACCAGCGAGTAGATTTTGCCCAAAAATCAAAGTGCCCAGAATCAAATTCTGACTTCGACCCAGTTGAGATATTGGAATTTATACATTGAATCCACCTTTATTTTCTAATTTTATGACACGATATAAGGTGCTGTTCTGAAAAATGTGTTAAATTGCTAAGCTGGGTAAAAACATGAAAAATGAAAGTGCCCAGAATTCAAATATTGCAATGACCCAGTTGAGATACAAGTGTTTCTACAGGGAATCCACATTTATTTTATGTTTATTACATGAGAATAAAGTGTAGTTTCAAAAAATGTTTTTCAGCATTTTTGCACAAATTTTGACCAAAAATAAAATTACCCAAATTTAAAATCAGAGTTCGACCCAATTGAGATTATGTTGTTTCAAGTTGAATTCCATAGTTGGATTTGAGATAAAACATAGGAGATTGAACAGGTTTACCAAAGTCTCTGTTTTTCTCCAATAAATTGCAATGACTAGACTAAAAATAAACATCAAAACTAATATGCTATGACAATACCTAGAGTAGCCAGGACACCTAATACATTTAAATATATACAACCATTTCTAACTCTGAATTTCAAGAAATACACAGAAAAATATCTTTAATTATGCCTAAATTGAAAAGAAGAAATGCTCTGTTTGCAAGACACGAATAGCTTCTAAAATAGAGCAGCAAGACAACAATGCTACACTGAATCCAATAGAGAAATGCTCACAAAATATCCTTGGAAAACCACATATCTTGCTTCCCACCTCCATTCCAAGGTGTGGGGTTTTCTTCTTCTCCACAAAATCAGATTTTTTTCTCATCGTTGAATGAATGATTTTCATGCTCCTCAAACAACCTTTTATTTACCTTTTTACCAACCTCTTCCCAAGCCCTACAAAAGCATAGAATTATTTTTAAAAAAAGTGACTTACTTATCTTTAATAAATCTTTCCAAGCTAAACTTCAAATAAATCCAACATTAAAATACATAAAGCTCCTTTAATACACATAAAATGCCAATTAGCACAAATAATTAAAATGCCAATAATCTACCTTACCTAATAGAGCTCTCAAATTGATTTATTTAAAAATCACATAAAGCCCCATTCACGAAACCACGCAATTATCATCTTTTAAATCACCAATATGACATACCAAAATAAATGTCATAATAAATTAATGCAAAACCATAATAAAATGCTAACAACCCATACGGGATACCTTAACAACCAATACTTGCAAACCACATAAGACCAGATGGGCAATCCAAACGTTACCATAGGGTAACCGGAAGGTAACCATATATCATAGAACCACTACACTAATAGGGTACAGTTGGGCTAGGCTACATAACGTTTAGCCTGTGACTATCTCCATTAACCACCATCAGGGAATAAGAGTATTCTTAGGTCTGTGAATCTAGGCAGAGTTGATACCTAGTCCCTGCATCACTTCGATCACACATCAAAGCACATGTACATATATCATATAATAGCCGAAGCATCAATGGACATCAGGAAGAGGGTCATGACATCGTAAGCCTCTCGGATATGAGTGTTACAATATCATCCCTTTCCTATCCATAATCATACGAAAGCAATGATATTAGTATATAAACTTATAAGCATGTAATCCAGCATGACAACTAATCATGTCAACATCATTATAGTATCGAAATCTATCAAGGAAAAGCAACAACTAAAATGTGAAAATAGGGTTCATTGCACCAAGAGCCCATTTGTTAGAGTAGAAAGTTGAGACAAACACTAAAAATTTTGGACCTAATTTGGAAAGTATAGAGGGAATTAATTGATCCCCTTTTTTATCTATTCCACAATCTTTTAATTGTAACCTTAAGGATTAAAATTTGGTGAAGAAATCCTCTAGAGTTGAGAAATTCCTAGGATTAAGACCTATGAGTTCATTTTCCAACTCATGACTCTTAAGTTTATCATCTTTCCCAAATAACTTGTTGAGGGTATCCCAAACTTCATTGGGTGTTTTCAATGACTCAACATGGAATAGTAATTCAGGAGACAAGTTTAAACATAAGAAGCCAAAGCCTTGGTCACATTTATTAAAAAACTTTTCTTTGTCCTTAGCTGCATTAGGTTCTTTTATTGTTCCCATTGTTACCCTAAATAGACCTTTGTTTTTTAGTACAAGTATCACTTTTAACTTCCAATCTTGATAGTTAAAAGGCGTTAGGGTGGTATAGTTACATTAGACTCCATGCTTTAGACTTTAGATTGTTGCAAGATGTAGAAATACAAAAATAGAGAAAGTACAAGTGTGGAAATGAAAATAGAAACACAACTCACATGCACTTCTCGAGGAACTGCAAAAGAAACACACACAACACCGTCATCATTATTGCCCCCTAATTTTTTCACTTTATAAAGATAGTGCCTTTAAGGATAAATCAATTTGACCATAAACTAACACTTTATAATTTAGTGCAATATTCTGTGAAAAAATGTTTCAATGACACATGAAAATACATATCAAGAAAGAATACATTTTGCAAAAAAAATTTTTCTAACAAAAAAATATAAAGGGAAATAAAAACAATAAGGAACTATAGACGTATTTCAAACTTCATGCTAGTCTTACACTGTAGACAGCCAAAAAAAAAACTTTTCAATGGCGCACGGGCAAGCTGGTGTATATGCCGCAAGGACCATTTTATTGAACAAGGTCAAAGAGTAGCAAATTTTTGCATCGAATAGACCAACAAATAGTGATTTTTGATGTGGCTTGAATAGAGCCAACCTTCCACATCTCAACAGAAATCAGAGGACCCTGAAAAGAAAGGTGTTCATTGTGCAAGAGGTAACAAAATACGTTTCAAACCTCTTTCAAACATTAAAAAAACCCTAGATTGTGTATCACAAATAGCATCTTTGTGTTTTGAATCACAATGGTTGAATAGGTGTTGAAGAAAGAGTTAACAAGGGTGGACTAGCAACCTCATGCAAGGAACTCTTCGGGCACCCAAAAATTTTCAAGATGCCTATATTAAAGAGGTTGTAGGCAGGGATAAAATACATTGGAAAGAGGTTGTGGGCCCGTATAGAGTAGGTTGCAAGCCAAAAGGGAACACATGCTTTTGGAACCGCCTCTCTAAATGTGTCATATTGATGCTTCTCTAAATGCATCTAGCCTTCAAATTTCAGTTCAATCCTGTCCACTGGTGCATCCCTCTTGCGTACAAACAACACCTTGCAACACAAACAAACAGACCCAACAAAAAAATTCAATGCAAATATAAACCAAGTTCTTACAAACTATAAAACGTTGACCTCCCGCTTTGATACCATGAAGGTTTCTACAAGAATCAAGAAGACAAAATAATAGTATTGCAAGCAAGAAAACAAACAAAGAATTGTATGAAGTTGCCCAATCAAATATTAGCTAAACAGTCACATATAAGTAGAAAGGATAAATGGCACTAGATCTCCATGCAATGAGGACAGGCCTTCTCATACATGGAATGGTATGGTGGCGGGTTGTCTACCACAAAAGTAGCATGAGGTGTTGAAAGTGAGTCCACACCTCTAAAGACTACTAACTAACTTGACACGTAACATGGGCAAGTGTCAAGGGATGCCTAATTAGGCTTAAAACCTATGTGTATGCATAATATACACTAATGGCAATTAGGATTACAATTATTATTACAATTAGGACTAAAATTAGAGTTACAACTATGTTTTGAATTAGGGTTGGGGTTAGGGTTATAATTCGGGATAGAATTAGAAATTCACTAGATCTAGGGGTAGAATTAGGGTTAGGGATGTTGTTGCGGTTAGAATTAGAGTTTAAATTACAATTGTGATTACAAATAGAATTTCTCTTAGGGTTAGGGTTCAATTAGAATTATGTTTTCAATTAGAATTAGTGGTAGAGATGTAATTACAATTAAAATTAAGGTTATGGTTAAAATTATGTTTGTGGTTAGGTTTATGGTTACAAAGAGTTATAAGTATGGTTCTAAACCTAACCAAAACCCTATTTAATCATAACCCTCAATCTAACCCTAGTTCTAATTCTAACCATAATCAGATTACTACACTTAGCACTGATTTATAAGCCTAAGCCTATATTTGACCCTATTTATAAGACAAATCCTAAACCAACCCCTAAACAAAACTATAATTCTAAATCTAACCTTCATTCAAATTTTTAAAAATAATATATAATTAGAATTATAATTATTATATAGTATATTATAATATATCTAACATAAATATTTATATAATATAATATATAATTATAACTATAATATATTATAATTATATATCTAACTTATATTACAATATTATATAAA
The DNA here is from genome assembly GCA_027924645.1 of Cunninghamia lanceolata. Lineage (NCBI taxonomy): Eukaryota > Viridiplantae > Streptophyta > Pinopsida > Cupressales > Cupressaceae > Cunninghamia > Cunninghamia lanceolata. The sequence goes on along the minus strand of BSBN01001984.1, from coordinate 14,899 downwards.
TATAATAATCTTAAGCTATATAATATAGTTAGAATTAGGCTTCGACTTGGGATGCTACTAGCATACCTATATTTAAAATATATATGTCAAGTATGTGGAGAGAGATATCCTTCTCTAGGGCCTATCTTTTCATCAATGAATTAGTTTTTAATCACAACCCATGCAAAATGAACACTATTTTCTTAAAACTAGATTTTTGGGGAACAATAATTTAATTTGTGTTCTTAAAATTTTCTTCGAAAACCCTATGTTCGAGCCCAAATGGTAACGATAAGATTATACTAACCCTAATTCTAACGTAAACACTAACTCTAACCCTAATTTTAAACCATATCTCTAATCCTAAATATATAGTATAATATAATATTAAATTTTAATTATCAATATATTATAATAATAATTATTATAAATATTATATTATATATAATTATTATATAATATATTATAATAATGTCTAATATATATTATAATTAATTATAATATATCACATAATTATATAATATAGTTAGAATTAGGCTTGCCCCTCAATAATACTAGCATAACTATATTTAAAAAATATATCTAAACTATGCTATGCTAGTATTTTTCTTGTCTTATTAATTTTAGTGTTTTAATTTTTTAAAGTTTTTCTTTCTTTTTTAGTATTTTGTTGTTTATTATTTTTTTTCTCTTTTAGAAAGGAGTTTGGTTTGCAATCTATCATATGTTTTTTTTCTTTATTCTATTGATCTAGGCTTAAATTTGATGGCAGTACCCGAGTATTTATCTATTTTTGCTGTAAAATACAATAAAGAGTTTAGGAAGATTGTATTACATGAAAGGGTAGATTTGGGATAGAACGTCCAAAATTTTGATAGAATTATTTTGATGTTTGTATTTAGTTTATATTAAAATATGTCTTAATATTTGAAGGACAAGTTTGAGTAGATAGTCATTATGAAAAAATTGCCTGACATGTAAGGTGGACTCTCAAATTTAGGCCTTGCTATTGATGCATCACAAAGTCTAATTTGAAACATTTTTTATTCTATTTTATTGAATCAATGCAAAAAATTACAGAAAAGGAATAGTTGAGATGAGGGACTCCACAAGGAAGGAGCAATCTACAAGGCATATACATAGGAAAATGTCTTACAATAATAGTGTCAAAGCAAAAACAAATCTATACAAGAAAATATACATGCTTCAAGAGTAGTTACACATCAAAAATAAGTCACAACCCTACAAACAAAAGAAAAACTACTCCTATAGAAGAAGCTTCAAATCCTTTGCAACAGAAACTCTATTTTTATGGAAGAACTATATCATTTGTTATTTAATTTGTTGAATCTAATAATCAATCTGTATATTTCTGTTGAATTAATAATCAATCTGTATGATCTTATTTGGCTCCCACTGTAACAATGAAAGAAGAGAAGCAAGACAATACAACCACCATAGCAAAGCCTTAAACATACGGTTTCTTGTAATAATTATGAATAGTAAAAATTACTTTATATCTGATTTTCCATAAATGCAATACAGGTTCGATCCACCCGCAGTGGCGTCCAACGCACACAAAATTCCCCGCTCAGTTTGCCGCCAAGGCGAGCCAAAGCGGTTAACTAGCGGCTGGCTTGTTTTCTGGTGAGGGAATACCTCTCCCGCGGTACACTCCTGGGAAACCATGGCGGCCACAAGATTCGAATAGAATAGATCGCTTCCTATTCCTTGGCGGTTTCATCTCCTCAGAGGTTATTCAGTTAAGTCATGACGTTTTGCCGAGTTGTGTTCAAAATATATGGGTTAATTTTTTAAGTCTTTATTTTTTTTTTAAAGTATTTTGTTGTTTCTTTCTTTCGTCTTGTTTTAAAAAGGAGTTTGGTTTGTAATCTATTATAAGTTTTTTATTTTATTTTATTGATCAGGGTTTAAATTTGATGGTGTGTGGTATATTTATCTATTTTTGCTGTAAAATACAATAAAGTTTTAGGAAGATTGTATTACATGAAAGGGTAGAATTAGGATAGAACGTCAAAATTCTGATATTATTCTGATGTATGTATCTAGTTTATATGTAATTTAGTTTATAGTAAAGTATGTCTTAGTATTTGAAGGACAGGTTTGACTAAATAATCATCATGAAAATTTTGTTTGACATGTAGGGTTGACAGTCAAATTTAGGCCTTGCTATTGATGTGTCACAAAGTCTTAAGTTCTTTTTTTATTGATTCAATGCCAGAAATGAGAGACTCCACAGGGAAGGAGAAGAAAAAAATTACAAGGCATATACATAGGAAAAAGTCTTACAGGAATAATATCAAAGCAAAAATATAACTATACAAGACAATATACATGCTTCAAGAACAGTTACAAATCAAAAATAAGTCACAACCCTACAAACAAAATAAGAACTAGTCCTATAGAAGAAGCATGGAGTCCTTTGCAGCACAAATTCTATTTTTATTGAACTACTATATAATTTGCTACTAATCAATCCGTATGTTCTTTTTTGGCTCCCACTGTAACTAAGAAAAAAGCGAAACAAGACAATATAAACATCGTAGTAAAGCCTTAAACATGATTAGTAAAAATTACTTTACATCTGATTGTTCATAAATGGAATACAGGTTGGATCCGCCCACCGTAAATAGTCGGTGAGTTGTAACTCACTGACTGTACGGTAATCCAGTCGACGGGAACAGTCGAAGCCACCTAATGATAAAAAATGCAGAGTGGACATCACAGATTCCTGCCGTACTATTGGTCGATGTACAGTCATCTGCCAAGTGGGAGCCGTATGGTCTTCGACCAGCCGGTACAACGCACCGGCTGGTTAAGCTCTTCCGGTTGGATCCACCCGCAGTGGCCTCCAACGCACACAAAATCCCCCGCTCAGTTTGCCGCCAAGGCGAGCCAAAGCGGTTAACTAGCGGCTGGTTTGTTTTTTGGCAGGGAATACCTCTCCCGCGGGACACTGCTGGGGAAACCATGACGGCCACAAGATTCGAACACGACAACTCCGGAAAACGCCACGACTTAACTTAATAACCTCCGAGGAGACGAAACTGCCAGAGAAAAGGAAGCATTCTATTATACTCTCACCACCAATTTCCTCCTCTCAGGTGATACCAATATACCACCTCACATTGTATCACTGGGTTTATGAAAATACTTACCCTAAAATGTCGGGTATATGGGTATCATCTGACCAGAGGAAATTGGTGTGAGAGTACAGAATAGAATGGTTCCTTTTCTCCGGCAGCTTCGTCTCCTCGGAGGTTCTTCAGCTGAGCTATGGCGTTTTCAAGGGTTGTTGTTTCCGAATTCTGTGGCCGCCACGGTTTCCCAGCAGTGTCCCGCGGGAGAGGTATCCCTCGCCAGAAAACAAGCCAGTAGCCAGTTAACCACTTTGGCTCGCCTTGGCGGCAAACTGAGCGGAGGTATTTTGTGTGCGTTGGAGGCGACTGCGGGTGGATCAAACCTGGCTGGCGGCGATCGGCATCTCGTGACAGATCCTGTGTGTCCTTGTAGAGCCTCATCTTGTTTGATTTTGTGCCACTTCACCTGTCCTCTTCCAGGAAGGGTTTTGGTCTTCTACAATCTGCCAATTCCTTTCGATGCTGTTGCGGCTGACGCGGAGGCCTGTGTATGTATTTCTCCATGGGCAAATCCGAGAGCCAAATCAGGGTTCGGCGGGATTCGAACGAAAGATGATGTAGATCGACGGATCTTGTTCCACTAACCCCTCAAAGAGCAAATGTATCTTCTTCACCAACGCTTCCTCCTCCTCCAAATTGCTGATTGCAATTCATTGTTTTTTGTTTGTTGAAAATGGTTTACATCCCTCAACTGAGTTTTATTGCCCGACTCCAATCAAGACAGCGTAAAGCGAAAGCTCTAGATGAAAGAAAATCCCTCCTTAAGCTACATAACCTCACCAACGGTATATGCGTGTTTATATAATTGTTAGGGAAATAAACTTCCTTAGGAATTCATTTAGGTTAAAAAGTAATTAATTTATTAATAAATTATTTAAATTAGATTATTGATAAATCGTACTAGTTATTTTAAGAAAGTAAACGTCACTAGTATACCTGTATTTTAAAAATATATCCAAAGTAATATCCTTCTCGAGGTTTCTAAAGTTAGGATTGGTCATAAACAAAGGCCCTCCAAGAAGGCTTTCAAATATAGGTTTGCTGATAGGGATATCTCTCCCGCGTACCTTAGATATATTTTTTAAATATAGGTTGAGGCCCGGACCGTAAAGATTGGCACATCTATCTAAAATACTAGCATAGATATCTTAAATACATCTATCTAAAAGACATGACAGACATCAAAAATATCCTTCTCGAGGCTTGTAATGTTAGGATTGGTCATAAAAAAAGGCCCCTCCAAAAGGCTTTTAAATATAGGTATGTTGATATTGATATCTCTGCGGCGTACTTTAGATATATTTTTTAAATATAGGTAGAGGCCGGGATTGTTAGGATTGGCACATCTATCTAAAATACTAGCATAGATATTTTAAATACATCTATCTAGAAGACTTGGAGACATATCAGAAATATCCTTCTCGAGGCATCTAATGTTAGGATTGGTCATTATTGGTCATTAAAAAACCCCTTCGAAAAGGCTTTTAAATATAGGTAGAGGCCCGGATTGTTAGGATTGGCACATCTATCTAAAATACTAGCATAGATATCTTAAATACATCTATCTAAAAGATGCCAAGAGATATTAGAAATATCCTTCTTGATGCTTATAATGTTAGGATTGGTCATAAGAAAAGGCCCCTCGAGAAGACTTTTAAATATAGGTGTGTTATATTGATATCTCTTTTTCGTACTTTAGATATATTTTTTAAATATAGGTAGAGACCTAGATTGTTAGGATTGGCACATCTATCTAAAATACTAGCATAGATATCTTAAATACGTCTATCTAAAGACATGGAGAGATATCAAAAATATCCTTCTGAAGGCTTCTAATGTTAGGATTGGTCATAAAAAAAGGCCTCTCTAGAAAGCTTTTAAATATAAGTAAGTTGATATTGATATCTCTCTGGCGTACTTTAGATATATTTTTTAAAATATAGGTAGAGGCCCAAACTGGGAGGATTGGCACATCTATCTAAAATACTAGCATAGATATCTTAAATACATCTATCTGAAAACCACGGAGAGATATTAGAAATATCCTTCTCGAGGTTTCTAATGTTAGGATTGGTCATAAAAAAGGGCCCCTCGACAAGGCTTTTAAATATAGGTATGCTGATATTGATATCTATTAGCGTACTTTATATATATATTTTAAATATAGGTAGAGGCACAAACTTTAGGATTGGCACATCTATATAAAATACTACCATATATATCTTAAATACATCTATCTAAAAATGGAGATATCAGAAAGTGATATCTCTTGGTGTCTTTTACATAGATATATTTAAGACATCTATACTAATTTAATAACTTTATTAATTTATTAGTTTTATTTTTTACATATTTTTTATTTTCTTCATTTTATATATTTAAATATAAATATTACCCATTACATTACATAAAGTATAAGTATATATTTATTAAATTAAAATATCTGTAATTAATAATACAATATATATAGAGTGAAGATCTAAAATATGTACATATTACTATATAATACTAGTTTTACTTGAACATTATTTTGTTTACTTTCTAGATTTGTATTTAAATATTGATGAATCCTAAAAATCAGCTTTTAATTTTTATAATTGTCTAATGGAAATAATTTCCATAGTATAAATCTTGAACTATAACCCTACCTAGCATTAAAATAAAGTTACCCTACAATAAGCAATTACTTTTCTTTTCTTTGTTGGATGCAACAACAATTCTAATGGAATATTTTTCAATAACTTAATTCAAATGATAAGAACAACTTAATTATAATTTTTAATAGAATTTAATTCCCATTGTAAAAATTTAAAACAAAGGTCATTAAACTAAATATTATTTTTCTTTGTGGCTTTTAAAGATTGAAAAACTATAACCCTAACCCTCATCAAACTAAAATAAAGGAATTTACATTGTAGTTATTTTTCTTTGTGGGATGGAGCCACAATTCTTAGTTTAATTGTAACAATTAGTTTTTAATGGAATAATTTTCAATAATTTAATCCAAATGATACGAAGAACTTAATTATAATTTTTTAATGGAATTAATCCTCACTTAAAAATTTAAAACAGATGTCATTAAACTAAATATTAATTGTCTTTGTGGCTTTTAAATATAGAAGAACCCAACCCTAGCCTTCATTAAACTAAAGTAGATAATTTACCCTATAGTTGATTTTTTTTATTTTTCTTTGTGTAGGACCATTCTTAGCTCAAACAATTAGTTTTTAATGGAATAATCTTTAATAATTTAATTCAAATGATATGAAAATACTTAATTATAATTTTTAAAAGGAATTAATTCCCATAAACTAAAAATTAATTTTTTGTCTTTTAAAGACTGAACAACCCTAACCCTAGCTCTATTAAACTAAAGTAAATAATTTACCCTTTGTTAATTTGCTTTGTGGTTTTCAAAGATTTGTTTATGCAAGAAAGTTGCACTTTAATTGCAATTTTCTTTTTATTTTAATGAGGAGCTTGTAAATAGAATAAAAGTAAATAAATGGCCGCATAGTGCCCTTACCAATTAAACTTCTACTCCTTATCTTATGTTTGAATACTATTTATATTTATACACATTATTTGATGGGCTTTATTTTTATGTTCATTGATTTAATAAACCATGTTAGCTATATATTTATAATTATTTAAAAAACATGTCTAGTTATTTTTAAAAATATCAATTCTATTTGCTTAGCTTTTATTTGATTTGATTTTTCTTAAATTTATGTTTAAGTACTACTTATATTTATACACATTATTTGATGCGATTTATTTTTATGTTCGTTGATTTAATAAACCATGTCAACTATATATTTATAATTATTTAAAAAACATGTCTAGTTATTTTAAAAATATCAATTCAATTTGCTTAGTTTTTATTTGATTTGATTTTTCTTAAATTTATGTTTGAGTACTACTTATATTTATACACATTATTTGATGGGATTTATTTTTATGTTCATTGATTAAATAAAACTATGTCCCTATATATTTATAGTTATTTAAAAATTATATGCGTATTTATTTAAAAAAATATGTCAGCTCTATTTTGTTTTTATGTATAGGTTCACAGTCATCCCCTTAATGCCATTGTATAACTCCTCTCAGTGTAATTATCTTTATATGTTTACTCTTTGATAGTTTTATTTAACATGCTCATGCTATTACACTCTACCCTTTGCTGCCACTATAGTTAGGATTAAAATGAGAGTTAGGGGATAAGATTAGTGTTAGGGTTAGTGTTTAGGTTAAATTTAGGGTTACGATTAATATTACAGTTAAGGTGACAATTAGAGTTAGAATTACGATCGAAATAGTGTTAGGGTTAGGGTTACAATTAGGATTAGGGTTAGAATTATGGTTAGAATTGGAGTTAGTGTTAGCATTAGTGTTAGGATTAAGGTTAGGGTTAGGGTTACAAATATAATATCATGGTTGTTTAATTTGAGTTCCATAAATCACTCACATTTTGTTTGGATCTCTTAGCCTTGTTTTAAGATCTTACTTTTTTAACCCCAAAATTACATTCTTTTGGTTCTAACTTTGCTTATTTAAAATCCAAAATAATTCATATATAAAAAAATTTAATAGCTATAATAATAAGCTTGTAGTCTAAATATTTCCATAATTTGGGTGCATTTCATGCAAATTAGTAGTCTATTTTATATATTGAATTGCATATCAAGACATATTTTCTTGACACTTATACTTTCATTTAAACCTTGGAGAACTATATGATTCTCACTTCTTTTGAAGTAGTATGATATTTGATAAAATAATGCAATTTAAGATCTCCCAATAATGGTTGTAAGATAATCAATCTACAAAATAAGTATAATCTTATCATTACCATTTGAGCTTGAACCTAGGATTTTCAAAGAAAATATCAAGAATAGAGATTAAATTATTCTTCCCCAAAAATCTAGTTTTAAGAAAATTGTTTTCATTTTGCCTAGATTGTTATTTAAAACTAATTGAAACCTTAGATACGAACATAGAGAAAAACTAATTACAACATACCTAATGTATTAAATGTTGATTCTCCTTTTTTTAATAGAAAAAGGTGATAGGCGCCCATAGCATTACTTGAAATAGGAAAATACATATAAGAAGAAGTTCAAAGGACATAAAGTCCATCAAAATTTAATAGTCAAGAGGCCCTAAACTAGCCACTAAATGTAACATTAGAAAATGTCCACTTGGGGGCTTTTCCCTCTTAAGGTTTACCTCCCGGGTCTTTTACATGCATTTAGGACATCTTGGTTCATAATTTGGCATCCCGATGGAATGAGCCCTAGGTAACATGGAAAATGGGACCTAGGAGAACCCCTTGAGCTATACCCTGCCCAAAATAGGGGGGGAGGACTTGGGCACCCGCGCCCTAGTCCTGCCCTATTTTGGGGCAGCCCCAATTTCTGGGTGTCGGTTTATGACCGTTATTTGGGTCTTTTGTCCACATGGTAAGTTTGAATTATGAAAATTTTAGTGGGAGTGCTTGTAGTTGCATTTAAAAGCATGTTTTGGCATTCATTTGTAAAATAGATGATTACTAGAAATCTATTGTGTTCTCAAGGTGATTCAAGGCTTTCATTGTGTTGCAAGAGCAGACTTGTGTGGTTTGTGTGTTTGTATTTGCAGATTTGAGCATCCATTTCATCATGGAATGAAGAGCATCTTCTTCCCATGATATCTTAACTACAATGTGACATTATATTATGTTTTTATCATCATTTCCTTTGGCTTTTACCTCTACCTCACAAGGGCATGCACTCTATCTGACAACAATGTTTAAAGATTTAAGTGTCCTCCAGGGTTTGACTGAGGCAAGCCTCTAAACACCACAACCTCCAAACCAAGTCTTGTGATTACAGGTTACAGGTGTCGTATTTAGGAGAAGCGAAGTTACAGGAAGGATTGACAGACATCAAGGATTCAAGATCTGAAGAAAACGGGACACTGGAGCATTTCTAGGACCTGGGCACTCGCTCTAGTGTCCTCCACAAATGAGTTTCCAGAAACATAAGTTACAGGGTTGATCAATGTCGAAAGGAGGTCCAGATCCTGCAAAGAAACTGGTACCTTTGACTTGGGCGCCTACTCCAATGTCCCCGACTGTTCCGCCTCAGAACCTCGAAAACATGTATTATGTGATTTTCTATTTTACTTCCGTCTACAAGAGCATTTTCTATTATTCGTTAGTTTATTGCCGTATTTACATAATTAGGGTTTTAATGGTCAATTGAGCATAAGAGAAGAGAAATTGATAATTAAATTCCCTAATCCAAAGGATAGGACTAAATCACCCTCTACTGAAACATTGTTAAAACTACATTCATTTTAAACACCAATTCAAATGTTCCTAATATCCATTTCCACTTATAAACATAGAGTCATAATGATCATCAAAGAACAAGCCGGTTCAATATCAACACCGGAGGACCATAAGCCAAATATAAAGCATACATCTCATTTTTTCTCATTAATATAATTTACATCATCTCTCTCAAAAGAGTACAAATTGCATAAAAAAATATACATAAGGACAATGGTATAGCCATGGATAAGATACAATCACTAATAAAATAAGTACAAGAGAGAACTTCTTGAACTGGTGCTCCAATAACCTGTACACCAATCCCCAATGGCGGTGGCAATGCCTTCCAACCATGTGGACTAATAAGAGACCACCCCACCGTGCTTGGAAGTAGTCACAAGGCCCAAATAGAAGAATAAAGGAAAGGAATACAATAGCCAACACACATCAATCATGAAGCAGACACGGCACATAATGCATAAAGCCAAAGTCACAACAAAGAGATGCTCATCCAATAGCATGTCGGGTACTACTCATGACTACTATGGTACTAGACACTAGAGTGTAGATCAGATGGAGTGCCGTCATGCATGCTCGAAGGGATGGCACCACATGGCTATACAGGAGGACTCAATATCCTAGACCTAACCTCATCTCATTTAACCAAACAAGGAATGCATAACCAAATCAAACAATTCAATAGGCACTCATAATCCATGATAATCATCAATTAATTCATTCATTTCACAAGCTACTACATACAACTCCAGATATAACTAGGAAAATAATCTATTTCCATAATGAACTAATTGATTTCACAATTTCCTATAGATACCTCCTGATCTAACTAGGAAAATAATCCATGTTCCATCATGAATTAATTGATTTCACAAGTTGCTACAGACAAATCTAAATATAAGTAAGCATAGAAATGACTAATTTCACAAGCTGCTACAGACAGCTCCAGATATAACTAAACATAGAAATGACTGATTTGACAAGATTCTATAGACAAATCTAGATATAACTAAACATAGATATGACTGATTTGACAAGTTGCTATAGACAGCTCTAGATATAACTAATAAGTAATAATGTTGGTGACAGGATTTCGGTAGCAATAAACATGCTTAAAATAAAAGTGCCCAGGTCTGAAATTGGACCACAACCCAGTTCATATTTTGGCATTTCTAGTTGAATCCCACTTCTAAAATTAAGTTAAGACATGGGATTTCAGGCCGGTAAGGAAATGCTCTGTTTTGCCCCAAACTTAATTAAATTTTATCAGACAAAAAGAGGAAACCCAAAACCAAATTAGAGAGAAAGAAAGTGCAAATAAACAACTTCCAATATGATTTAAACATCAGTCAATACAGATTGATCAAGAAATTCAAGAAATGAAATAAAGAAAAGAGATTATATGGGGCGACAGGGTACCAGCGAGTAGATTTAGCCCAAAAATCAAAGTGCCCAGAATCAAATTCTGACTTCGACCCAGTTGAGATATTGGAATTTGTACATTGAATCCACATTTATTTTCTAATTTTATGACACGATATAAGGTGCTGTTCTGAAAAATGTGTTAAATTGCTAAGTTGGGTAAAAACATGAAAAATGAAAGTGCCTAGAATTCAAATATTGCAACGACCCAGTTGAGATACAAGTGTTTCTACATGGAATCCACATTTATTTTATGTTTATTACATGAGAATAAAGTGTAGTTTCAAAAAATGTTTTTCAGCATTTTTGCACAAATTTTGACCAAAAATAAAATTACCCAAATTTAAAATCAGAGTTCGACCCAATTGAGATTATGTTGTTTCAAGTTGAATTCCATAGTTGGATTTGAGATAAAACATAGGAGATTGAACAGGTTTACCAAAGTCTCTGTTTTTCTCCAATAAATTGCAATGACTAGACTAAAAATAAACATCAAAACTAATATGCTATGACAATACCTAGAGTAGCCAGGACACCTAAGACATTTAAATATATACAACCATTTCTAACTCTGAATTTCAAGGAATACACAGAAAAATATCTTTAATTATGCCTAAATTGAAAAGAAGAAATGCTCTGTTTGCAAGACACGAATAGCTTCTAAAATAGAGCAGCAAGACAACAATGCTACACTGAATCCAATAGAGAAATGCTCACAAAATATCCTTGGAAAACCACATATCTTCCTTCCCACCTCCATTCCAAGGTGTGGGGTTTTCTTCTTCTCCACAAAATCAGATTTTTTTCTCATCGTTGAATGAATGATTTTCATGCTCCTCAAACAACCTTTTATTTACCTTTTTACCAACCTCTTCTCAAGCCCTACAAAAGCATAGAATTATTTTTAAAAAAAGTGACTTACTTATCTTTAATAAATCTTTCCAAGCTAAACTTCAAATAAATCCACCATTAAAATACATAAAGCTCCCTTAATACACATAAAATGCCAATTAGCACAAATAATTAAAATGCCAATAATCTACCCTACCTAATAGAGCTCTCAAATTGATTTATTAAAAAATCACATAAAGCCCCATTCACGAAACCATGCAATTATCATCTTTTAAATCACCAATATGACATACCAAAATAAATGTCATAATAAATTAATGCAAAACCATAATAAAATGCTAACAACCCATACGGGATACCTTAACAACCAATACTTGCAAACCACATAAGACCAGATGGGCAATCCAAACGTTACCATAGGGTAACCGGAAGGTAACCATATATCATAGAACCACTACACTAATAGGGTACAATTGGGCTAGGCTACATAACGTTTAGCCTGTGACTATCTCCATTAACCACCATCAGGGAATAAGAGTATTCTTAGGTCTGTGAATCTAGGCAGAGTTGATACTAGTCCCTGCATCACTTTGATCACACATCAAAGCACATGTACATATATCATATAATAGCCGAAGCATCAATGGACATCAGGAAGAGGGTCATGACATCGTAAGCCTCTCGGATATGAGTGTTACAATATCATCCCTTTCCTATCCATAATCATATGAAAAGCAATGATATTAGTATATAAACTTATAAGCATGTAATCCAGCATGACAACTAATCATGTCAACATCATTATAGTATCGAAATCTATCAAGGAAAAGCAACAACTAAAATGTGAAAATAGGGTTCATTGCACCAAGAGCCATTTGTTAGAGTAGAAAGTTGAGACAAACACTAAAAATTTTGGACCTAATTTGGAAAGTATAGAGGGAATTAATTGATCCCCTTTTTTATCTATTCCACAATCTTTTAATTGTAACCTTAAGGATTAAAACTTGGTGAAGAAATCCTCTAGAGTTGAGAAATTCCTAGGATTAAGACCTATGAGTTCATTTTCCAACTCATGACTCTTAAGTTTATCATCTTCCCAAATAACTTGTTGAGGGTATCCCAAACTTCATTGGGTGTTTTCAATGACTCAATATGGAATAGTAATTCAGGAGACAAGTTTAAACATAAGAAGCCAAAGCCCTAGTCACATTTATTAAAAAACTTTTCTTTGTCCTTAGCTGCATTAGGTTCTTTTATTGTTCCCATTGTTACCCTAAATAGACCTTTGTTTTTTAGTACAAGTATCACTTTTAACTTCCAATCTTGATAGTTAAAAGGCGTTAGGGTGGTATAGTTACATTAGACTCCATGCTTTAGACTTTAGATTGTTGCAAGATGTAGAAATACAAAAATAGAGAAAGTAGAAGTGTGGAAATGAAAATAGAAACACAACTCACATGCACTTCTTGAAGAACTGCAAAAGAAACACACACAACACCGTCATCATTATTGCCCCCTAATTTTTTCACTTTATAAAGATAGTGCCTTTAAGGATAAATCAATTTGACCATAAACTAACACTTTATAATTTAGTGCAATATTCTGTGAAAAAATGTTTCAATGACACATGAAAATACATATCAAGAAAGAATACATTTTGCAAAAAAATATTTTGCTAACAAAAAAATATAAAGGGAAATAAAAACAATAAGGAACTATAGACGTATTTCAAACTTCATGCTAGTCTTACACTGTAGACAGCCAAAAAAAAAACTTTTCAATGGCGCACGGGCAAGCTGGTGTATATGCCGCAAGGACCATTTTATTGAACAAGGTCAAAGAGTAGCAAATTTTTGCATCGAATAGACCAACAAATAGTGATTTTTGATGTGGCTTGAATAGAGCCAACCTTCCACACCTCAACAGAAATCAGAGGACCCTGAAAAGAAAGGTGTTCATTGTGCAAGAGGTAACAAAATACGTTTCAAACCTCTTTCAAACATTAAAAAACCCTAGATTGTGTATCACAAATAGCATCTTTGTGTTTTGAATCACAATGGTTGAATAGGTGTTGAACAAAGAGTTAACAAGGGTGGACTAGCAACCTCATGCAAGGAACTCTTCGGGCACCCAAAAATTTTCAAGATGCCTATATTAAAGAGGTTGTAGGCAGGGATAAAATACATTGGAAAGAGGTTGTGGGCCCGTATAGAGTAGGTTGCAAGCCAAAAGGGAACACATGCTTTTGGAACCGCCTCTCTAAATGTGTCATATTGATGCTTCTCTAAATGCATCTGGCCTTCAAATTTCAGTTCGATCCTGTCCACTGGTGCATCACTCTTGCATACAAACAACACCTTGCAACACAACAAACAGACCCAACAAAAAAATTCAATGCAAATATAAACCAAGTTCTTACAAACTATAAAACGTTGACCTCCCGCTTTGATACCATGAAGGTTTCTACAAGAAACAAGAAGACAAAATAATAGTATTGCAAGCAAGAAAACAAACAAAGAATTGTATGAAGTTGCCCAATCAAATATTAGCTAAACAGTCACATATAAGTAGAAAGGATAAATGGCACTAGATCTCCATGCAATGAGGACAGGCCTTCTCATACATGGAATGGTGGCGGGTTGTCTACCACAAAAGTAGCATGAGGTGTTGAAAGTGAGTCCACACCTCTAAAGACTACTAACTAACTTGACACGTAACATGGGCAAGTGTCAAGGGATGCCTAATTAGGCTTAAAACCTATGTGTATGCATAATATACACTAATGGCAATTAGGATTACAATTATTATTACAATTAGGACTAAAATTAGAGTTACAACTATGTTTTGAATTAGGGTTGGGGTTAGGGTTATAATTCGGGATAGAATTAGGTTAGGGATGTTGTTGCGGTTAGAATTAGAGTTTAAATTACAATTGTGATTACAAATAGAATTTCTCTTAGGGTTAGGGTTCAATTAGAATTATGTTTTCAATTAGAATTAGTGGTAGAGATGTAATTACAATTAAAATTAAGGTTATGGTTAAAATTATGTTTGTGGTTAGGTTTATGGTTGCAAAGAGTTATAAGTATGGTTCTAAACCTAACCAAAACCCTATTTAATCATAACCCTCAATCTAACCCTAGTTCTA